>JACONP010000039.1:0-399818 GCA_016624345.1 Platycodon grandiflorus | reverse complement strand
CTTGTGAATACTAAACACATAATCAATCATCAAAGTAGGATGATTGTCGTACAATCAATCATCAAAGTAGGATGATTGTCCTATCTCATACTAGAACAATCACAATATGTCCGTAATCATTTAACATATAACCAAAGAAAGGCAATAGGCAAAGTAGACCTATTGTACAACTCAACTTAGGATCTCTAGAATCCTATAATCACTCGATACAATGTATCACATGTATAGCATAAACTATCACATAACATTATCTTCGTGTACTATATTCATCACGACTCATTACAAGTCACTTCGTCGGTGGAGCGATAATCACGGTATGTCATCCTATATCGTAGGAGGCTAAATAATGACACTGTAGTGATTTATACTACTCATTATTCAACTCCATAAAGTCGAATCTACACATTAATAAATCTACTACATTATTCGCGTTTGTTCATTACGTCTATGCGACTCCAGAGTCAGTCACAACTAGTATATAGCTCGTATAGTGTTAATATAAATATATTATCTCATATCAACTCCGCTAGAGTCATAACCTATTTTTGAAACATCGGGACGACTGCGGTATCGTCCCTAATTAACAACATTAATCACAATACCCATATTTGGTGTGTTTACCACCCATATAAATCTCGCAAGTTCATCGCAAGTACTTACAAAATTCAGTGAGTTACTAATACTCGATGTTTAACAATAACAACAATTGCAACTCAACGAGTCTCTAATTCTTGGACACTAATAACAACGATACTTATTCAGCACTGCGCAATCGTACCATTAAATTCACCAAATATTCCACAAAAACCCAAATATTACAATTATTCCATATTTAGAAACTAGACATATGAAACTATATTTTAACACTTTGAATTACCTCATTTGGACTTATACTCATCAAGAATCAACCACTTAAAGTTAGATCTAATACCCAGAATTTCCAGCAACAGTTTACTCGGCGCAGCGATAGAACACAACCTAAACAAGGTACTTCCCGACCTCTAAAATTTATGAAAATTTATAGGGAACAACCTAACATACATAAGAATAACATATCAAAATTTAACAAATTCCCAATTAGTACCAGACTTTTCACGAAAATAGCCCAAAATAGGGACTGCAACTAACTCGAAATTCATGTGTTTTTCGTTCTAACTTGTAACTAACATCTCACCAAATATTCTACGCATGTCCAAATATTATGAATCTTATATACCCACAAACTAGACATTCCAAATTACAATTTACCATTTTGAATCAGTCCATTTGGACTTATATACGACCATTTGCAACCACATCAAGATTGAACTACAACTCAGATTTTCTAGCAACGATTCATTCTGCGCAGCGATATTACGAGACCCATTTGAGGTACTTCCCAATATCAAAACTCAATGAAAATTTACAGGATACTACACAACATATCAATGTAAAACATATCCAAAAATCATACAATTCTCATGGACGGATTTTTCCCAGAAAATTCAACAACATGCCTTAAAACTGTGACAAATCTGATTTTATAAACTAAGCATTTGCTTTCCAAAAATTATCATGTCTTCTCCCAATTATATTTGCAACCTCAAACAACAACATAATATATCATAACATCATTTAGAGCAACTAATCACATGTTTCTTCCAAGGATTTAACACAATAATGATCAACTAATACCACCTACATGCTCCACTCTTCCATTTCATCTCATAATCAAACAAAACATTATAGTTACTTACCTCTTAATGAAATCAAACCATGGAAATCAACATGCAACCAGTGTATAATCTTCCTCTAGTCAAGAGCTTCGCAACGGTGAAGATGGATCACGTCGGTAGCTCAAGATATGGAGCTTTCTCTCTCTACTCTCTCTCTAAACTCTCTTCTTCTTCTCTATTTGTTTGCACGGTTTGGACGAAAGAATGGGCTGAAAATGAGGCTTCGCTCAGCTCCCCACACATATATTTCCTATTATCACTTAACGAGAGGTCAACAAGTCAATAGGGAGATGTTTTAATGGTGAAAGGGTCAAATCACTTAAAACTAGTCAAAGCTGTCACAAATTCTAATTTTTAGCCAACTTTAAAGACATTCCTAGGACGATTTACAAGTCTAAAAATTATAAATAAGATATGGTTGGAAAGCTCTATGAGTCTAGTTTACACAGAATCAAACGGTTTGCAAATCCGAGTTTTCTACACAAATTTATGACCAAATTACTACAAGGTGTTCGGATGGGCAGAATTCCGAGTTTAAGCATGTATCTATGCTTTTGTGTGTATCTTTTTCTATCTTAAGTTTAAATACACTTAAAACTCAACCTAATCATCCCGTATTGATTCACGAATGACAAAGAACTCAAGACTCAAACATACCCGAAGTTAAACACGAAACAACACTCGAATTGACCCGACATACGAGTGAACTAGAAAAGAAGTAGGATCGGGGTATTACATAAAATGTCTTTGTCAAAAGCATTTCTTCGTAAGCATGTTGGAGCATGGAAGGGTTGTGTGTGTCGTGTTGAAACATCGCATGATAATACATTGACTTGTCATAGCTTGAGAATTGCGAGTGTTAATCATGATACTTCTGTTGAGCATGTGGGAAGTTTCTTTGTGAAGATACATGGTAGATTATGTGATAGACCCAGGATCTATTCACAAGTGTTTTGTTCTTTGAATTGTAACCATGATTTTGTTGTGATAAATGGTGCTAATGTGTTAGTCATGGGTGTACAAAAGAGAGAATTTGTTAGATTGATTTTTAAACCTGGGGAATGCCATGAGATGATGATTTCCATGCACCTTCTCAGTTTGGCTTGTTTCTTTCTACTGATTGTAAGTTATTGAGTTGTTGGAAAAGTGATGATTCGCGTGATATTACTCATAACTTCAGGGGAATACTTTGTATGTTTGAGAGTTTGGATGTACTAAAATCCCGAAGGATGTAGGGAATTTGTTTTTGAGTAATAATATGTCCTTACCGCGTATGTTTGTGGACTTGTGGTGTTTGGACAACTATGATTCTCTTGTTTTGCATATATTTGTGGAAATTCTTGCACAGGTTAAAACAAGAATCATTGTGGAGCGCTTGAATGATAATAACTTTAAAGGGGACTTGAAAGGTAAATATTATATTAGTGCACATTTTGATGTTGCTAATTTATCTCTTTTGACACAGTGTTGATTCGGCGAATCCTTTTAAAGAAGGAGGGAATGATGAGAATCGACCCAACCAAGTTTAAGATTCTTTGAGCGTAACCCAAGGTCCAATGATTCGTACGCATGCAAGTAAGATTCAAGAGGCTTTGGTCACACTTGTGGAAGATATTCGGAGCCAAAATGAAGGCAAGCTGGAGGGTTAAGGGAGGTTCGTGTGTGCATTTGGGAGCTTAACGGCTTCAAAATCATCCAAGAGGATTCGACCCGCGCCCCAGTCGCATCAAGCCGAGCTAGTGCGCGGCCCAGAGTTTTAGAAAAATCAGAAAAATGCAAACTTCAAGCAAGAGGCGCGCCCAAGACCACGCCTTAGCGTCTGCTCGCGCCTTAGCGCGCAAACTCGCGCCCTAGTGCACCGTATGGACAGCTTGGAATTGAGACGGTTTTCAAGTTGTTTGTTGTTTTTCGATGTATTTTTGCAAGTTACGTATGTATGACACAGGAGGTATATATAGGGCTTAGAAAGCATTTGTAAAGAATCTTTGATCAATTGAAAATTTCTTTTAAGCATTTGAGAGTTTTTCTCGTTCCACAAATTGAGTTTTGTGCGTATATCGGTTTCTTGGATTAGAGACCACCAACTTGAACTTATCGATCTTCGCGAGTCGGAGGATTGTGGCGTTTCGTGATTCGAGGGTTGTAGGCAACGCGTCTTCGGTTCTCATCGCAACCCGAGGTTCCTAATCAACGCGATTAGCGGGTCGAGGAAAACTCCCTATCAACTTTCATTCTGTTTTCCTTAGTAAGCTGCTGCGATTTCTTTCTTTCGAAGGTTCAAGTTCATAATTCCGCATTATTCGTCGGGTGCGTATTCTTCGATCCGGTCTTGGAGCGAATTCACCCATATCAAACGGGCGAATTCACATCAAGATGTTCGTGATGATGGAAAGAAAAATACTTCTTCCGTTTTAAGTGATGGAATCAAGTATGTCTTATCTCCACTAAAAGATGCTCCAAGTAGTGTTTCTTCTAGCAATCAAGTTACGTTGCTGTCCTACAAAGATTCAAGCAAGAAGAGGTGGTGTATGTTCTAGTGGCCATTGAAGCAAGTGGTGATGCAAATGCTGACATTCTAGATGATGTCTTGAAGCTGTTGGAGAAGTTTAAAGGCTTAGTTCCAGATGAGTTACCGGCTGGATTACCTCCACTTTGTGATATTCAACACCAAATCAATTTAATTCCAGGTGCTATTCTTCCTATCTTGCCTCATTATAGAATGACACCAAAGGAACATGCTGAATTACAGAGACAAGTAGAAGAATTGCTTGCTAAAGGGCACGTAAGGGAGTCATTAAGTCCATGTGTTGTTCATGCACTTTTGGCACCAAAGAAAGATGGAACTTGGAGAATGTGCATTGATAGTAGAGCTATTAATAAAATCACTATCAAGTACAGATTTCCTATTCCAAGGTTGGATGATATGTTTGATATGCTAGTGGGTGCAAAGATATATTCAAAAATTGATCTTCGCAGCGGATACCACCAAATTCGTATAAGAGCGGGTGGCGAATGGAAGACCGCTTTTAAAACGAAACATGGTTTGTACGAATGGTTAGTGATGCCATTTGGTCTTTGCAATGCCCCAAGTACTTTAATGAGGCTTATGACGCATGTTTTGAAGGATTTCATGGGGAAATTTATTGTTGTTTATTTTGGTGATATTTTGGTTTACAACAGCGATAAGGAACTACACCTTGAACATTTGGCTAAGGTGTTCTAAGTCTTGGAAGACAACCAGTTGTATGCCAATCTCAAGAAGTGTTCTTTCATGAACAATCAAGTTTCTTGGCTACATTATGGGTGAAGAAGGGCTGCGGATGGATGATGAAAACGTTCGAGCAATTCTTGATTGGCCAACTCCAAAGAATTTCACGGATATAAGGAGCTTTCATGGGCTTGCTTCTTTTTATCGACGCTTTATCAAAAAATTCAGCACTATTGTTTCTCCGATAATGGATGTACCGAAGAGCAAAGAGTTCAAGTGGACCAATGAAGGCAGAAGAGTTTCCAACTTTTAAAGACCAAACTTGTTCAATCGGTTTTGCCTTTACCGGATTTCTCTAAAACTTTTCAAGTAGATTGTGACACTTCTAATGTTAGCATAGGAGCTGTTCAAATGCAACACGGAAGCCTATTGCCACTTTCGAGAAACTCAATGGTTCCAAGCTGAAATACTTGACTTATGACAAAGAACTTTATGCTTTGGTGCGAACTTTGCAACATTGGGAAGGCTATCTCATTGGAGTCGAGTTTGTTCTCTACTCTGATCATGAGGCTTTGAGATTCCTCAAGGCACAAAAATGTTGAATTCTAGGCATGCTGGATGGGTGTTTTACTTGGAGAGGTTCACTTTCCTCTTAAGCATAAAGATGGAACCTCTAACAAAGTGGCCGATGCATTACGAAGATACTCATTGTTAACTACTTATGAGGTCCTTGGTTTTGACATCTTACCGGAGCAATATGAAGTTGATCCATTCTTATCCAAGGTAATAAAGGAGTTGGAAGAAAGCCTTGACAATGACTATTTGCTTATGGATGGTTATCTATTCAAGCGGGAAAAGCGTGTTCCGCTAGAATCTTTGAGGCTACATATTATACAAGAGTTGCACGCTGGTGGTCTTGGAAGACATTTTGGAAGAGACAAAACTAAAGCTCTTGTAAAGGAACATTACTATTGGCCATCTTTGAAGTGAGATGTGACAAACTATGTTCAAAGGTGTAGTATATGCCAACGAGCAAATTGACTGCATGCACATCGGGTTATATCACCGCCTACTCTAAATGCTCCTTGGGAGGAACTTTCAATGGACTTCATCCTTGGGTTGCCAAGAACACAACAAGGCAAGGATAGTATCTTTGTTGTGGTGGATTGATTTTCCAAAATGGCACATTTCATACCATGCAAGAACTCCACAGATTCCTCCCAAGTGGCAAACTTGTTTTTCCAGAAATTGTGTGCCTACATGGAGTTCCTAAATCCATAACTTCAGATCGTGACGTCCGATTTGTGAGTAATTTTGGAAGACACTATGGAGGTTGCTAGGGACTCGATTAAATTTTTCTAGTACATGTCATCCGCAAACTGATGGACAAACTGAAATAGTGAATCAGTCACTTGGAAACATGCTTCGAAAGTTTGGTTGGTGAGAATCCAAAAAGATGGGAGTTTGTCCTTCCACAATCTGAATTTGCCTATAATTCTTCTATGAGTAGGTCTACCAACAAGGCGCCTTTTTAGGTGGTGTATGGTCGAAAGGTGAATCAGGTTTTGGACATAATACCATTGCAGAATCGGTCTCGATCTAGCATGGACGCAGAGGAGTTTGCTTCTCATGTTAGAGATATTCATAAACAAGTTCGTGAGCAACTAAAGCAAGCATCTCAAATGTATAAATCTCACGATCGAAGAGCAAAAGAATTTGAAGAAGGTGATTTGGTCGTGGTTTATCTTAGAAAGGAGAGATTTCTAATTGGCAGCTACAACAAACTCAAGCCAAGGAAATTTGGTTCTTGCCGCATACTCAAGAAGCTTGGTCCTAATGTCTACCGTCTTGAACTTCCAGAAGGATTTAAGATAAGTCCTGTTTTTAATGTAGTGATCTATATTCATATTATGGCGAGGAAAAAGATCCAATCTTGGACAAGGATTCCATTACTTCATTCTCTACGAATTCAGTTCGTGAATCCATTGATGTGTTGGACATGAGATCAATTACTGCACGTCGTGGTACATATACTCGGTATCTTGTTCATTGGAAAGGAAAGCCAAGTTCAAAAGATGCTGAGGGAGAACTAAAGAATATTGATCCTTTACTATAGTTTGATCTAAACTCGAACTTGAGGGTGAGTTCTTTTCAAGAAGGGAGAATGATGCGTTTCGAATTCCTGCAAATGGTCTGTCTTTGAACAAAAAACTACTTTCACTGGGAAAGAAGTAGGTGGTGTGCCCTATATGGTTGGAAAGATATATGAGCCTAGTTTATGGGTCAAAAAACGGTTCGTCGTTTCGAGCTTTGAAGTGTGAGAAAATGAATTTTGATTATAGAGTATGCAAGCTGCCAGCACACAGTTTCTGCAGCTCCTTCTCACCTTCCTGTTGATTTTTCTCCTCGATTTCTTCTCCAAGACACAGCTGAGATTCCTCACCTTTGAATAATGATACAAGTTAAGATTATCTTTTTATTTTTGGATAAGTTCTTTGTATTTGATTTTACAGCCCATGGCTTTTCATATTTCTCAATTCATTTATCTTTGCTTAGTGAATGGAGGGATGTTCCATTCTAGCCTATTTATGCCCCCATATGTGATGGGCAAACATAGATTTTGAGTGAATTAAAATATATCTTCTGCAAGTGCTCTTGCTTTAGGAGTGAGTGATTGCTCCATAACAAGCGATAGGCTTGGTTGCGTAGAGTGATTCCGCAATTAGTAGCGTTGAGTGAGTCCGCTACCACCGGTTGAGTGATTCCCAGGTATCCTCTCATACACAATTTCAATTTGTAGGCCTAGGTCTGCACCACTATGAACATTTAATAGGTTAAAAATGAGCATATAGAGATTCTCTCCACTGAATTCAGTACAGCAATGGATATTCGAAAATCCTGTGAACATTTAATAGGGACTATTTGGTGTCTGTGGAAGTAGATATAGGCAGTGCTATGGGTAATCTCTTGTGCTGAAATTGCTTTGGGATGAGTCTGGTTGACACAGTATGGACGTGGGGGACCTGCAAAAGAAACCTGAAACCTAGTGGAGACTTTAGGAGGAGGCTCTGATGCCCAAGTTGTAAGATTGATAAAGAAAAGAGAGGGATTGATTAAGAATACTGCCCAAGATGTTTTATTCAATATGAAGAACAGCAATATATAGACAAGGTACAGAGAGCCCAGTCCAATGAATGAGAATACAGAGAGATATGGCTTTACAATACACAGAGAAATACAATGGATATGCTGTTAAGAATTCTTTTACTTTTACCCTCCCTCAAGCGAGACGGAGGGAATGACGGAGACGAAGCTTGGCAGAGAGATTGTCAAAACGAGAGTGACTGAGCCCTTTGGTGAAGAGGTCGGCAAGCTGATCATTTGTAAAGACATGGGCTATTTTCAGAGATTGACGTTGAACAAGTTCCCAAACGAAATGGTAGTCAATTTCAATGTGTCGGGTACGAGCGTGAAACACCAGGTTGCGTGCCATATGCAAGGCAGACAGGTTGTCACAAAATAATGTTGGTGGCAGATGAATTAGGATGTCTAACTCACGGAAGAGGTAGGTGAACCAACGAACCTGAGCGACAGTCGTGGCAAGAGCACGATATTCCGCTTCACAGCTCGAACGAGAGACTGTATTTTGTTTCTTTGCTGACCAAGAAACGAGATTTGAGCCAACGAAGATACAAGAGCCCGTTGTGGAGCGTCTATCATTGGGATCGCCGGCCCAGTCAGCGTCGGAGTAAGCCCAGAGATTTAGATTAGGAGATTTGTGAAACAATAAGCCTTTGTCAAGGGTGCCCTTAATGTAGCGAAGGACCCGTTTGGAAGCCTGAAGGTGAGAGGACCGCGGTTGGTGCATGAATTGGCAAATTTGATTAACAGCAAAGGCAATGTCCGGTCGTGTTAAAGTGAGATATTGTAAACCTACGACCATGCTCCTATAACTGGTGGGATCGGGTAAGAGGTCACGGAGTAAAGTGAGCCGAGATTGCGGAGCGAGGAGTAGGACAAGGCTTGCGAATTCCATGTTGAAACGTCGAAGAAGATCAACTGCATAACGGGACTGATTGAGGTGGAAAAAAGAGTTGGTACGGGTAGTTTCAATGCCGAGAAAGTAACCCAAATCACCAAGTTGACGGCTATCGAATGTAGAGCAAAGGTTAGACATGAACTCATGGACTACGGATGGAGAAGATCCAGTAACTATCAAGTCATCTACATAGATGAGAATAGCCAGGGTGGAGGTGGAATCGTGCTTGATAAAGAGTGAGCTGTCTGACCGACTGTTGAAGAATCCAAGTTGTATGAGAAACTCGGAAAGACGTTGAAACCAGGCTCGAGGGGATTGTTTTAAACCATATAAAGCACGATGCAAACGACACACATGATTTGGTCGTTGTGGATCCACAAAGCCGGGTGCTTGGGTCATATATACTTCTTCAGAGAGAAACCCATTTAAAAAGGCGTTACGGACATCAAGTTGCTTGATTACCCAACCCCGTGAATGAGCTATAGACAGAACAGTCCGGATAGTCGCTGGTTTGATGATAGGACTAAAAGTTTCGTCATAATCATGGCCCTCTTGTTGACGGAAACCTTTGGCGACGAGACGGGCTTTGTATCGATCTATAGAACCATCGACTTTACGCTTGACACGATATACCCAACGACATCCAACCACATTCATGGCAGGAGTGGGTGGTACAAGTGTCCAGGTATGATTCTTGTGTAAAGCTGAGAACTCTTCGTTCATGGCAGATAGCCAATGATCAAACTTGGAGCTTGCTTGTATGTGTGAGGCTTATAATCAGAGGAGTCGGAAGAGACGGCGGAGAGAGCATGAGGGATTGGATGGCGTGGAGAACCATATGTTATCCGGTTAATGTCGCCGTATTTTAAAGGAGGAGTGGACTCGGGTGAGGAACAATCTGAATGTATGGAGAAGGGTATGGGTGTTATGGATTGTCGGGGAGGCTGTTGGGTTTGAGTTTGTGGTGGAGCGGTGGAGTTTGTTGGCACAGTTTGGGCTTGTGGAGAGGCAGGGATTGTGTATGGGCTAGGTGAAAGCTGAATTGGAGTTTGGGTGTGAAGATGCGGCTCACTTGGGCTGTGATTGGTACCTGGCAGATCTGTCCAAGAATCAGAAGATGTCTCCGGGCAGAAAGTTGGACTGTTATGCACAGTGGGTGTTGTATTTTAGCCTAGATTTGCTTGAATCCATAACCTAAGTCTAAGACAAGGTGACTAATGGGCCTGCGTGTCTGTTAGTGTGGCAACTTGTACTTAGGCACAGCTTGAATAGCTTAGGGTTGCTAATTGTGTAAGTCTTGAAGAAGATAGCCTATAGGACATCGGACGTCCTCTGCACAATAGGCAAACAATGCATCGCCATCTTTCGTTTGAATATCGGACAAGCTCATATCGCCAAGCTTCATCAATGTTGAAAACCTTAAGAACGTCCGATAGAGATCTGCCTAAGACATGTCTAATTTGAAGACTTCATTGACTTCGATGCAACGTTAACTCAAATCATTCAATGAAGGTTTCCATTCTTGGCATACTCGAAAAGGACATTCCGCCCGCAACACAGCCGCCTATTTTTAGCAAAGAGTCGAGACAGACGCAAGTTGCGGAGCCTATCGAGTCAACAACCGATTAGAGCATTAATTGCTCTTAAATTCAAGTTTGAAAATCACCAACGGCTCCTAGCTTCCTCCCGCATATAAAAGGAGACTTCATTGCTGCATTCAACACACTTCAACTACTCCAACTACTGAATCTCCATAGTCTTCAAGTTCTTAAAGCTTAAACGTCCTATTTGTATACATTCATTGAAGAGCTTCATACTTAGACGTCTAGTCCATTAAAAGCTCTTCATTGATTGCAACACCTAGCTTTTCATAGCTCACGAGAATTGTATCTTATTGATATCAATTCTCCCACACAAACACTTGGTCAACAAAATTTTTGTACACTATCCATTAGAGATTTAGTTTGTAAAATATCTAGTGGAAAAACTTAGTACACGATTTTCAAATCCAAAGTTGACCACTTTGGTTGTGGACGTAGCACTTATTTATAAGTGTGAACCATATTAAATATTCTGTCTATTTGTGTGTGATTGTGAATTGATTGTGTTGCTTTAAATTTCCGATTTCCAAGCTATTAAGAACCGCCGATCTTGACCCGTGAAGATCGGCCATTCTCAACTTGTCTGTGCTTCACAAGACTTCCGCCGCAAAATTTTTAAACCCTAGTGAAGTAAGATTTTTGAATCAATTTCAAAAATTGGACATAGGCTATTCAACCCCCTTCTAGCCTATATAGAGCAACCTTGGACCTAACAATTGGTATCGAGCTTAACTCTTTGAAAACTTGTTTTTCCGAGATTAACCTCTTGAGAGATTAAAGATCATGGCTGCTCACCAAATGTTGGAAACTTCAAACGTGAACCATTGTCCTGTCTTGGATGAAGTTCACTTTGACATCTGGAAAGATAAAGTCAAAAGACATATGAATTCAATTGATAAACGTTTGTGGAAATGTGTCACGATGGACCCGTAATTCCAATGAAGCCTAATACACGGCCGCGGTAGATCCAACCGCCGCACTGAAGTACCAAAGCCGAAGAAGAGTGGGATGATGAAGACGAAAGAATGATGCTCGATGGAAAGGCCATCAACATCATTACCACCGTGTTGATATAAGCACTTATCGCGATTATCAACTGGACACAAAGGAAATGTGGGAAGCCATCCTTGAATATCTTGAAGGTGATGGTGAGACCAAGAACAACAAATTATATACCTGCATCCGAAGTTTGACTCCTTCAAAAGGATCCCAAAGAGTCTCGCGAAGTGCCTATGACAGATTCTATGAGGTAGTCAACTCTTGCTATTCCTTAGGAAAGAAGTATGAAAAGAAAGAAATAAACATGAGATTTCTAAATGCACTAGGCGGTTTATGGCATGTTAAAATCACGCCATGAAAGAGTCAAAAGATTTAAACAAATTGACTCTTAGAAACCTTTATGCTAGTCTTTCGGTTTATGAGCTTGAGATCCAACAAGCTCAAGAAATGGAAAAGAGTTTTAAAAACTTGTCCTTACCACCATATCTATCGAACCTTCTGTTCAAAACCCGATGAAACACCTTCTACATCCGGTGAAGATGATGATATTCTTTCGACGAAGCCTTTGCTATGTTTGTAAAGAAATATCAACGTTTCAAAAGGTTTAATAAACCATCATCACATAGGCGGTCTTCTCACAAAATGCCGTTCCTTATAAAACAAGCGCTCAACCAAAAATTCGCTCCTTATAAATCGCAGACCATCAAAAGGATAATGAGCTAGTTTGTTTTAACGTAGGAAACCAGGCCATTTTGCCTCTAAATGTCCAAAGCCAAAATATGAATTTTATAAGAAACGTCCCGAAACTAAATTTCAAAAACAAAAAGGGATGGTGGTGAAGACATTGATGAAAGCAACCGCCTACATGGTGTGACACGACACGATGAGGATGACTCTTGTGACTTTGCCGAAGAAGCCAACATATGCCTTATGGCCGGGAGTCACCACATGATTCAGTGAGGTCACTACCATTTCAACAAGATGACATGATGATGATGATGAGCTTAATGAACCTTCAAAGGGAGAGCTCATCAAAGCAAACAAAGACATCGGAAGAATTTTCAAAATTCAAAGCGCCTATGTGAAATTAGCCAAGAAGCATGAACTAGTTGTCTCGAGAAATCAACCTTGATGTCTAAGATCAAAGATCTTGATAGACGAAGTTGAAAGTATCAAATTGCAAAAAGAGAACAAAGCTTTGATGAAAAGTGGACTTCCTACTTGAACACATCAAGAAGATAAATTCGAGAAAGATGACCTTCAAAAGGTTGTCAATACTTGGAATAACTCTAAAGGAAACTTTGATACCATTCTCTCAAACCAGAAAACTTTAGATGACAAACCGGTATTGGTTTCCAAAGTGAGTTCAAAGTAGGTAGTTCTTCGGTTTTCAAAAGGATGAGACATCGAAGTGATTCTTTGAAGAATTGGCAGAAGTTTCTTATGACCAGCTCTCCCAAAAGGCAAGGACTTGGCTTTAACAAAGTTCCTTTTGTTTATCCCAAGAACACAAAAGACAAGTCCAAAAGAAAGCAACCGCAAAGAATGACTAATAGTGAGTCGAGCAACTAAAACCTGCCATTAGTCACCCTAAGAAAACAGGGATGACTAATAGCAAGTCTAGGAATTCTCACTCAAACCTATTAAATTTGTCAAAGGCAAGACTGCGATCTCAACACCGCCTATAAAAGGGTAAAAGAAGTGAATTCTCGCAGATAAAAGCTTAAAGGACATGTGCTGTAAATACAAAATCTTTTGATAAGAGGTCTACCTATGGTAAACCTAACATCAACAAGAAAAGGCATTATCACCTAAGTCCTATAGGCCAATTATCGCAGAAAGATCATTCCAAAGAGCCGATATTAAGAAGCCTCAAAAGAAATCATTACTCATGTTGAAGGATTTCACAAATGCTCTTTCGCAAATGCCATGGTCATGAGATTCATGAATGCCTTCGAGATTCACACCTAAATCTAGAGGATTTACTCCTCCAAAGGTTAAACAGTGTGGATCCCAAAAGGTTGCTAACCTTGAGGACCCAAAAATAAAAGGGGACCATATTCTTAAATGTCTATATTTCAGAATGCTTTATGGTGTCAATGAAGAAGAGAAAGATCTATGGTATCTAGGCAGGTGGATGCTCAAAGCATATGATGGTGATCCAAATCTTCTCTCAAGCATTGTTGAAGCAAAGGGTCCCTCGGTCATATTTGGAGACAACTCAAAAGGAAGACCATTGGTTATGGAAGTATAATCGAGGCAATCTCTCTATCAACAAAGTCTCTCTAGTTGAAGGTTTAAAGCACAATCCGAGCATATCACAATTACGTGATAAAGGTCTAACTCGGTTTTCCTCAAGTCAATGTCTCATAAAGGACAATGAGACATGTTCAACTATCTGACGGGTTGAAAAGGGAATGTCTATCTTTGTTGACCTAAATCTTTGTTGGAAGAAAATCAAATCTATGCTTGGTTGCTAGGTCATCAGCGACAACGGTGGTTGTGGCATAAAAGGCTTAGTCATCTCAATTTCAAATACCGGAGAAGCTATCAAAAGACAATCTAGTTGTTGGTTTGCCTAAAATATCACTGAATCACACTCTGCGAGCATGTCAACTAGGCAAACTACACAAATCTTCTTTCAAAAGCAAGCCTTGCCTATCAACAACTGGACTCTACGGCTCTTGCACATGGATTTGTTTGGACTGTAACTACTACAAGTCTTGGTGGCGCAAGTATACTCTTGTGGTAGTTGATGATTACTCAAGATTTACTTGGGTAGAGATGATGTCCTCCAAAGATGAAGCATATGACATCATTCTTGAACTCTTGAAGACTACGACTCGAAGCGGATGATATCTCGATGTCGATCGGACAATGGAACGAGTTCAAGAACAATGGTGTTGCCAAATATTGTGATGACCATGGAATTGGTCACAATTTCTCTGCGGTTGGCACACCTCAACAAAATGGAGTTCTTTGAAAGGAAGAACGAACTCTCATTGAAGCAGAAAGACAATGATTCGGCCAAACCGCCTATGTATTTCGGGCGAAGCCGTGAACACTGCTTCACACAAAACAGTCTATCATAAACAAATTTCATAACAAAACTCCATATGAAGTATGGAGAGGCGAGCTCCCAACATTGGATTCTTTAAAATATTTGGTTGTAAATGCTATGTTCTTTACAATGGTAGAGAACATAGAGGTAAATTTGAATCCAAAAGTGATGAAGGAATTTTTCGGGATATGCCAAGTTTTCAAAAGCATACAGAGTTTACAATAAAACTTCACTTAGAGTTGTTGAATCGTACATGTTTCTTTTGATGAATTTGATTTCATTGGGCCACATTTGGCTCCTAAGGTTACTAATGATTCGATGAATATGAGACAGTACGTAACAGCCAAGTCCCGGATCTCGATCCTCCTTCTTCACAAGATCTTCCAAGAGTCAACCTGTTAGAATCCTCAAACGAACCAACAAATGAACACTCGAAAACCCGAATCCACTTTGCCTTCCACACCGAAGTCATACAACCTACCTTGGAATTAACCTACCCTTTAGAAAACCAAGCTTCACACTTCTACTTCTCAAGAATCCAACTCGCCGATGCAATAGGACAAGTTCAACTGCGAAGTTAGGGAAGTAAAAGATCATCCTATCACTCAAATCATTGGAGATCTTAATGCGGCGTTCAAACTAGACAAGCTTCAAGGAATGAATGCATGTATTCTACCGCATTTGTATCTAACATTGAACCCAAAAGATTGATGAAGCTCGGAAGATCCAAGTCGGTGGAAGCTATGCAAGAAGAGCTAAACCAATTTGACGGATGCCAAGTCCGGTCACTGGTCCCTAGGCCTAAAGGACAAGCGTTATTGGCACAAAGTGGGTTTTCGAAACAAAATGGATGAAAACGGCAACATTACAAGAAACAAGGCAAGACCGGTAGCCCAAGGATATAGACGGAGGAGGGCATTGACTATGATGAGACATTTGCTCTGTTGCAAGATTAGAGGCTATCGATTATTCTTGGCCTATGCCTCTTACAAAGACTTCAAAGTTTATCAAATGGATGTAAAGAGTGCTTTTTCGAATGGAGAACTTCAAGAAGAAGTCTATGTAGAGCAACCTCCTGGATTCATTGATTGCTCAAGAAGAGAAGATGTCTACAAGCCGAGGAAAGCCCTTTATGGACTCAAACAAGCTCCAAGAGCTCGGTATGAGACCCTTTCAAAGTTCTTGATATCTCAAGGCTTTGTAAGAGGTCAAATTGACACTACTCTTTTCATTATGAAACATAAAGGTCATTCCTTACTTGTTCAAATTTATGTTGATGATATTATCTTTGGTTCCACTAATGAAAATCTTTGCAAAAGGTTTGAAAAGCTTATGCAGAGTAAATTTGAGATGAGCATGATGGGAGAGCTCAACTTTTTCCTTGGTCTTCAAATTCAACAAAGTTCAAATGGTATCTTCATCATCAAGCCAAATATGCAAAGGATGTTATCAAGAAATTTGGTCTTGAAAATGCAAACGACTTCGACCCTATGGCGACTAACCGCCATCTTGACAAAGATGAGAAGGGCAAGAAAGTGGACATGACTCTCTACGAGGCATGATTGGTTCACTTTTATACTTAAGCGCTAGTAGGCACGATATCATGTTTGCTGTTTGTGTTTGTGCTAGGTTTCAAGTGATCCAAAGGAGTCTCACCTACAAGTCAAAGAATCATCGATATCTCGATAGATACTCCCAATTTGGGAATCGGTATCCTAGAGATTCATCTTTTAATCTTATAGGCTATTCGATGCTGATTTTGCTGCATGTAAAGTTGACAGAAAAGCACAAGTGGGACATGTCAATTCTTAGGAAATAGACTTGTCTCATGGGCCCAAGAAGCAAACCTCTGTTTCAACTTCAACAAGAAGAATACATAGCCGCGGTAGCCGCTGCTCACAATTGCTGTGGATCAAACAAAGAACTAGTTGACTATGAGATCAAACCGCGATTGTCCTATAATGTGCGACAACACATCGCAATCTCGCTCAAAATCTGTCATGCACTCCAAAACAAAGCACATTGATGTGAGATATCACTTTCTTAAAGACCATGTTGAAAAAGGTAACATTAGCATGCAATATGTGCCTACCGAGAATCGGTAGCGACATCTTCACAAAACCACTTGATTCAACCAGGTTTGCATATTTAAGAGGAGAGCTTGGTATGCTTGACCTCAATCCTTAATCCTTTCTAGCAAATTCTTTAAGTTATTTTATAAAGCTGTTATTAAGCGCCTACGTGATCGCCGATCGCAACTCGCCGAATACATAGACAACCTTGAGTAAGTATCTATACTCATATCTAGCTTTCTATAAATAGGCGGCTTTGATAAAATAGGCGGACTTAAGTGCGCCATACGCGTGACTCGCAAATCATAAATGCGGATTTCAAATTTTATCAATTACGGTTTATTGACCCGTGAGGTATAAAAGGTGAATTGTACAGTGACTCATCACGTTCTCAACAACCGCCATTTTCAAACTTTCAAAACCGTCGCCTTCCCGTCTCGCAATCTTACTCAAACCTTCTCAAATCTCTAAAATCTTCAAGTTTCAATCTTACAATCATCAATGGTAAGGCCTTCTACAACTTTTCAATCCATTTATATCAAGTTTTATGGTTTTATTTTGACCTAATTTGCTCACTTTCAAAATGTTCGCCATTGATGAATTGTAAAATGTTGCGATTGTTGCTTGAATCATATTTATTTGGTGTAAAATGTGTTTAAGAGCTTCTGTGATACTATGTTTTCGTTATACCATTTCATTGGCTTGAATGACAAAATCAGTAATAATTGTGAAACCCAGTTCATGAACTGTTCTTATCTTATGTCTTAAATTGTTTATGTTTTGGGTCTTGATCGAACGCACTGTTTTTGATAAATATCTCTGTTTGCTCGAATATCTGCGATTACATATTTATCTTGTTCTATGCATAATCGCCGATTTCTATATATTGTTCTCACATGCCGATTATGTAGGGAAAGTCTAAATCCTCAAAGGCCGCTGCCACTTCTTCATCCTCCGCCCGCTAAGCCAACCAGGGCCGCAAAGGCTGCGAGCTCCCAATAAGGGTCCTTCCTGTCAAGTTATCATCCCGGGATGACGATAGACCGAGATTCCATCATCGCACATCCGCTGGTGATGCCCCGCTCAAAGATTTGGTGAATGTGGACTTCTTCCCTGTTCCAACTCAACGACACCCACTACAGCAATTCTCTAGCTGAGGAGTTTTACACAAGGATGATCCTGCCTCCTCCTCCAGCTAATGCCACCGAGCCGCCAACTTAAGCTACATCAAGGGCTACATCGAGGCCACTACATCAAGTTGACCTATAAGGATATTGGAGAAATCCTTGGCCTGCCTGTTGAAGGCAAACTGGACTTGACCGATGCAGAATCGGCGCTTGCTTGGGAGATGATGAGGGGGTCTGCCCAACCAGAGAGGTTTTTCGAGATGTCCAGGAACCTCTTCCCGAGAACCCCTATCATATCGCCATCGCTCGACAAGAGCATTTTATTCAAAAATGGCTCGAGGGACATCTTCACCTCCCCACTGATGTGGACCAAAGTCGTGGTCCTTCGCAAGCAACTCAACCGGGCCAAGATCATCTTCTCAATGCTATCCCAGTGTCTTGAAGTCCAAGCTCACCCTTCCATGAAGAGGCCCTTCGTAGGGTTATTAATGTTATCCTCCGCGTTATGAGGAGATTGATGAGCTAGTCGTTAATGACGACCTCATCAAGGTGTCTAACACCTACGTCTTCACGGCCAACAACATCACCCGCTATCGGGATGATATGGCCAAAAGGACAACCAACGCGCGGCTGCTGCCGCCGGCCGCTACGCTGCCGCCGCCGCTTCCCGCCGCCTGGTGGCCCTCTACCCAAGCCGCAAGGGTAAGAGGAAGGTCTCTCCTACACCGCCGGTTACCTGCCGAGGAGAGGAGCCTACACCTATTGGGCCGAGCCGCCGAGCACTTTGACCTCGCAGACCGGACCATGATCCCTATGAGCCCGCGAGCCTCCATCCAAAAGGCCCGACACTCTCTCCTCTCTCACTCCAAAACTCAAACAATCCAGAAACTCGCTCAAGGCACTGCTGAGAAGGACACATCAACCTTCAAACCGGTGACCTCTCCAAACCCTCTACAACTACCTCCCAATCCTCCAAACCCAAACCCAAACAAACCCTCCACCTACGGATGAATCTTTGGTCTTCCCAAGGTAACATCCGCTCCTTCATCCCAACGATTCTCCCCTGTTTCCCAACAATAGCTAACCCCACCGATCCTTCATCGTTCCTCCATCAGCCCTCTACCACCTCTCCATCACCTACTTCGCCTCTTCCACACCTACTAAGTCCAAACATGGCAAACGCTATAAGAAGAGTGCCAAGAAGCAGTGCACTTCTCCGGACCGATCCTCCCTCTTCTCCTCCATCTTCACCAACTCACCCTACAACTTCTCCACCTTCTTCCCTTCCTAAATCCCCACCCATCCAAACCACTCCTACCCAAGCACCATCCACAACACCCGAATCCACCTCTCAACCACCATCCTCCAAACGCTCTTTCTCCCTCTTCCGACCCGCCTACCCCCAAACGCCTCAAAACCAACCCATATAACCACCTACACCCCGAGGTGCAGCTCGCTGCCCTCGAAAGCAGCCTAAACCCAACCCCGCCGATTCGACCCCTACCTTTCTTCCCTTGACTACCCCAAGAGATTTCCCCCACCTATGTGCAGTGAAATTATCTTTAAGTGGGGTGCATTCTATGACCCCCTTCCTCCCGCCCGGTCCCAACTCTTTTCTCTCATAACTCGCCGGTTCAAGATCTTATGATCTTCAACCAATGGGTTACAATTCACAAGGACCTAGGACTTCCTCTCCCACCGAATCGGACATCTCCCTTTCCTATCTCGCCTAAACCACCGCCTTCACCCTTATATGCTATCCTTCCATCCTTCTTCACTGTGGTCTACAACTTCATTGATGTAGTCATCACTCTCCTAGGCTTTAACCCTCTCATCCCCATTCTCTTCAATTCTCCTAGCCTTTCCCTTTCTTTTCTCCTCCTCCCTTTTTATTCACCCCTTTCCTATGACTTCTACATAGAAAGGCTATTCCCTATTCCTCGCATTTTCCCTAGCCAACTTTCACCCTCTACCGCCTATATTACCATTTCCTCCTCCGCCATTCTCCAACATCCTCCAGCCAATCCTCGTCCTCCGCCACCATCCTCCACCCTCTCCTACCCAAGCGCACCATCCTTCCCCTCGCCAGTCCATCCTTCCTCCTCCGAGTCATCCCGACTCTTCGATACTTATCCCCGAGGCTATTCATAAATTTTTGAAAGATTTTGAGGTCATCTCTCGTTGACTCGACCAAGGCTCGCACCCTCTCCGCAGATCGTCCCACATCACCCATGTCCAGCCGACGCATGACCCAAGTCATGGAAATTTTTAGGGGTGCCAAAGCCGCCTGATGCCCGCCTACGCTCCATCTCCAGCCCGATCGCTTCTAGCGCCCGATCTCAATCTTCCTCCGCTACCTCGCCATCTTCAAAACCAATTGGGACAACCTCTCAACAAAGATGATGCGCACCATCGACATGATTGCGGCTACAAGCTTGTGCTCCGGCCCCAGCGCCATGCAAATCGCTCTGTTCACTCCTCCGTCCGAGCGACACGCACTCACATCCAAGCACTTGGCTTTCTATCGCAAGGAGCACAAAAATACCGAGGACCGCCGGATTCATTGCTACTGCTGCATCCATGAAGGAGGAGATAGCTAGACTCAACAATGATCGCGGACTAAGCTCATTGAGCATAATGCTCGCTCAAGCGAAGAACAAAGAACTCTCCGAATGGCGTACACTAAAGAAGAGCTAGCGAAGAAAGAAGAGATTGCAAGACTTCATTGACTTCGATGCAACGTTAACCGCAAATCATTCAATGAAGGTTTCCATTCTTGGCATACTGAAAAGGACATTCCGCCTGCAAACACAGACCGCCTATTTTTAGCAAAGAGTCAGGAGACAGACTGCAAGTTGCAGGACAGCCTATCAGGAGTCAACAACCAGATTAGAGCATTAATTGCTCTTAAATTCAAGTTTGAAAATCACCAACGGCTCCTAGCTTCCTCCTGCATATAAAAGGAGACTTCATTGCAGCATTCAACACACTTCAACTACTCCAACTACTGAATCTCCATAGTCTTCAAGCTCTTAAAGGCTTAAACGTCCTATTTGTATACATTCATTGAAGAGCTTCATACTTAGACGTCTAGTCCATTAAAAGCTCCTCATTGATTGCAACACCTAGCTTTTCATAGCTCACGAGAATTGTATCTTATTGATATCAATTCTCCCACACAAACACTTGGTCAACAAAATTTTTGTACACTATCCATTAGAGATTTAGTTTGTAAAATATCTAGTGGAAAAAACTTAGTACACGATTTTCAAATCCAAAGTTGACCACTTTGGTTGTGGACGTAGCACTTATTTATAAGTGTGAACCATATTAAATATTCTGTCTATTTGTGTGTGATTGTGAATTGATTGTGTTGCTTTAAATTTCTAGATTTCCAAGCTATTAAGAACTGCTGATCTTGACCTGTGAAGATCAGCCATTCTCAACTTGTCCTATGCTTCACAAGACTTCCGCCTGCAAAATTTTTAAAACCCTAGTGAAGTAAGATTTTTGAATCAATTTCAAAAATTGGATATAGGCTATTCAACCCCCCCCCCTTCTAGCCTATATAGAGCAACCTTGGACCTAACAGTGGGTTATATGAAAGGAGGAGCCGTGGAACTTGATGGAATGCCATTGGGCTGCTGAACAGATAAACTATTGATCCTGTCATTTGCAAAAGGAAAAGAACTTTCGTCAAACAAAACATGGCGAGATATATAAATTCTGGCCGTGGATTTGTCAAGACAACGATATCCTTTCATGTTGTCATCATAACCGAGAAATACACAGTGAATAGATTTTGGTTGGAGCTTGTTTTTGTTGTATGGTACAAGATACGGAAAACATGAGCAGCCGAAAAATTTTAGAAAGCCGTAGTCAGGAGTGCGATGCAAGAGTTTTTGATAAGGAGATAGATAACCAAGTTGTTTCATGGGTAGACGATTGATCAAGTAAACTACGGTGGAAAAGGATTCCAACCAAAATTTCATAGGAATATTGGAATGAGCTAAGAGACATAGCCCCATTTGTTCTATGTGTCGGTGCTTTCGCTCCACGACACCATTTTGTTGAGGAGTATAGGGACACGTGAGTTGGTGTTTGATGCCATTGTGAGAGAGAAATGAGCGAAAAACATGGCTTGTAAATTCACCTCCTCCATCCGTTTGGACAGTTTTAATTGTGTGAATGGCTTGAATTTGACTCGACAATTGATTTTCAATTTGTAATTTGAAGTTTGCAAACACCTTTACCACATCAGACTTATGAATAAGAGGGAAGAGCCAAGTGTACCGAGAAAAGTCATCTACAATAGAAAAATAGTAGCGACAATGACTAAGTGATGCAACTGGCGAGGGTCCCCAGATATCCAAATGTAATAAAGCTAAAGGGTATTTTGAATTAAAAGTCCGCATAACAAACGGTAATTTGCATGATTTACCGAGAGGACAAGTTTGGCAAAATTTATTTGGACTGACTCTACCATGAACTGGCAGCTGAAATTTGCTGGTCAAAACCTGAAGAATTTGTGATGAAGGATGCCCTAGTCGGGATTGCCAAACATCCTGATTTGTTCGTTCACCCACAAGAGCTAGAGGACTGTGTGGAGATGTGGAGTCAAAAGCGAGTTGATAGAGACCGCCGAAGCTACGCCCAGAAAGAAGGATTTTCTTGGTGCGGAGGTCCTTAACACGAAAACCATAAGCGTCAAATTCAAAATAACAATTGTTATCATGAGAGAAACGACGAATGGAAAGAAGAGACTTATGAGCGGTGGGAATACATAAGACATTTTTTAAAAGAAAGTTTGTGTTACCGTTAGAGAAGGAGGAAGAGCCAACATGAGAAATTGGCATTTGTGTGTCATTGCCTACAGTTACCGTATCATGACCAGTGTATGGAGAGGCATTATTAAGGTTGGAGGGCTGTGAGGTTATATGATGGGTTGCCCCCGTATCAAGACACCAATTTGACGTTTGATATGGGGAAAAAGAAGCGGTATAGGCTGTGTTTATTCGGTGCCAACAAACATCTGCGGTGTGTCCAGTTTTGTGACAGATTTGACATGATTGAGAGCTGTCAACATGAGAGGGAAAAACTGGTGGTTGATAGGGAGGTGTTGGTAACATGCCCCTTCCTGTACAGCCATGACTGCGACCACGAAAATTTGCTCTACCGCGACCGCGAAGGTTTCCTCGTCCCCTTGAATTGTACCCACGATAGTTGCTGAATTGTTGGCTATGGTTGGAAGAATTATGAGTACTACCGTTGTGGTTGCTGGAATGTTGAAGGTTGGAATTGGACATTGTATTGGTATTATTTTTATTTACTAAGAGAGCTGTGCTGGAATTAAGTGAGAGAGAGGAGAAGCGTTGCTGGAGAGTTTCTTCGTAAAGGATTCGGTCAGAAAATTCATCCAAGTTTGTTGCTGGGTGTTGATTATAGGAAGTAAAAAATTCCTTGTAGTCCAAGCCAAGTCCATTGAGGATTTGATCAATTAAATCATCATCAGAGATGATGACTCCAGCAGTCGCGAGCGAGTTGGAGATGGTAGTGGCTTGAAGAAGGTAATCCGAGATGGGGGTCTTGGGTTCTTGTTTGAGATTGTGGAGTTTGTGTCGAAGGTTACGGATATGGGCAGCAGAAGTAGCTCCGAACCTTTTGGAGATAAGATCCCAAGCCATAGAGGCAATCTTCACATTTGCGAGATGGGGTTGAATCGAAGCTGTGACTGATGATCGCATCCAAGCAACCACAAGACTTGTTGCTTCGAGCCATTTGAGGTATGCCGGGTTTCTGGTGACTTTATCATCAAGTTTGTCATTTGGTGGTGATTCTGTGAGCACATATTCCAGCGAGAATGTGCGAAGAATTGCTAGAAATTGGGCAGACCAGTTCAGGTAGTTATCTTGGGTAAGTAGGCAATTGGACATTAGGGACTGTGGATTGAAGAAAACAGGTAGGGAATGGCCATTGTAGTTTGTTTAAGAATTGGAGGAACTAGCCGTGGTCAAGACTGTTGAGCCCTCCATGGCGTGAGCCTGTTATGGCTCTGATACCATGTAAGATTGATAAAGAAAAGAAAGGGATTGATTAAGAATACTGCCCAAGATGTTTTATTCAATATGAAGAACAGCAATATATAGACAAGGTACAGAGAGCCCAGTCCAATGAATGAGAATACAGAGAGATATGGCTTTACAATACACAGAGAAATACAATGGATATGCTGTTAAGAATTCTTTTACTTTCACAAGTCAGAGGACGCTCCAATACCTAAGTCAATAAAGGCTTTGAGAGAGAAGGGAGGTAGTAAGAGAAAACGTGAGGGAGTTCCCCTAACCCAGGCGGTCAAGGTCCTATTCATAGGTTAGAGTCCTTTTAGGTTTCAAAACGCCTTGTGAGTTCCTCAGCTGAATAGGAATTGGTCTCCTAGGTCCTGAGGGTTTCTTGGTCAGGAAGCCTAAGAAGCTTCCTGGGGTCAACCCGCTTAAGGCTCTTAATTAGTAATGCCCGTTTTACCTCGAGTATGTTGCCACGTTTCATGCTATAGTTAATGTAATGCTTTAATTAACCATACGGGCCATATCAGATTTATTTTTAAGTGATTTTCTTTGAAGTTGAATGTGGCTGCGATCAACTATTTCTAGAAAGCCACTTTGAGGAAATTGGCTTATCTTACTACATTAAGCAATTTTTTCAGCAACATAACTCTCTCTTGTAACAATCGTCCTGATTCTGTTATGAAAATCCTTGAAAACGCCTGACTCCTTAATTCTTAAAGTTGTATCAGGAGGGATGTTGGAGGGGATGTAGTTTGCCAAGTAGATTCTAAATTGTAGGATTCAATCGTCAACAAATCACATCAGTGAACGTGTCAATTGTGGTACAACTTTAAGGAAGAACCGTATGATCCCTGACGCTCCCCATTTGTTTGTTTAAAAGCAAACAAACTTGCGTTGTTTAGATGTGAAGAACATTCTCATTTATCTCAACTCACATTAAGCAGCTCGCAACTTCAACTTAAAATACTTAAAAAGTTGACATCTAATCAAGTTTGCACACAACTCTTATAAGCCTGCATGGTGCTTAGATCGAATACCTATTTTGGAAATTAACATGCCTCAGCTTGCCCTTGCATTTTCTCCATCCTTCAAAGCTGTTAACGTTATTGGGCATCCACTCTTCAGTCTAGGAATATGTGCTTTCCTTTCTAGACTTGGATCTAGATCATCAACCTTCCACCTATAAATTGGAGATGAATTAGTAACAACAGAAAAGCAACGTAAAATCATAGCATGTACAGAGATCAACTCACTTGTATCCACTAGTTAGTCTGTGTAAGAAAACCAACATTGTCACCTTTGCCATATTGATCCCTAAGCATGTCCTAGGTCCTGAACCAAAAGGTATATAACTATATGGCTTCTGTAGTTCCTGGAGACATACATATTACTCGCATTGTCATTATCTAAGCAGAATATAGTCATGTACAGCAAATCCAAGTAGAGGAAATATTCATAGCAGATTGGATAACTCTTTACATCAAATCTAGAGGGGTTGAACTGCAAGGGGTCCTTGTACAATGTTGAGTCATAGTGTATGCATGTTGCATCAATATTAACATGCCATCCTTTCTTTATTTCAAACCCTGGCACACCAAAACCCACACTAAAGCATTAGAAATGAAGGTACTTCTCTTGGAAATTCCACGAAAGCTCAATTGATTTATCGGGATAGAAAAGTAAATTACAAATATCAATGCCTGGGTTCTTGTTTTGATTACGAAGAAGGCAAGAAATGAAAGCTAAACTGTACCTTGTATTGTGCAGTCATCAAGTGCAACACGAGGAAACCATAATAATACATTAGACATCCTCAATGTCTCTTTGACAACCTGAAAATGTAGGAAGTTAAAACTTCATCATTCCTCTACCTTATAAAGACTTGAACAATATCAGGAATGGAGTGTGTATATGTACTGGTGCGAACAACATATACATGTAATCCTCATCATATATAATGCCTTGGCATCTTGTTTCTAACCTTTGAACCATAAGACATGCTGTTAAGATCTTCTAGGGTAAGTAACGCCCCGTCTGACTTATTTCTGAGGATTGACAACTGTTCGTCCTGTAATTTCAGCTCAATATGTTAAATTGTTTGTTTAATAGATACTGATCATGATAAACTGAGATGCAGCTTCAATTTTTGAAGAATTTTTGTTTAATTAAGTTGTTGGTTTGAGGGGGTGCATGAAATGCACAATTAAGGTTTGTACTATTCAGCATAGTAGTTGCCTGTCAACGTGTATAACAAATTTCCAGTATGGCCCATGGTAGCTTCAACTAACAAGTTACTTGTTAGAGCTATCTGCTCTTCGCTCATCCCAAGTTGCACTAATTTGGTCATGAATGCTGGAATTTATTTAAATCAATAAACTTGTTTCTTTATGTCTTGGTGGCCATAAAGACTGAAATCTTGATCTTATAGAAGCACGTGTTTTGAGAAAATTGGTAGATGTTCTCACCCTGAGCCTCTCTTGGACTTCTCTGTTCTCGTCCAACAGCTTGACACTCCACATCATTGCAGCTGCTGTGGTAGTCTGCCCTGCAACTATCAATGTTAAAAGATTATCCATAAGCTCCGAGTCATCGAGCTTTTCGTTTGATGGATATGAATCTCTCAGTAACATTGACTGCAGGAAGTCATCGTGATTATCTTTTCCACTCCGTCGACTGGCAATCAGTTCTTCGAATATTTGCATGAGCCTATTGCGTGCCTGCTCGAAGACATTGCTTAGTAGCAGAATGGTTATGAATGTGACAAGGAAATGCCAATTTCTCAAGTCATTTGATTACATGAAATGCTAAATCTCAGGGTATGTTCCCAGTTGTTCTTTTCTTTCTTTTTCGTTATTTTTTCTCATTTTCTTTAAGCAGGATGTAGAGAGAAAATGCTTGCAATGCAAAGATAAACCCATTCGATTTGCTACTATAGGGGCAGTGGCTAATACCTTGATGCCGTTGTAGTATCTGGTGCCAGGAATCATGAAGGGAAATGACAACATGGCATCAGAAACAGCAGTGCAGTCTCTTTCAATTTGTTTTAGCAAGGACGTGTCTGTGATGCTCATCAGCATGTTGCATATTGCATCAAAAGCTAGCTGCATCAAACATATCATTCAGGTTAATGTTATGACTATGTTTAATTTTACCTGTTTTCTACTCACTGTATTTTTTTTAAAAAGTTATTTTTTTTCCTTGAAATAAGATTTTTTGTCACTTTTATGTTGGTTCATGTGTTATTGTGTTAACATATATCATTGTTTAGAGAGAGAGAGAGAGAGAGGTGCATTTAGGTTGAATGCGAGCAGTTCTCTTTCGGGATTCTTTTCTGTGAATATGTACAAATGTAAGAATCTCTGTTTCCCAGTCCACAGTAAGAGACTTGATACTTGGATTTCGAGCACTTTTATCCAATGAACTCATTACTTACTGTGCTTGAGAGTACTAGAGATAGCTATAGGTCCATTTGTAGAGTTGATTGCACCTAAACAATCCTTTAGGTTTCTCTTATTGTTTTTCTCTATTTTAGTAAAAAAAGTTTTGTCACACTTCTGACATTTACAAAAGCAAAAATGAAGCCTGCGACACCACTATTACTTCTATGTTGCAGCTCATCATCTTATAATCCAAGTGGAAATGGCAAGTCCTCGAAGATATATCTTGGTTACAAATTTTAAAATTCTTTAAAGAAATGCTATGTAAGCCAGGTGACTACATCCTTATATTACTTCAGTTTTTTGTAAACTTGAGTCGATGATCCAAATCTTTTTCAAGCTTATATTCCCTAATTTAGTTTTAAATGACTTGAGTTATTTTTAGCACAAAGGATATATATCCTGGTATATGTAATGCATGAAATCTTACCTTCATAAAATACAATTTCAATTTGATTGGTTAGCATGCAAATTCTTTTTGTGCGAAGGAACTTTTCTGTTCCAAGGTTTTATGCTAATTTTTATATGTACAATGAGGGACCCCGAGTGCCCATAAGAGGGACACCGAATGTGCTCCTGACTGTGTTTTAGTGGTAACGAGCATCAAACATTTTTCAGTGATTTAGTTTTAAGATCCCATCTAATACCTCCATTTTACTTACCCGATCACATTGTAGCTTTCATCTGTTAAAAAATGCGCCAAAAATAATAATAATAACAATAATAATGAAAATAAAAGAGAGAGGCATTGGAAGACAGAACTGGGTTGTTACCTTCATATTGAACTCAAGCACTGGAAAGCTTTTCCCATCTTTTTCCATGTTCTTCAGCCTCTCAGAGAGCATTTTGTCAATTTTCTGAACAAACTTGGATAAAGAGTTCATGGAGAAGGGGTCAGATAGAAGACGCCTAATCCTTCTATGACTCTCGTGGGGTACACATAGCAAGCTTTTCTTTCCAACCGCATCTGCCATTGATTTCACATACCCCTTGTTATACAGCTGAAAGTCATTGGCAAATATTTTTGCACCATCAACACTTGGAACAAACACATGAATTTTGCCAAACAGTCTTGTTTTGAACCATGCTCCATACCTGGTCACACCGTAGACATCAAATCTTAGTGATCTATCTTCTTGCTGTAGCTACTGAATAACTGTTCCTCTGGACGAGTAGCCTTTTCACGTTATCTGACTCTTTAAATGTTAAGCTATTCAGAAATTGCTTATGGTCGATATATGTAGTAGGCATGCATTATACTTATCTGAATTTGGCTGCACGATCTATATTTACAGTAATATTGATACAAAGAAGTAACATTGTAATCAATTTATAGAATGTTTCATTTGTAAGTTGAGTTCGTTTTTATGTAAACTGGACTTGTTCTATTTTCTGGCCTATAATGGACATTATGACCAGAAAAGAAGTATTGTCTCAGTTTGGTAAAGAAAAGAAGAGCATACCGATGATAAATGAAAAGGAAAAGTAACACACTGGTGGAGTAAGGATCTTAAACTTATGTTGCTTCTTGGTGTATTAGAAGGAAGCTTACCGTTGTCGCCGGACTCTCACAAAATCATAGCAACCTTTAGTACTACTAGTAGCCCGAAGAAAAGAAAAGGTTTCACCCAGGAAAGGTAGACCAAGACTGCCGGAGATCCCGCCCTTCCCACTTGTGTCTCTTCTTAATACCTTGGAGAGAAAAACTGTGACTCCTATAGAAAGCAGGACAGCCAAGATAATATCATAGTAGCTCTTTAGTACAAAGAGAAGCTCCTCCTCCGTTGGTATAATCAACATCTTCAGAAAATAAAATGCATAGATTTCCAAGAATGAAGACTAATAATATCAAGCAATGTTTCCTTTTATAGAGTTGAAATGAATACAAGGCTTAATAAGTTACATCAGATAGGACAATGTTATAAGCACGGGCATCTTGGGGAGAACGCTAGGATACAAGCATTGCAAGATTCAATTTGGGAAAAGATGAAATGCTATATTATCTTAGCATAGGCCTTTGTCTTTTCTATCCCTTATTAATTAAGCACAAATTTGATAGCTAAGTGCCATTTAAAAAGATAAATAAATTTTTTGCTGTGTTGAATAAAGAACAGTATACCCTACTGACACCTAAAAGACACCATTTTCTCTCTCTTGATTAGATATCTAAGAAATTTCTACTTTACAAAATTATGTCATCATAGTTAAATATCTTACTGTGACAGTAGTTTGTTGTTGTGAATGATTGTCTAATGCTGTGAAGAGTTGATGGTTTATTCTGGTTTTGACTGGAAAGGTTTTTGAATGATAGAACAGGAATGGTGTCATCCGTTTGCTTACAGTAAGCCTTTTAATGGTTATTCGGTATGGGGTTGATCTTCTTCTTTGAAACTGTGATGCAGAAGAATTGAAACTAGAACATCTGCTCTTACTACGGGACAGAATAGATTATGAGTATATTTTATTCTACGATGGTTTTGGACTGAACCGAACCGTCTCTTACCAGTTCTATTTTATTTAAACCGAACCAAACTGTCTGAAATCGAACCAAATTGAACCATTCGGTTTGATTCGATTTTATGGTTCAAAGAAATTTATTTTTTAATTAATAATTTTTTCAGAACTACTGAAGAGATATTGAAAAAAAAAGACTCACTTTTAAAATATTGAAAAACAAAAAGAAATTTGAGACTTATTTTGTTGAGGTCGAGATAGATCTTTCGATAGTTGAGAGAAAATTTTGATTCTACTAGGTATGAGAAAGAATGTCAGAGGTGAAAGGGAGAGAACGCCGGTGAGGTGAGAGTAGGGGTATAAATTCAAATCGCTGAATCACAAAATTGAACCGAACCAAACTAAATTAAGCCGTTTGGTTTAGTTTTAGATCAGGGCGTTGAATTAGCACTATTTATTAATATATCGGAGATATATTCAAACAACAAAGTTGGTGGTGTCTGACGTTTGCAACTATTGGAAATTTGGAGTTCTTGCATATTCGTGGGATAGTCGCTTGGTATTATGATTGGGCTAAATTCCTAGAATGTTGAGAGTCCAATCACATTTGACCAATTCAAGGGATGATAGGATAAGTTGGATAAAGGTCATATCTCATCATTATTGAGGGTACAAACTGGCTGGGGCTCCCTTTGTAGTGCTCTTTGTTGGCTTCCACACGTATTCAGTCTTGTTGGGGGGCTTTTAACTCTTCAATTTTGTTGGATTTTTGCCATAGTATTAGTATGTGTGAACAAATTATGACTTGTTATTCTGTGTGTTTTAAATTATTGTTCTGTTTGATTTTTATTTTTTTTTTTGTTAAATAAGATGTTTTCTAAATGCAAATTTAATGTATGTTTTTTTATTTATTTAAAATTATAAAATACGTAATTCGTAGCATATTAAAAATACTACAAATTATGTGTTTTATAATTTTTATATATATATATATATATATATATATATATATATAACGATAATTTAGAAACAAATTTTTTAACTTTATTTTGTAACTATGGTACGTCTGGCCTCTGTAGTTGGGCTTCATAATTGTGCTATCTTTGGGCTGTTTGCTGGCCTTAGCAATTGGGTCATCTGTGGGCTTCTTGATTGTGCTATGTCTGGGTCTGTTAACAATTTTCATTTCTGGTGAGATTTGTGTAATTAGAATGTCATGAGCTATCTAAGCCTAAATAGATCGTTTTATCTTCAGGCAATGAAGTAAGAGTGAATTACAGGCCGGTCCCTTTTTAAATATTTGTAATCGCTCTAGTCCACTCATTTTTTAAAAAAATCGGAAAAAGACATTTTTGAGACGAAAAGACGATTATGCCATTAATGAAAGAAAAACACGTGCGCTTCAGTAACCCAAGGCATCGCGATGAGTAACCAAGGCATCGCGATGAGAAACCAAGGCATTGCGATAAGCAACCAAGGCATCGCGATGCACCACTTTTGTAAATTGGGGCATAGCGATGCAATAATTTGTGCATCGCGATCATCGCAGTGCGCTTTTGGAAACCAAAGCATCGTGATGAGCAACCAAGACATCGCGATGCACTACTTTGGCATCACGATGCACTACTTTGGCATCGCGTTGCACCATTTTGGCATCGCGATGCACCACTTTGGCATCACAATGCACCACTTTTGCAAATTGGGGCATCGCGATGCAACAATTGGTGCATCGCAATCATCGCAGCGTGCTTTAGGGAACTTGATTTTCGTTTACCTTTCGGGGGCGTTGCCCCCGAACCCTCACGAGGGACGCTGTCCCCTCGACCTCGCGACGACCGGGCGGTCGATCCCCGCGCCCAAAGATATCGCGATTGGCAAATTAAAGGCATCGCGATGCCCAATTTTAGGCATCGCGATGCCCAATTTAATATAATATCAAAATCAATCAAAATGATTATTTTTTGTTGGAAAATTTACATACAAACATGGTATTGACTTCCTATAACAGTATGATATTGATATTATACAAAATTCAAACTCAAATCATTTATTAAAGTCTCAAAATCAGTCCAAGAACATCTCCCTCTGTTTTCGGACAGCAAACTGTCAAGCTCGATTTTGATCTCAAAAATAGTATTTTTTTTTTTTTTTGGTAGAAAAATTGTTTACAAATGTAGTACTAAGTTAGGATAACAATATGAGATTGATTTTAAATAAATTCGAAGTTTAAAACATAGATTAAAGTGTCCAAAACAGCCCAAGAACAAAGAAAAACATGATGAACTCAAAAAATTCGAATTTAATCAAATTGTTATCAAATTCGTGTTCTATGCATGGAAATTGATACCTAAACATGAGGGAAGACTATATTAACAACATGAAATCATTTATACAACAATTCGAACCTCAAATTTGAAGCAACGATGTTGTTGAGGGCATTTTAGGAAGAAAATTCTCAAAGTGATTTTTAGCGGTTTAAAAAAAAAGGGTGGACTGAAGAGAAAAAAAATTTAAAAAAGTGGACCGGCCAGCAATTTCTCCATAAAGTAATCGTAGCCGGTTACATAAAACAATTGAGAGAGAGGCCAATGTGGAGCTTGGTGGTCGACCCTCTTTGAAACTTTTTGAAATGAAATGTTTTATTTTCTCTTTACTAATTTACTCAATCCGTTCTATCCAAAGAATTTACGTTTGAAAAGTTTAATAATTATGAGATATATACGTATCATTAGACATAATTACAAAAAAAGAAAAAGAAAAAAGTGCTTGAGCATCAACATGTTTATATATATGACATGTGGAAGGAAAAATTAAGAAGTTACGAAAATTGTAGGCCTAAGTTTTAAAAGTAGATTTTTTAAGTGAATCACTCTAAAATAAAATAGTAGACTATTTGTGTGAAATATAGGGAGTAATATACTACTCAATCAATGGAGTATAGTAGTCATTTTTTAACCCATATTCGCTAATTAAGTTAGTAACCGACGATGAAAATTGGATTGGTGCAATGGAGAGCATAACATGAGAGCATGAAATGTGGACAATTTAATATGGAAACCATTTTTCAATAATGAAATGTTGATCGTTGACTAGATAAAAAATAAATAAATAAATTAGAGAAGAAAAGTTGTAGACCAACAAGAAATTACAAGAGATGAGATGAGTCGGATCCCCCGGACGTCACGATATATGTTTGATATTGTATCTAAAAATTTTAAGTATTTCTTTTGGTCAAAGTCACTTGTCGGAATTTTGGCTTCAGCGATGCAATAATAACGACGTTTTATCTTGCCTAAAAAGTCTTTAACTAAAGGTCATAGGCTCCTCTTGGGTGGGTCCATGAATTTTTAATTAATGGACAGTTTTATTTATTTATATATGATCATTGCAAACTCTTGGTTTGGAAGTTACTGCGGAGCTTCCAATTTCCAACCTAACAACACAAACTTACAAGTTCCAACCGAACGACCTCAACTCTCTCCACACGCTAAGTCATGCAGTCAGTCTTCTCTCTAAAGTCCTTCAAGTCAGTCAGTCAGTTGGTTAGAAAATGTAACACATTTCATACTACATGACATGACATGACTCACTCATGTGAAATAAAACAAACAATATTTGAAGTGGTTTAGTTGAAAAATGAAATGTTACTTAACCCTATATAATATTTGAAGTGGTTTAGTTGAAATATATAAAATGTAACACATTTTCATAATTTGCAATTTTGCTATTGAAAAAAATTTTATTATAATCAGGTACGTACGTGAGATGTACTCTTAAATTATGAGCTTAAAAGACATGTTAGTCTTGGCCTAATAGAAAAACCTAAGCTAAATGGTACGCTTAGTTACTGTAGATATCAAACCAGATCAACTCCTTTTAGAATTAATTATTAACCATTTATAGAAGTTTTCATTATTTATTATGTAAATTAATACTTATTGTATTTCCTAATTACGTACTTTATTAGGAATAAATTTTATAAGTTGAGGTTAAACATATACGATTTTCATAATAGGATTAGGATTTATTAAGGCTACTACAATAGATAGGTTTATAAGCAAAGCCGTGAGTCATAAGCATGCAAGTAAAAAATTGTCGTGCAGTGTGAGAATGTTAATTGAAATGAGGTTTAATTATTTGTGAGATAAAGTCGTGCTGGGAGTGATAGTATTGTTGATTTCGTTGATTATTCGTTAATTGATTTGGTTTATTGATTAAATTGGTGAGCAATTTTTTTTTTGGTAATTGTTATTTCACTGCATGATCATTTGAGTATTATAATCAATTCTATATTGTCTTACATTTACTAATAATTTTTTTTAAATGCTTTAAGATGTATGTACAACGACTTCTGTGTGCACATCATTCCTCAAAACAAAGATAACCACTCCACCTATAAATATACATACTCTTACTCCATCCTTGCAACCCACTAACTCCTCTTTCTCAAACCCTTCTCTTTCAAATATGTCTTCAATGGAAACCAAAATGGCCATGGCTAAGACAGTCCTTTCCACTGTAGGCTCTATCGCTGCCACGGCCATGGTGGCACGCAGCGTAGCCAGAGACTACTTGCCACCGGAGTTCCAAGACTACCTCTCTTCCGGTATTCGGAATTTTCTCAACCGCTTCACCAATCAATTAACAATGGTGATCTACGAGTATGATGGCCTTGTCACCAATGAAATTTACGAGGCCGTGCAACTCTACTTAGCCGACCGGATCTCTCCCAACACCCAGCGTCTCAAGATTACCAAAGCCTTAAAAGAAAAGAAAATCGGTGTAGCCGTGGAATCAAATGAAGAGATAGTGGATTCTTACAATAACGCCAAATTCAAGTGGGTTTGGGTTCAAAAAGACAGCATCAAGAGAATACTACAATAACGCTGACATGACCTCGAGCGTTAAATCTGATATTCGATCATTCGAACTCACATTTCACAGGAAACACAAAGATTTGGCACTGAACCGCTACTTGCCTCATGTCCTGAAAGAGGCAAACATGAAGAAACTGGAGGAAAAGAGTGTAAAAATTTTCACCATCGACTCAAAGAGGGTATATTCGAGCTACCCATCGGCATGGGATTCAATAAATCTCGACCATCCAGCCACTTTTGACACGCTTGCGATGGACACAGAAATAAAGGAAACTGTGTTGAAGGATTTGGAGAGATTCGTGAGTAGGAAGGATTATTACAGAAAAGTTGGCAAGGCATGGAAGAGAGGGTATTTGTTGTACGGACCACCAGGGACAGGAAAGTCGAGCTTGATTGCTGCCATGGCAAATTACTTGAATTTTGATATATATGACCTGGAATTGACAGCCATTACTTCTAATTCGGAGCTCCGGCGACTGCTGGTGGCAACAGGGAACCGGTCAATTTTGGTGGTGGAGGATATTGATTGTTCCATTGCGTTGCATGATAGGGAAGAGGGTGAGGCTCGAGCTCGAGCTCGAGCTAAGGAATGGCAGCGAAATGGGTACCGCGATGAAAACAGGGTTAGTTCCTCAATTCCAGTTGATAGAGATTAATACTGATCTTGATCTTTCCGTACGTCCTATTTATGAATGAATGAATGTTGGAATTAATGGAGTATATATAAGAATTTCATTTGAAAAACTAAGGTTGGTTATTAAATTTGTGTTATCCAAATTGAATTAATGAATAGCAAAATCATCGATCGTTAAATTGACGGACGGGGGTGGGTTTTGTTTAATTTGTTTGTAGGTAACGTTGTCTGGATTTCTGAATTTCATAGACGGGTTGTGGTCGAGTTGTGGGGATGAGCGAATCATTATCTTCACCACCAACCGAAAAGACAAGTTAGACCCAGCATTGTTGCGCCCCGGCCGGATGGACGTACACGTTCACATGTCTTACTGCACTCCGTGCGGGTTCCGACTTCTTGTTTCTAATTACCTTGGGATTAAAACTCATGAGTTTTTCGGAGAGATTGAAGAATTAATTGGAGCAACTGAGGTGACTCCGGCTGAAGTAGCTGAACAACTATTGAAGAATGACATTCCTGATATTTCACTTGGAGGTCTCATTCACTTCCTCCATCTTAAGAAGAAGGAGAATGAAGAAGATGCAAAGGCCAAAAAGGAAGAGGTAGTAGAATCTGCTGAAAAGTTAAAGAAAGGGGAGGATGGACAAGAAGATGATGAGATTACAAATGAAGATTAGAATTCATATATTTTGCTTATTTTGGTTATAGAAAATTGAAAGTAAAGTGAAAAAATATAATAAGTTTACTCCGTATTGAATAAAATAAGAGAGAAATCCGCAGGCCCTTTTAGATAATTTTCAACCGCTTTAGTCAATTATAATTTGTTCAAATTGTAAAATGACATTTTATTGCGAAATGTCGTCTATGCTTTTAAAAACACGGAACAAACATAGTATTGCGTATCGCGATGCACAAAACAAGATTTAATGCACAACAATACACTTGCAATGCATTAAAGTGTGCATCGCAATGCACAAAAGTATACTAAAAAGTAATGTTTTTGTTCATCGGATACACAACATTACACTTGCGAGACATCAAAAGTGTGCATCACGATACACAAAATTGTACTAAAAAAGTATTGTTTTCATGCATCGCGATGGATAACTTTTATTTCGATACACAATATGTTGTGAATATTAGGAAATTAAGATTAAATGAACTCTCCAAGACATTTATAAATTTGAATTTCCACGTCGTGATGAGGTTGAAATTGTGCCAACATTTAGCGATTACGAAAAATATTGATAAAACAAAGACAAATAATTAAAATAAATTTAAAAATTATTTTGTCTTTTTATTATGAACTGGATATAGAAAGAAAATGAGAAAGAGAGAGAGAGAGAGAGAGAGAGAGAGAGAGAGAGAGAGAGAGAGAGAGAGAGAGAGAGAAAAGAGACAGAAAGATGAAGCTATAGCAAAATAAAAGAAAATAATGCTTAAAATATTGTTTAGATTGTTACTAGGACAATTTTGAAAAAATTAATTAATTTATTACTTAAAGTGAACTTAAGCGTTAGAAAACTAAAATGAGGCAATAAAACGGTTGAAAGTTTCGTAAAAGGGACTGCAATTTTTACTAAAATCTAGTGTGATTTTTCTGTTTAACAAAAACACAACAGGACTAGGCCAGTCCACGTATTGGCTAATGACATTCAAGATCCTTTTTAGCCCAACAATGGCTAGCAATTGTTGCCTCAATAGACATCAAATGCCGTTGGGTAAAAGCGCAAACTCATTTATGCAATTTTCTCCTTATCGAATTTCTCTAATAGGCATCTAGTCCATGAAACTCAATAGCCAATTAAAGGCAAGGAATTTGAGCCAATTTTCTCCTTACTGTCCCAATGCGACGGTGGTGTTGGTGGGGGTCTTGGGTTGGTGGCTGAGGGTGACAAGGAGTTGTTGTTTTGAGGGATTCAGATTCATAAGAGCACCTCCAGTGGAAGGTTTAAAGCCAATTATAAAGCTTTTTGAAAAGCTTATTACCATTGAAGTGTATTAAAAAAGGTTTGTAATTTTGGACCGGTTTATATATTGCTTGGTCAGCAAAATGGGAGGAAAATGGGCAAAATGGCAGAACTCAAAAGGTTTATTTCTCTTGCCACGAATAAAAATGTTTTTTTCATCGGTATTTTGAATTACTAATAAATATTTATGAATAAAAATGTTTTTTTCAAAGATAAAATTTAAAAATATATGAATTATTTTTTGGACGTATTATATTTGTTCTATAAATATTTATGTTTTAAAACAATATATTTATTTTTGAAAATAAATGTATATTGGGAAAGAATAAAATATTTAGTTGTGGATCCATGCTATAAAGCTTTTATGGGTTTATGTATAGTGGAGAATAGATTTATAGAAAAGGTTTATGTTGATGACGTGACAGGAGGAATAAACCTTTTGAAAGGTTTATGATGTGGATGCCTAACATCACTACACCTTTTCAAAATAATAATAATAATAATAATAATAATAATAATAATAATAATAATAATAATAATAATATATAATATTATTATTATTATTATTATTATTATTATTATTATTATTATTATTATTATTATTATTATTATTATGATACCAACAATAATAAAATTAGACGTTCGTTTTTTCTTTTTTCTTTTTCTTTCTATTTTGGATATTTACTAGGAAATTTTGCAAAAACTTTAATTCATTGCTAAAAGGTGGTTTGTGTAATACGAATTATATATTTTATAATTTTTTAAAAATAAAAACTACATGTTAAATTTTTATTTAAAAATAATTAGTTTGACTTAAAAAAAGTCAAAAACAAAATATTTATTTAAGACCAGAGGGAGTATTTCTTTAGTTTCTTCCATGAATAGACTAAAGTCCTATAAAGATTATAAATATTATAATATAAAATTACTTCATATAAAAAATAGTTGAACTTTGAATAAACGATATCCGAAATTAAGAGGGAAAATATAATGCACTTAGCTACGGGGTAGCTAGGTTTAGACGAAATACATGGCTACATAAGTTTAAGGGTTAATTACACCATTAGTCCCTCGACTATGGACTTTTTCACCACTAGTCCCTTAATAATTTTTTTTAAAATTTAATCCCTTGAGTACCAAAATTAGACACGCTTAGTCCTTTTGTTGGATGCCGTTAGAAAATTCCGTTAAATGGCCCATGTGCCTCTCACGTGCATTTGAGTAAGGGCTAAAATGGAATTTTACATGTCCCTCTTTACCAACTTCATCTTCAACCTCTATCTTCCCTTGAAACCAATATTACAACCTGAATCTTCATAAGCCACCGAATCAAAATCAACATATTTAGCCTCCCACACAAGTATGTAAAGACACGAGATTTATTTTGCTTCACTTTAAAGCATCATTCAATTGCCATTTCCTCTGCTACAACTATTTACAATAACATACCAAGTCATATCATCACCCAATCTATACAACAAATTCACATCACCGAGAATTTTTTAAAACCCAGATTGTTCGGCATCCCCAATCCCAACTCACCGGTACTGCCACCTCTCCGGCGACTTCTTCAAATTCGTTCCCCAATCTTTCCACATCAAAGTTACACTGTGTACCGACGACTTCTTTGAATCCCTTATTAGCCAATTCTGATACAAAATTCAAACCAAATTTGTGTAAATCTCAAATTTAGGGCAAAACAAATTATTCAAGATGTGAAGGCAAAGTGAGATAAGCGATTCACGATTTAAATCGATTCACACCACATTAGGGTTAGATTTGTACTAAATTTGCTGCACTTGCTTTATTCTCTGGTGGAGGAGGTTCATCTGATTTGGATCTGTTAAAGAGCGGAGGCCTATATTCGAGGATGGTTCCAAGGTTAGGGTTGCAAGGGTGGATGATCTCTCTGATGTTTTGGATGAGCTGGGGTATTGAGACATTTGTTGAGGTGTGGATGAGATCCTTGATGATGTGTCGATCCATGCGTACGTGGTGTCCTCCATAATCGGAGTAGCACCACCAGTTGTCAACAAGCTGGGGGATAAAACAACGGTGCTGCTGCAACTGGTACTGGTATTGGTACTAGTATTATTGGGAGGAGGCACAGTTGGGTATAACTGCTGAGGTAAGTGCATCGGCAATCCTTCATGTTATTCCTGCTCTGGGGGTTGGGCTAGAAACGAAGAATTTCTCTCTTGTTGAACTTTGGTTTGCTTTGTTAATTCTACTACGGTTGATCGAATTTGAATTTCATCTTGTTAATTCTACTGAAATGGGTCGGTAAATGCTGAAGAGCACTTACTGTTATTGCAATGCTGAAGAACACTTTTTTTTTTTAAGTCTTTTATGAAATTTCATAAATGCCCTTAACCAAAGTCACGTGTTGGGCGCATGAGAGACTTAACGGAAAAAATTTAACGGCATCCAACAAAAGGACTAAGCGTGTCTAATTTTGGTACTCAAGGGATTGAAATTTGAAAAAAAATTGTTAAGGGTCTAATGGTGGAAAAGTTCATAGTCGAGGGACTAATGGTGTAATTAACCCTAAGTTTAAATAAAATTTTCTTTTTAATGAAGATTAGTAATCCGAGATTTGGTTGATTGATTTTCTCGTTTTGCTTTTACGAGAAGAAGACACGTCACCACAGTTGATCAAATGAGCTAGGCCTGCCGAATCATTCTTATTATGCTAAATTGAAAGATTTAATTAGAATAATTAAAAATCAAGTTAATTGCGTCTAACTAGTCCTAGGTTTAAGCTTTTTTGCACTTGGACTATGTCGTCTTAATTTTTGCACACCAAAGGTTAAATTTTCGGCGTAATTGGGGTCAAAAAAGAGTTTTCATTAAAAAATTTATGGAAACTAATCATGTGCCATCTGTGCACGTCTTTTATGTTTTTTATTACTACGTATGTCTTTTAACAGTTATGTATGGGGGTGTACAATGTCATTTTAATGTTACATTTAACGTGGTTTACTTTTTTTTTTATTTATTTAAGAAAAGACATGGTATGGTAAATATATTAATAATTTTTTTCTTTGTTAATTTCTATTTTAAATAAAGTATCAAGTATACAAAATTTTTAAAAATGCAAATCAATAAATTAAGAAAATGGCCCAAATTTGAAGTATCATAGTTTTTCATAAATCTTAGCTCCTCCTCATCGGATAGTTATCGAGTAGCTATACCACGAGAAAATATTCACTGGTCCTAAACTACCACATTAGCATCGGTTAGTTGATGTTGCCACCTAGCAATCATGCGCATGCAACGTCTAGCTAGGCAGTTCGCTTGAGCAGCAAAAGGGAAAGCAAAGGTTGGTGGGAGTGCACATCCCACCAAGAGCCAAAACGTTGATGGCTTAACTCTTCAACAACACAGGGACTTGGCTGAGCTTAAGCACTTGATTAGCCAAGCAAAGCTCCTCGCCATTTACATCCAACAAAACAAAGGATGTATGAGTTAAGCAAAAAGGGAATTTCACCTCCCTTCCTTGGCATAGAACAGCTCGTCCCTGCTAAAAGTGTGCTTCGTGAGGAGTTAGAAATTGGGAAGGCAAAGATTTAAAGGTTGATAGCTTGGGCAAACCAAAGCCCAAAAATAATGTACATTGAACGACCTCACCTTCACCGACACGGCATGCATTACGGCTTCATCGCCTCCACTGGCAAGCGTCAAAGTGACATACGTCCACCTCAACCTTGACGACCCGGAAGTTGCCCTACTACAGTCGTCCACTTCATCGGTATACTCTCTCAAAGATGCGACACAGGACCACACGCGACCGGGGACATCCCATCGACCGCACCAACATCAAGCGACTCCGCGTATGCCAGACGACCTGACCATAATGACCGACGGCACATGCCAGCCGATCTCGTCCACACAGAGCGACCGGAAGCATCCAGCCGACTCTCGCATAATCCCTCCACGGCAAAGCAAGATCCTATATGGAATCACGCCATGTCCGAGAAGAGTCCCGCTATAATTCTTCTTACATATCACCCTAAGCATATAAGGTAACGTAATCCGAAAGACACGGGAATCACTCCTAGTCCAAATCTAATAAGGATTATGACTTACCTCCCTATAAATAACACCCTAAAACAGCCTCATAAGGTACACACGCATACGCACATACTTGCTTACATACTCTCTTAGCTTTACCTCTCATACGACGTATTGCTAATTCTCACGCCCGAGGGTTATCGCTGGGACAACCCAAGACCCTTACGGTGTTCTTTGTTGATCACAGTTTCAAGCCGTTTGCTTATACTTCAAGGACAATCCGCAACGCAAAGCCGAATCCTACCTAGACTACACACGGACCGTACACGACTCACAATCCTTTTTGGCGTGATCGCTGGTTCCGTTGCCGGACCGAAATTGTTTCGTGATCAAACATGGCTACCTCTAAGCAAGTCTCTAAGTCTCCGCCCAACAACGCGGCATGCTGCCGCCGCTCCGCTGCCGGCAACCCCCTAGGCAAGTTGAAAAGAATCACCGCTGTACCCTCATCATGGCTTCATCTTCACTAATACACGAGCCCCAAACCAACCAGGGCGATGAGAAGGAAAGCCTTGGGAAAGAAGGCAGCCTGCACAACTAAAGGACCGGGCCCGACACTGGGATGGTCTGACACCCACTCCCCCTTCCTCAGACGGCGAAGGCCCAGGAGACAGGGACGACCTCATCATGATGGGCAGCAGGATGCCTCCTACCCAACAGGAGATCGACCTCGCCGAGTTGGAACATATAAGGAAGGAAAAGGCTTTTCTGGAAAGACAGAGAGAGCTGGAAAAGCGCGAATACGAGCTATCCCGCAAGCTCGCCGCCCAGGCAACTCAGCTACCAACCCCGAGCTCACATCCTTCTCGCAACGATCACCACGATGGTCGACCTGAAAGGAGCGAGCCCAGGGGTCTGCGGGCTGACAGTCATCATGGGGGGTCAAGGGATGATGCTCCTAGACGAAGTGTAAAAAGCCGGCCGGGCGCAGAGTAGAGGACTACCAAACCCAAGTGAAAGATAGCTTGGGAACCCTGACAACGAGCGACCTAGGGAAGTATACATTCCAGATGGGAGGACGAGCTAGAATCCCCATCCGGCAAAATCTTACAGGTCCTACCGAATGGAATGTGACGAGGAGCGACCTAGAAGGACACATGAGAGCCACGCCACTGTGTCGAAGCGTAAGTCCATCCAAAGACAAGACTCTAGCAATAAGCATCTTCGCACAAATACTCCAAGATTGCCGACCACGATCGCCGATCTAAGAGAAGGGCAAGAGTAGCACCGGAGGACGAGGTACCGCACAAGATGAAGGAACGACCGGAAGCCCTCGAAAGAGGTAAAGAAGGGAAACCATCGTGAGCGTAACGCAGCCTTTTGCGTAAGAATCGGGATTCCTCCAAATCATCGCCCGAAGCTACCGTCCCCGAAAAGTTATGCAGAAACACGAATGCCCAAGCCACGTGTCGAGCCGCAAAGATGGGGGTATGCACCGAGACCCGGATCTATGGTGTATTGTGTTTGTCAGACATTCAAGAGATCGTCCTCAACTCGGTTCGAAGAGCTGGAGGAGGGTTCCATCGAGACCGGTGCGACTCAAGAAAGCCTTCCCGAAAAATACTCCTCGCAGCGACCTCCCCAAAAGGAATCGACCTCGCGGAATCAAGCAACACCGGCGAATCGTTGGAAAGATACCTCGAGAGATTCAAGCATGTCGCCGAAAAGCCGCTTAATGTCCCCGACAAGACTATCATGGCTTTCTTCCAAGTGGATACCGATCCGCCAAACTCCTATCCGAGATTGGCATGTTACCTCCTACTACCGCGCGGAGATGTACACCGCCGCACGTAATATAGGGAACGAGAGAGGACCCCGCGCATTAGGAAAAGGAGGACCACAAACCCTTCGAGACACAAAAACAGAGGAAGGAAGACAAGTCCGGGATCGGAAGGAAGGAAGCAATAACGCCATGGAAAAGGCAAGGGGAAAAATGGGCCAAGAAAGAAGAATTCTACACCCCTTAAACACAACCAGGGAACACATCATGAATGTGCCGCTTGAAGAAAACAGATTGGCCGACCTAAACCTCGAGAGAAACTCCCTATCCTCGCAACCCCAACAAAAGGTGTGCCTACCACAACGACATCGAACATACCACCGAGGATTGCATTCACCAAGAAGGCAATCCGAAGCCGATTGACGCAGGAGCTCAAGATACGAGCAAGAGGAGGCGGCGATAGAGAGAGGCCACGAGAGGCCCCAAGGACAAATGCGACGAGGACGAGGTTATGGTCAACACCATCATGGGAGAATGGTCGAGCATCACAAAGTCAAGACCGCAATCAATGCCTCAACCACACCTGTCGCCCCGCCGCAGTTCGAGGAGAGAAAGGGATCACTTTCCTTTCTAGCGAACTAGCTTCTAACCCCACCAGGGCATGCCCGACCATTGAGGCCAAAATTATAGAGGAGAGTGAAAAGAGTACCGATCGACACAGAGCAGGAAGGACATTCTTTTCTACAAATGCTTCCAGCAATCGGATTGGGAAGCTCGCACTTGACCCCGAGTGGAATCAAGCCGGAAGGTTTCACAGGCACAAGGTCGCCGTCAAGGGCACAACGACCTCAATGTAGTCCTCGGTTCCAAGGACAACTCTCGCACCGAGGTCATCACCTTCCCGGTCCTTGACATCCCTCTCCATATAATGCCATTCTAGGACTCCCAACCCACAAAGTTTGAGATGGTGATCTCTCCACTCACCAAAAATTAAATTCCCATAGACAACGGGTCGGAGAGGTGAAGAATGATCCTAGAAGCACTCTGAATCACCTCCTCGAAGAGAAGAAGGCCGAGGAAGCTCGGCTCAAAGGAAAAAGGAAAATGACTGCAACCCACGAAGAGGTCCACCAAGTAGACCTCGATGACAAGCGGTTGAAGTCAATAGTAATCAAGGAAAGCTCCAAATCAAGCCTCTCTGACGAGCAAGCATAGAAACCAATGCGGGCTGACTCTCCCAGCCCGCACACAAAGGAAGACGAGGATGACGACATGCCCGAAGTGTCTAGATCGGATACCGAGCATGCCGACTCACCCCCGATCGCCCAAACGCTCGAGTTGAACAACCTCTCTACCTCGCGTTAAGAAGAAAACCCGAATGAAGATCTGCCCGACGTGCCCACTCCGGTCACCAAGCAGGCCGACTCATGCCAGGTCCCCAACGACGACACGAAGAAACCACCGAAAGTCGTCACAGTAGAGAGTTTAGATCCAAGGGATCAACTAGAAATCCAGCCCCATGAGGACCTCGACGAAGTAATTATCAACTTCGAGTACCCCGAGCAGAAAGTCAAAGTCGGGCTGGAAATTGATAAAGAAGAAAGGGAAGCCATAATCGCATTCCTTCGGGAGAACAAGGACGTATTTGCATGGAGGACGAAGACATGGAAGGAATTTGCGAGGAGGTCGCCGTGCACAAACCGAATGTTGACCCAACCATAACTCCCGTCCAACAACGACCTAGAATATTCTCCCAAAAGCGTGATCAAAGAGGAGGTCGACAAGTTACTCAAAGCAGCAACATTGAAGAAATCTTCTATCCGACCCGGATCGCGAACGTGGTAATGGTAAAAGACCAACGGAAAGTGGAGGATATGCGTCGACTTCACCGACCTCGAACAAAGCCTCGCCCAAAGATCGGTACCCACTACCGAGAATAGATCGCCTTGTGGATGTAATCGCAGCCATAAAACACTAAGCTTCATCGACGCATACTCGGGATACCATCGATATGCATGTGGTTAGCCGACTGTGCATTGACAACCTTCCGAGCAAGAAGGCCATCTATTGTTACAAGATGATGCCCTTCGACTTAAAAACGCAGGCTACCTATCAAGGGATGGTGAACAAGGTCTTTGGAGACCAGCTGAAGAAACGTGGAGGCCTACATCGACGACATGGTCATCAAAATGAAGCAAGCCAACCACGTCGACGACGAACGAAACTTTCTCAAATCTCAGAAAACAAGATGAAGCTAAATCCACCAAGTGTGCCTTTGGAGTAAAAGGTGCAAATTCCTGGGATACATGGTGAATGAGAAAGGTATAGAGGCCAACCCGAGAAGATCCAAGCCCGTCGACATGAAAGCTCCCACTCGATAAAAGAAGTACAATGCTTAATGGAAGGATCACACCTTGGAAGATTCATAGCGAAGTCGCAGAAAGAAGCCTTCCATTCTTCAAGACATTACGTGGGAGCAAGAAGTACGCCCGGAATGAAGATTGCGACAAAGCCTTCGCCGAGCCGAAACTTACTGGCACCGCCGGCTACCCCCCAAGACCGGAGAGCACCTCTACATCTACCTCGCCGCCTTAGACACCGCCGTCGCCGTAGTCCTACACGAAAGAGACGCCGCCCGTAAGCCAATATACTACGTCTCCCATGCACTCACGATATGGAAACAAGATATCTAAATGTGGAGAAAGTGGTACTTGCCCTAATCGTAGCGGCAAGAAAGCCGACCCAAGACTTCCAAGCTCATGCCCCGACGGTGTACATCGACCTCCCACTGTGCAAATACTTTATAAACCGATGTAGCCGAAAGAATGTTAAAGTGGTCACGAGCTCTTAGGATACGACATCACATACGAGCAATGCAAGGCAATAAAAGCACAAGTACTGCGGACTTCATCGCTAAAACATCATTTGTCAAGCAAGATCACGCCGCCACCACGCCGACCGAGCCGACATCTTCAACAAACCCTCCCAGCCCGCCCAGTAGATCGAACGGCCACTCATCACGTCCTCGCCTTTGCTCCATTGGACACTCTATGTTGACGCTCGTCCGGCAAGACAGCAGGGGCGGGCTTATCCCCGCACTCACCGAGGGAGGGGAATTCAGAAAGCTCTACGATTCAGTTCCGTGCCTCCAATAACCAAGCTAATATGAAGCTCGATCGCTAGCCTAGAGCTCGCACAAGAACTAGGGGCTTGCCAAGTCGTCATCTTCGCCGACTCCCACTGCCGTGAAGCAAGTTTGGGGGAGTATGGGCTAATCACCCCACCTTGTCAAAATATCATGCGGCAAAACACCGGAAAATTTTGAATATCGGGAGCTAAAGCAGTAGACAAAACAGAGAACGCGTGAGCCGATCACCTATCCAAGATCGCATCATCGTACATCGCCGACCTCCTCAAGACGTACGGTTAGAAACCTCGAGTCACCATCGCTAATAGGGAGGAAGCCATGCCAATCAACTCGACGAAAGATGCCGGATAGATGACATACAAGACTACATCAAGCACGGCACACTACCCGAACAAAAGGACCCGGCCAAATTAATAAGGAAGAGAGCAGCTCGCTACACGCAATTGCCGGAATACCGTACAGAGATCATTCACTAAGCCATTGCTCGATGTGTCCGAACGCAGACAAGAGAAGACCTCCTCGCCGAAGTCCATGAAAGAGTATGTGGGGTCATCCAGCGCGAGGTCGCTATCGACAGATTCTTTTCCATGGCTACTATTGGCCGACCTTACGAAAAGATGCCGAGACCTATGTGCAAAAGTGCGACAAGTGCCAAAGGTTTGCTAATATCCCAAGACTATCGTCACCCCATGCACACCATTAGTCGCACCTGCCATTTGATATGTGGGGAGTCGACCTCATAGACCCTTCCCAAAGGCCAAAGGAGGTCGCGAGTTCGTACTAGTGGTAGTAGATTACTTCACAAAGTGGATAGAAGCAAAACCACCGGCTACCATAACCGAGGAAAAGGCACCGCCTTCATACATGATTACATCCGGTGCCGATTTGGCCTACCTCGAGCCATTGTGTCCGACCACGCACCCAGCCTCCACCAAGTTCACTCGTAGATGCGAGCGATGAATATCAAGCATTGGAAGTCCTCGCTGCTCACCCCCAAGGAAATGGTCGTGCCAAAGCAGGAACAAAAAGATCCTCCATGCCTTGAAGAGAAATCTGGACGAGAAAAAGGAAGATGGCTCGACGAGCTACCCATTATACTATGGGGAATCCGCACTTCGGTCAGAGGCTCAACCAGGGAGACACCCTTCACACTGGCGTACGAATCAGAGGCAATGGCCCCCGTAGTAATGGCCTTACCGACATTAAGGGTAGCCCATTTTGACGAGCTAGACAACCCAATGCTCGGGGCTCGACTCGACTATCTAGAAGAAAGAAGGCTGGAAGCAAGACTCAGATGATCAATCACAAGCAGCTCGCCAAAGCTCACAACGACAGACGGGTCGAACAAGATCCTTCAACGTCTGAGACCGGGTACTCAAAAATCGAGGTGACAGTGTAAACGCCGAAGAAGTAAACTCTCTCCAAATTGGGAAGGACCATTCGAGTAACAGCATAGTCGAGAGGGGACTTATCGGCTAGCCGAATAGGATGGCACACCGCTCAAAAATCCTTGGCATGCGGATCACTTGAAAAGTACTATCACCGATGTAATAATACCTCGAATTTTATCAATAAAAGAAGAATTCTTCCTATAAGCATCGACTTCAAATTTATCTTCCTCGACAATGTTAAAAGGCACCTCGCCATGCCGAGGTCGTAAGTACAAAATGCTCCCACGCCGAGGTCACCTACGACCCGCTCTTCACCACACCGAAGAAGATCGTAAGTACAAAATGCTCCTCGCACGTTGAGGTCACCTTACAACCCGCTCTTCGCCACGCCGAAGAAGATCGTAAGTACAAAATGCTCCTCACCACGCCGAGGTCACCTTACGACCCGCTCTTCACCACGCCGAAGAAGATCGTAAGTATAAGATGCACCTCGCCACGCCGAGGTCACCCTTACCCGCTCTTCACCACGCCGAAGAAGATCGTAAGTACAAAATGCTCCTTGCCACGCCGAGATCACCTTACGACCCGCTCTTCACAATGCCGAAGAAGATCGTAAGATAAAAGGCACCTCGCCACGCCGAGGTCGCCTAACCCCCACCACGATAAGGGAAAATCATGACAAACACATGCAAAATGCTAAGTAAAATAAGCGAACATAAGTAAGGCCAACTCACGCTTATATATATTTACAAATCAAGGGTATTTAAAATCCTGACGGGCCAAGAATACAAAAATAAAGTATTGTTTGGTTACAAGGCACAATGGCAGATTTAACCCGACGCAATGGACCTAGGGATCACCGACTTTCACTCGTGTATAGAACGAGCGTGCTCATCTTGGTTCGACTTGGTGCCTTCAAATTCTTCAAGCTTAAAATCACCATCGAAGTCGACCTCGTCCCCGTCGCCCATGACATCGAGCAGAAGGGCACGTTGTTGTCAAAAACAGGAGGCACCTGTGGCTCACGACCCGCCCGCATCCTTGCCAATTAATTCGAGCTCCTTAGGCCGGTAAGGCACGAGCTCGTGCCCACGCCGAGCTAGGTCTCCTTTCACCCGCATCCCCCACTTGACCGATCTCGAAGTGGAATACCGCAGCCGCCGCAACACGCAAGATCCGTGCCTTGCCCTTGTCGTAATACGAGAAGCTCATCCGATAGGATGAAGTCTTCCCGTACTCAAGAACAAGAACACCCGGCTCGCACCTTCCTCGCTTCAACCAAACCTCTCCAACTCACCAATTCTCCCCTCAAGGCTTAACTTTATTTTCACAAGCTCTCCTCGAGCAATGTAACATCACCTTGAGAGGTCTTCGTGTCGAACGAAGCCTGGCCCGATTAGCGCGCCAGGCGAGTTCGACCTCACCGGCGCCCCTCGCTAGCCCGGCTCAACTCTTCCACCTTACCCGCCGCGCATCTTGACTTAATCTAATATCATCCCGGGCCTTAACGGCAGAGCCTCGAGCTCAAGAACACGAGTAAGTGCACTCTCAAGCTCGGTCCTTTGCATTGCCTCCCGCTTCCCGCTCGAGCTCGAAATACGCGAGGAACTCGCGCCTATCCTTGCGGGACTGCGCGAGCCTGTTGGCATAAGACTTGATCGCGACAGCAACCTGCAAAATTAAAAAGGAATCAGGTCGGAACGAAATCCCAAGTTTTGAAACAAACTTATACAAATCTTACTCACGCGAGAGAGATCGATCCCGACGAGACCGGCTAGACGAGCAGGAGAACACTCATCAAAAGTCTCCTCCAACGTCTCATCGGCAATATCAAGCACCGCCTTCTTACCCTTTTCAAGATGGAGGGTGGCAGGCTCAAGACGGATCAGCCCAGGAAGAGTAGCCGAGCCGCTCGGTATGGAATGCACTTGGGAGAAGGACTGTAACGTTGCGAACACTCCCACGGGAAGCTCGAACAAACAGAACAACAACTGATACTTACGGTGTTCTTTGTTGATCACACTGGATTTCGTGCTCAACAAAGATAATGGGATCTGCAGACACCTTAGTTGAACTAGGCTCGACCCTTAATTTCTTCTTCGAACCGTAATCCGAGGTGGACTTGGACCGTTTCTCGATGCCCTCGAGCTGGGCATTTTCTCCTTGCCCTTATCGAGCAACATTATGATAGGGAGCACCTCGCCGGTCCTGCCCAAGGTCGCGGCAACGCGAGCCCGACCGAGCTGCTCCATCGGCCGATTAGCCCGAGCCCGCTACCCGAGCTCCTCCTCCTCATCACATCGACGCCTTCCATCGCGCAAAATCAAAGAAAAGTCAAGACACTTGTAAAATATGTGTACAAATGAAGCGTAAAAACATTGCAAATGAAGTACATTTAACAACTCATTTATGGATACAACCCCTCTCCGGTCTTTATGGCAACGAGGACAATGCGGTGGAGCATAAGGTCTTTATGGAGAATCTACCCCGAAACTCTCGAAGGGGGAAAGGTACACATCGGTTCCAGGCCGTTAACTTTAGCGGGGACAGACCAAGCAACGAAGAGGAGATTCTCATCCTGGACTATCCTCCTCCGCCGTAACACCGAACTTGTGTATTTCCCGAACACCAAGAGGAGCTTCAAGGGCCTGTTTGGCCGACTGTCATACTCGTCTAGATCGACGTGATGCACTAGAGTATAAGGCTCCTCGGTCGACACGGCAAGTTCCACCCTAATCGACTCTCAACTAAGATGACCTTGTCGCCCCAAACAAACCTTGCCGGGGATCGAAAACAACTTCACTCAATAGTTCGGCTCTTAGCTTGAAGGCGGTTGTTGTTTCTATCGAGGTGGAAGTAGTGGCTGAACAGGGTCAAGGTCGGCTCAAATCCCAAGATATGAGTGCTCGGCGAAGCAAATCAAAATTCTCATCGTGTTCCAAGAAAGATCAAGAGGAACAAGTGGAAGTAACATCAAGGAATTCATGATGAAAGGGTCGAGGGGGAATCGAAGGCCCACTCAAGAAACTTAAATAAAAGCCAACCCGACTTTGCATGGTTCTCAAATCGTGAAGGCCGAGCTCGGAATCGGGAAGATGACCTCGATAGTCATCCGAGTTACATGGATACTTCAAATCCATGCGCCCAGGTCGGCAACGGTCATCTTGTTTTTCCAATCTCGGAAGGCACGCTTCATAACACCCTCAAAGATCAACGCGCCCTTGGCCTTCCTCTTCTTACTTCGAGGAGTTCGCAAAGACATGACCGGCATCCAGAACGAGGATGGCAACGCCGAGGTAGCCCTCGAAGGTCCCGCGACCTTACTAGCTACCCTATTCTCATCAAAATACAAGTACGAAGCTCCCGACATGGCAACGTCATATTTCTATGATTCTCATCGAGGTGCCAAAGAGAATATCATTGACCTTGTAAGGTTGGTCACAGGACGACTGTGCCATCCAGGTTGGCACCCGTGCGCTAGATCTTTGGCCTCGCTCTAGAACAACTCTCCGCTCACCATCCTCGGTTATATATATGGCACGGCATTTTGCGGCCTAGCAAACATGGGGCCCTCGTTTGCGCGTTTGATCCTCATGTTCTCGGAGAAGGAACACGAGGAGGACGAACTAGCGGGGAGAATGATTGTGAGAAAAGGACAGATCGACCTAGACACTACGAATGAGACGGTTCGACCGGACGGGTCGAACCGGGTGGAGGTTAGAGGACGTAATTCGCCGGAACCCTAAAATTCAAAATGGCCGGAACCCTAAACTCGTAATCCGGCCAAATGACCGGCAAAACAGGCAAACAGCAAAGAAAACAAGAATGACAAATGATAAATGGGAGGAAATGAAGCGTAGATCAAGGAAGACTAACCTAGAGTCCTTAAAAGCAAGAGGGCTTGAGGAAAAGGTAAGAATCGAGCTTTTGTAAATCGAAATGGACGAAAATCGCCTAATTACCGGAGAAGGTTCGAAATTTCGGAAAAGTGAACGGAACAATGGAACTACCGCTTAACTAGGCGACCTGTGAGTGGGTCGACCCGCACGTAAACACGCGGATCCTCGAACGACGTCGTTTAGGAACAAAAACATCAACCGCCAAAATTTCAAACTTGAAAGACGCGCTGTCCGATAGCCCGGTATCACCGCATCCATTAAATGTGCACGTTTCCCAAGAAAAGTACACAGTCGAGCTGGAATCTGGAAACTTCGCGAAGAAACAGGTCAGCCCGATGCAGTGAATTCTTACTTCACACCTCGAGGATAAATCCTCTCCTTGAGAAGTAGGGGGCTACTGAACGACCTCAGCCTTCAGCTGGACACGTGGCATGCATTACGGCTTCATCAGCTCCAGCTGGGCAAGCGTCAAAGTGACATACGTCCACCTCAACCTTGACGACCTGGAAGTTGCCCTACTACAGTCGCCCACTTCATCGGTATACTCTCTCAAAGATGCCGACAGGGACCCACGCGCACTGGGACATCCCGCATCGACCGCACCAACATCAAGCGACTCGGCGTATGCCAGCCGACCTTGACCATAATGAGCGACGGCGCATGCAAGGCCGACCTCGTCCACACGAGTGACCTGAAAGCATCCAGCCGACCTGATAATCCCTCCACCAAGAAAGCAAGATCCTATATGGAATCACGCCATGTCCGAGAAGAGTCCTGCTATAATTCTTCTTTACATATCGCTCCTAAGCATATAAGGTAACGTAATCCAAAAGACACGGAATCACTCCTAGTCCAAATCTAATAAGGATTATGACTTACCTCCCTATAAATAACACCCTCAAACAGCCTCATAAGGTACACACGCATACGCACATACTTGCTTACATACTCTCTTAGCTTTACCTCTCATACGACATATTGCTAATTCTTACGCCCGAGGGTTATCGCTGACAACCCAAGACCCCCTACGGTGTTCTTTGTTGATCACAGTTTCAAGCCGTTTGCTTATACTTCAAGGACAATCCCGCAACGCAAAGCCGAATCCTACCTAGACTACACATGTGGACCACACGACTCACAATCCTTTTTTGGCATGATCATACATGAAAGACTGGGCCCTAGGGCAAGTGTGACTCTCGCTTGACCAAACTTTGTCTAGGAACCAAGCATACAATAATTGCTTGCTTTGACAGGTTGTCAATTTTGTCAAGTACATTTTGTCGGAAGATTGGTCGTCAACCCATGGCCATTTGTACGAGTTGGTTTTGAAGTTGACTAGGTGCACCTCGTGTCATCTCATATGCGAGGGGACTTAGGACGCGTACCTCGCCTTTCCTGGTTCCACCTTCCTCAGCTTCTTTGGCTTAAATTCTGCTTCCTCGCTTCATGCTCTTCCTTACAACCTTGTAGGCTTGGGGTCCTCTACTCGACGACCCAAGCGGGAGTGCACACTTTCCCTAAGGCCCAACCTTTCATGTACACTATTTTTAGGCTTTTATTTTCCCAAGCCGAATCTTTGTCTTCCTAATCTTGAACTCTTGAGAGACAAACACACTTTTAGCGAGACCGGCTACTTTATGCCGAGGAGCTCGCTTGGCTTTTCATTCCCAGCAAGTCCTTCTATTGTTGGGGAGTTAGCGCATTTTTCTTCTCCTTCCCAGCTACTCCCATAACTTCAATATCGTCACTCAGTGAAGTGGCCATCAAAATTTTGGCTCTTGGTGGGATGAGCACTCCAACCAACCTTTGTTTTCCCTTTCGCTCCTCGAGCAAACCGCTTAGCTAAACATTGTGTACGCGTGTTTTTCTAGGTGACAACATAAGGGTTCCTCCACTTATATATCTTAAGGAGGTGGGTTTCTAACCGAAGGTTGAGGTATGTCCATGTGACTAGTTTCTCATGGTAGGTAAAAAATGAACAAAATATTTTGACTTCCCAACAACGGAACTAAACTAATCACACTAAAAGGGGGATCTTGTCAAGATTCCACATGTTGGAATGAGAGAACAATGGTAAATGGTGGTGCTGAGGTTAGGATTTCGGCTAGTACACCTAGCCCCGGGAACACAGACAAGAAAGAACACCATGATCTATAGCCGAAGAGTTATCATGGCTCAAACTTTTGGTGTGAGAATAAGTATACACCAACTAGCACTCTTAGACAGTCTTGGACCGAGAGTAAAACTCAGTATTAGCTAGTGTGTGCTCAAACACAAAAAAGTGAGAAAATGAGAGAGCTTGAGAGCAAGGAAAGAAGGCTGGTATGTGGGAATAATATCCAAAGAGAGAGAGGACTCACCAACCAAATTATATATAGCCTAGAAGTAGGAGACAATGTTGTAGTTGGTCTGCTAGGTGGACCTATTAGAGTTTGTCCATATGCCGAGATCACTGAGTAAATCAGAAAGTAGGTCGTGCAGATGTGCATAGGGTGACCATTGACTCAGTCCCAACGGTTATTGTATCTTGCGAACCAATGAGAGGGAACCATGTGCCCAGACCAAAACTGTCAGAGGTATGTTCTGTTAGTAACTTTGTAGCTCGGCAACGAGGTAGGTTAGTAACCTCGACAATGAGGTAGGTTGGTTACCTCGGCAGCTCACCTACACGAGGTGACCCTAGTCATGCCTATTTGCGTCTTCCTTGGTATACTTGTCGACGTATATCCTTGGCGTGCCCAATGTTAAGTGGTCGATATCACGCATGCATCCCTAGAATTGATAGCTTACCATAATTCACATTGCCATATTTATATTTTATGATTCTGATTCGTCTTTGGTTGCCTTGTCTCCCATAATTTAGCATGTACATTTGGAAAAGGATTGTTATAGCTTAGGGTTCAAGCAATTGCTTTTATTTATAGAGATACTCTAGCCGTCCAAGAAGAGGTGAGGAGGCGAGTTCTTTGTTTTGTTCACTTTTCTTTTCCTAGTTATTCTGGTCTTCCTATTTCTTTTTTGTTCTTCGTGTTTTCGTTTTCAACCAATTTTTTAGCAAGTAACTCCCAAGCCTTGAAAGCAGTATCACAAGGGTTAACATGTGGTTGTATAAATGCGGTGACAGTGGCTTTATCCAAACCGCAACTAATCTAGATGCTTGGTGAAACGAGTCTTCAGGAAATAACAAGGAGTCGGGATGAGGAGTGTTTCCATCTTTAAGGAGTTTGGATGGGGGTTCTCTATGGGTTCGTACATGTCAATTTATGTGTTTTAAGAATAGAAAGAAATAAGGAACTTCAGTTTTGATAATTTTCATTTGTTAGATGACAATGAGACCTAAGGGACTGAATATTAAAAATAAAGGAAGATAATGAGTTAATTGTTATAATACCCGAGCATTTCATTAGCATATTAATCTTATGATTATGTGCATGCATTGTTAACTTGATTATCTTGGCTCATGGTTACGAATAGATGAGTCATGAACTCACGTCGTATGTCATGGTATGTTACTTTCTTACATGACTTCATGGCATAAATCGAATTGAACTGAAAAGATGATCCGTGATACTTTGAACTTAAATATACTTGTTGTAATATTTGGGTTTTGATTGAGTTTTTGTATCAAGGTTGATATTTATAAGATTGACGATTTTCAGAATGTGAGTGTTATTTATTTTCCACCGCAAGTTTGAGATACTCGATATGTTGGTATATGGTTTTAGAAGTAGGTGGTGACTTTGGGTCGCTACATTTGGTATCGAGCATTGTTTAGCTAGAAGCTAGGAGAGGATCCTTGGCCTAGAGGTTATGTGTGTGTATTGTTTATGTCTATATTAGGTAGTTGTGTGTAAGTGAGCGATGATGTGGTCAAGAGAGGGGGTGATGGGAAATCGAAAGTTCAGGGGCGTGTGTTTGCCCTAGACCAGAAAGATGTTCTTGAGTCTACGTCTATCGTAGGAGGTACTCTTACTATTTTTCAGTCTAGAGCCCGTATTTTGATAGACCCAGGATCATCTCATTCGTATGTGGCATCTCATTTTGTTGTGAATTTGCATGTGCAACCTCATGTGTTGCCTTATATGCTGGAAGTATCTACCCTAATGAGGGAATGTGTGGTGGCTAGTGTGGTCTATAAGGCATGTGATATGATTGTGGGTAACCGTAATTTATCCCCGATTTGATTATGTTGGCTATTCAGAATTTTGATATTATACTGGGTATGGATTAACTATGTGCATATCATGCTCATGTAGATTGTTATCATAAATTAGTTACTTTTAAAATCTCGGGTCAGCCTGAGTTACAATTTTTGGGCAAAAAAAGGGGTAGTAGATTGCATATCATTTCTGCATTACAGGCTGGTAAATTGATTGCTAGTGGGTGCACTAGGTATTTGACATATGTATATGATAAGCAAGCCACACCTAAGTATAAAGAGGTGCCTGTAGTATGTGAGTATCCAGATGTGTTTCTTGGTGATTTCTCGTTGCTACCTGAACGAGAGATAAAATTTTGTATTGAGTTACCATGCCAGGCACAACACCAATCTCGAAAGCACCTTATAGAATCTTACTTGCTGAATTGAAAGAATTAAAGATTCAGTTGCAGAAGTTACTTGATAGGGGGTTCATTAAGCCAAGTGTTTAACCTTGGGGTGCACAGTTTTATTTGTAAAAAAGAAAGATGGGACACTGAGGCTATGCATTGATTACCGACAACTGAATCAGGTAACTGTGAAGAACAAATATCCTTTACCACACATTGATGATCTGTTTGACCAGTTGCATGGGGCCATTGTATTCTTGAAGTTTGATTTAAGGAGTGGTTATCACCAGCTGAGAATTCGAGTAGAAGATATTCAAAAGATTGCTTTTAAAACGAGGTATCGACATTACGAGTTTATTGTTATGCCATTTGGAATGACTAATGCGCCTGCAGTTTTTATGGATTTGATGAATAGAATCTTTCAACCTTATCTAGATAGCTTCGTAGTGGTGTTTATTGATGATATACTTATTTACTCCAAGTCTGAGAAGGAACATGAACATCATTTAAGATTGGTACTAAACTTATTGCGAGAGAAGAAATAATATGCCAAGTTTAGTAAATATGCATTCTGGTTGAAAGAAGTTACTTTTCTGGGGCATATTGTATCACAGCGGCATTGCTTGATCCTACCAAAGTCGAAGCGCTTGTTGAATGGAAGCGACCCAAGATAGTTTCAGAGATTCGTAGTTTTCTGGGCTTAGCAGGGTATTATCGAAGATTTATACCAGGATTCTCAAAGATTGCTACTCCGATGAAAAACTTAACTCGAAAGAAAATTCCTTTTGTATGAGATAATAAGTATGAGAACAGTTTCCAGAAACTTAAACGAAGATTGACATCAACTCCAATTCTTGCCTTACCGATAGAAATGAGCATTTCATTGTGTATAGTAATGCTTCTAAAGAATGGCTGGGTTGTGTGTTAATGCAGAATGGGAAAGTCATTGCTTATGCCTCAAGGAAATTGACCCCGTGTGAACAGAATTATCCTACACATGATTTAGAGTTAGCGGCGATCATCATGGCATTGTATAAGTGGAAACATTATCTACATGGGACCAAGTTTTACGTGTATGCTGACCATTAGAGTTTGAAGTATCTTTTCTCTCAAAAAGAGTTGAACAATCGTCATCGTTGATGGATGGAAAGACTTAAAGATCACGACTACACCATATTGTATCCATCGGGAAAAGCTAATGTGGTTGTCGTTGCTTTAAGTCGAAAGATGTATGCTTCATGTTTCATGTTTAATGATCCGAGAGTGAAAGATGCTAGAAGATGCATGTCCATGGAATCCTTACGACTCGGACATGGCATCATCTTTGCGAATGTTCGTGTTTAATCAATGTTACTTGAAAGAATTAAAGAGCCACAAGAACGAGATGTTGAGTTACAAAAGATTGTGAAGAAGTTAAAGGAGGTGAAGAAGAAGAAGATTTTCTTGTTCATAGCGATGGATTACTAAAGTTCACAGTCGAGTTTGTATTCTTGATTAGGGGTATAAATGGTTCGGTTTGGTTCGGTTTATGAGAAAACTATGAACCGAACCGCCTCCTAACGGTTCCATTTTTTTAAACCAAACCAAACCGCCTGAGGCTTGAAACCGAACCAAACTGAACCATTCGGTTTGGTTTGGTTCGGTTCGGTTTTATTGTTTAAAGTAATTTATTTTTCAAATATTAAAAAGAAGAATACAAGGTCAATTTTCAAATATTAAAAGAAAAAGAAAGTTGAAACTAATTTTGTAAGGTCGAGAGATCTTACGATGGTTGAGAGAAAATTTTGGTTCTATGAGGTGTGAGAAAGAATGTCGAGAGGTGAAAGGGAGAGCGCCGACGAGGTGAGAGGGACAATGGCGGACTAATGGTGAGGCACGACATTTCGTTGAGGTGGGAGAAATAACGGTTTGGTTTGGTTCGGTTTAACCCCTAAAATCACGAACCAAACCGAACCGATCGATTTATAAAATTTTCGAAGCGTGACCGAACCTCCCTAGTCTAAAACCAAACCAAACTACCCGGTTTGGTTTGGTTCGGTTCGGTTTCACAGTTTGGCAGTTCAAATTTACACCCCTATTCCTGATGATTCATAGATTAAACAACAAGTAATGGATAAAGGCCATAAATCTAGATATAACATATATCCAAGAAGTACCAAGATGTATCGAGATTTGAAACAAGATTTCTGGTGGAGTAATATAAAGAGGTAAATTGCAAGTTATGTATCCAAGTGTCGACGTGCCGGGTTAAGACCGGCATCGAGACCGACAGATTACTTCAACCACTAGAGATTCCGAATAGAAATGGAAAAACATTGCAATGGATTTTGTAACTGGATTACCGAAAACTAGTCGAGGACATGATGCAGTATGGGTTATCGTGGATATATTTACTAAGTCTACACATTTCTTACCTGTGAAAATGACATTTTCCTTACATCGGTTGCTATTTTGTATATCCAAGAGATTGTAAGATTGCATGGAGTACTTGTTAGCCTTGTTCTTGACCGAGATCTTCACTTCACATCGAGATTTTGGCCGATACTTCAAGAAGCACTGGAACCAAATTGAGTCTTAGTACTACTTTATGGACAATGAGAGAACCATTCGATACTCAAGAATATGCTTCGAGCATGTTCATTTGATTTTAAAGGTAGTTGGGATACCCATCTTCCATTGGCGAGTTTACGTATAATAATAGTCACCAATCGAGTATAGGAATGACACCTTATGAAGCACTATATGGCAGAAAATTTTGATCACCAATTTGTTGGGATGAAGTGGGAGAAGCAAAGATATGAGGTCCAAATTGTGCAAGAATCTGATTGTGTGAAAGTAATTCGGGATAGGCTTTACCGCACGAGTCGACGTAGAACTATACCGATATTCGAAGAAGAGATCTTGAATTCAAAGTGGTTGATCATGTGTTTTTAAAGATTTCTCCGGTCCACGGTGTTAAGAGATTTAGAAAGAAAGGAAAACTTACACCTAGATATGTTGGGCCTTTCGAGATCTTAGAAAGAGTGGGGAAGCCGGCATATCGAGTGACATTGCCTTCTTGAAGGGGATTCATAATGTTTTCCATGTATCGATCTTGAGGAAGTATGTTCTCGATCCTTCACATGTGTTAGAGGTTGAACCCGTAAATCTTTAACCCGATTTATTGTACGTAGAACATCCGGTGCAAATCTTGGATCGTAAAGTACATGTGTTGAGAACAAAGACAATACCGATGGTAAAAGTCTTGTGGCAAAGTCGTGAAGTAGAGGAAGCTGCGTGGAAAGCGAGAATGAAATGAGAACTAAGTACCCTCACTTGTTTGATGACCGAGGTAAGGAATTCGTGGTCGAACTCTCTTAAGGGGAGAGGGTGTAATACCCGAGCATTTCATTAGCATATTAATCTTATGATTATGTGCATGCATTGTTAACTTAATTATCTTGGCTCATGGTTACGAATAGATGAGTCTTGAACTCACGTCTCGTATGTCATGGTATGTTACTTTCTTACATGATTCCGTGGCATAAATCGAATTGAAATGGAAGAGATAAGCCATAATACTTTGAACTTGAATATGTTTGTTGTAATATTTGGGTTTTGATTGAATTGTTGTATTAAGGTTGATATTTATAAGATTCACGATTTTCGAGAATCGAGTGTTATTTATTTTCCGCAAGTTTGAGATTCTTTGATATATATATGTTGGTATATAGTTTTGGAAGTAGGTGGTGACTTCGGTCGCTACAATTGTACTATAGTTTTTTGCAACCGCGAAGGTGCTAGATGAAACCTCATCTCCCATGGCTTTATGGCTCTATCTCCGGGTTTTATGAATCCCGAATTCTCCTCTTACGTTTATAAACTTCATCATTCTATTTATGGTTTAAAACAATTGCCCGAGCATGGTTTCAAAGATTGCATGATTTCTTGTTATTTATTGGTTTTTTCAAAGCTATTCGATTTCTCTTTGTTCATCTCGTCATTCGTCTACATCTACGGTTTCCATTTTGATATACGTTGATGATATTATTATGATTGGGTCCAATCTCTTTGAGGTATCCGTTGTAATTCATAAAAGTTTGCTACTTTCAAGAGCCGACAACTCAGCCCCTAAGTTTCTTTCTTTGCATAGAAGCCACCCGCTCTTCAACAATGACTCTTACCCTTAGTCAATAATACTATGTCACTTATCTTCTTCGTAAGTTTAACATGTATAATTGCAAACCTTTCTACCCTCTCATAGCCGGTTCACATTTGTCTAGCACCGAGGGTGACCCATTATCGGTATTACTTCTTATCGAAGCATGGTTAGTGGCTTACAGTATCTCACTCTCACCCGTTCGGATATTGCATTTGCTGTTAATCAGGTTTGTACTAGTTTATGCATGCACCACGTATCTCTCATCTTCAAGCTATTAAGCGCATTTCTTAATTTATCAAAGGCACTATAACTTTTAGGTTGACCTATGGTTATGTTCTTCCTCCGATACTTTGTTGTGTGCTTTTTCGATCCCGACCGGGCTGGTTGTTTGGATGATCGTCGTTCTATAGTGAGGGCATGTGTGTTAATTGGTCTAAATCTTGTTGCATGAACCGCAAAGAAACAATCTACGCTTGCTCGTTTCAGTATTGAGGCCGAGTATCGTGCCTTGGCATTCATGGCTGCTGAACTTCGATGTTTTCTTATCTCTATCGCGAGCTTGTCCTTCCCTTGCACCCCCCGTTACAGTTTTGTGACAATGTCTCTGCTCTACATATGCCTCAGAATCCTGTTTTCCATGCTCGTACTCACCACATTGAGATTGATTATCACTTTGTTTGTGAACTTCACAATTGCTCGCTGCTTGTAAGACTAAAGTAATATCTACTCCTCAAATTGTTGTAGCCTTTATTATTGTACTTTAAACTCATTTTTCACCCGTATGGACATAAGTGGCATCACTTCATAAAACGTGCAACAACTACAGGGATAGATATGCTATATGCATAGGAATAGAAAGTAGTGTTCTAAAACGCGCCACCTAGTCGCCGCTTAGGCATTGGGCACCGGCGTGGCGCTGCGATTAATGAAAAATTGGACAAAAAGTCGCCAAAAAAGATAATCGTCAGACGTTGACTAGATGCCCTAGGCACCGACTAGTCACCGTTGGCACCGCCTAACGCCCAGCCCTAATTTCATAATTTTAGGGAGAGAGGAAGAACTCCGGTGAGCGAAAGAGAGAGCGAGAGTGAGAGAAGAGAGAGCGAAAGTGAGCAAGAAAGAGAGAGAGAGTGAGCGAGAACGAGAGTGAGCCATTGAGAGAGGGAGATCTCCGGTGAGCGAAAGAGAGACAGAGAGCGAGAGTGAGAGAGAAGAGAGAGCGGGAGTGAGACTGTGAGAGAGATCTGCCAGAAACCTGTAGGCCTGCCATTGCCGTTGCCGTCATGTGTGTGAGGGAGAGGCTCACCCTTGCTACCATCACTGAGAGAGAGGCCGTGGGAGACAGGGAGAGCTTTTAAGTTTTAGGCTAAAACTTTTAGCAAATAGCCAAATAGGTTTTTCAACTTTTGACTTTTCAAATTTCAAAATGATAATAAGGTTATTCAAATTATTAAGTATTCCCCCTCAAGTTATTAAAATATTTCCCCTACCCCTTTAAGTTATTAAAATATTTTTCCTCTCCTCTCCACTTTGAAATTATATTGAATTTGATTTTAATTTTTAACTTTTAAATTTTAATTTTGTAATGTCATCATTACTTTTAGTTTATTTAGTTATATTTAGTTATTTATTATTATTGCAGGTTTGGTATGAACCTATGGAGTAATTATACATCGATTTCTAGGCCCCGACTAGGCCCCTAGGCGCTAGGCCTTGCTCTTGCGCCTAGCGCCCGCCTAGCGACTTTTAGAACATTGATAGAAAGACATGACTCTGAATTTTTTAAACATTATCACACTACCAAAGATATGATTAAAGATATAGCACAAAATTTGTGATAAAACTGAATTTAACAGCAGCAACTTATTTGAATTTTCATCAATAATGCATGTGCCAATAGGTGAATTAACATGCCTCGGGAAGATTTCAAATTTAAAGCATTCTACGAATATCTAGATCAGCCTCTTGGTTCCTAGTATTATAATGTTGGATAATTAAATCATTTTTAGTGGCCGTTTGGTAGTCATGATAAATGACGGGATATAATTAATAACACCAAAGGAGGATGTTTGGCAGTTTGGTAGTCATGATAAATGACCGGATATGATTAATAACACCAAAGAATGATATTTGTTAAGCTTTGGCGCTCGAAAATATTAATCTCCACTACCAGGATAAAAGGCTTAATCCCTTGCTATTAATACTAGGGAGATGGTGGTATTATTAATTTTCGTATTATTAATAATAATGTTTATCCTTGTCTGGTTACAGGTTGTTATGGGGTATGTTTGTGAACTTATGTCAATATTTCTTTAAGGAAGAACACTGATACTCCCTCTCCATCCTTTAAAAAAAAATAGTTTTGTTTGATAAGTCAAACTTTTTAAGGATGTTGCTTTACATGTTTGTACCTTCAAAAATTTACGCTATAATTTTATCTGTTTTTAGACATGAGACTATTTTTTTTGGGACAAATCAAAAAGATAATTTTTTTTTTGAGACGGATAAAGTATTATATAGGAATAATTGCGGGTCGGTCCCCTTTTTGAGATTTTCAACCGCTTAGTGCCTCATTTTTGTTTCCAACCGCATAAGTTCATTTTAAGTGATACATTGACTAACCTGTTCAAAAACGGCCCCCGTAACAACATATGACGTTTTAATAGTTGCGTCTTTCTTTCCATTGCAATTTCTTACCAAAATTTTCATCCATATCACATTCGAAAGTTTCGCTCATTCAATTTCATTTTTGAGTTTCTTCAAAGTTGCTATAATCGTGTTCACTGTGAAATCGAAATCAATTGATTCAATGAAAACCGTTGTCATGTTGTTGTTGAAATTTAGAGGAGATATAATTGTTTGAAAGTTTAAAGGTAGAATGAAATATTTGCGTATGTAGCTTATAAAGTATTCATTCAAGATTTGGATTTGATTTGATTTTCATTAAGAACCGAATAGTAATTCGGTTGTATTTAATAAGAGAATACATTCAAGACAATCGTGTGCATCGAAAATAAAAGTTGTGCATCGCGATGTAAAAAAGTATTTTGTAGTACACTTTGTGCATTGCGATGCACATTGTTATGCATCGCAAATGTTATGTTATTAATTCAGTTGAATATTGTGCATCGGAATAAAAGGTGTGCATTGCGATGCATAAAAATAGTATTTTTTTCAAGATAAGTTTGTGCATCGCAATGCACACTTTGATGCATCGTAAAGGTAATTTGTGATTGGCACAAGAAAAACAAAAAATGAAACCGCAATAATTTAAATTTTATTAATTCATATTGTTATCACAAAAGTTATCGAGTATACAATCTACAAAGACACAATTGACATTTTATGGTATGAATTTGGTGGTATGGAATAGGAAAATTTATATTTCTAATGTGGTCTATAAGGACCGTATACTTGACCCGTATACTATTCTATTGTCCCTCGTAGTCCTTACCGTATAACACGTATATTGTGATTAAAATAATACATCCGAAAAATTACAATAAAGAAGTAAAACATGATGCACAGGTTATGCATCGTGATGCATCAATTGTTCATCGGAATGCATTACTTTTGTTCATCGGAATGCATTACTTTTGTGCATTGCAATGCACAAATACATCACGATGCACAAAATTTGAAACCCCACAAACGATGTCTTATATTTCGGTGAAACCGATGCATAAAAAAACAAAATTTACATTACGATGCACAAAATTTGAAACCCTACAAACATTGTTTTATATTTCACTAATTTCAATGAACGCGATGGGTCAAACAATGCATCGTGATGTATCAAAAACATAATTTATATGTAAATTTATTCGATTTCAATCTATTCAGAATTTGTAAACAAAAAATTCAACTATAAAATGTATTTAGCAATACTAATCGAGAGTTCATCAACTTGTTGTTTTCGTGTTTTGTTTGTTCCGTGCTTGTTGTTTTTCCGCTGCTTGTAGTTGCGAAAATATTTTTGCTCGTTGATAATAACTCACGATAATGTTTTCAAATCTTTCACAAAATCTCCGGAGGTTGTTTGCTGAGTAATCGCCGAAGGTTTTAAGATTTTTTGAAGTGAAGAGGGTTTTTTGGGGTGTGTTTGTGTTAAGCATTCAACTGACTAGTTGTTTTGGAGTATGAAGCCGATGCAATGCGTACGTGTTAGAAGGAAGGACATAGACGACAATTTGCATTAAAAGTATCATTTTTCGGTTTGATACAATTATAAAGGACTTAAGCGGTTAAAAATTGTCTAAAAAGTATCCAAATTTCGGCCTATTGTATAGCTTACATTGAGAGGATGTTGATGCCAGGATAAACCATTCTTTTAAGTTTGATGCTTAATTTGGGCTTAAAGAAATATTGTGTGTCCTCGTACTTGGCCCAAACAAATTTGTGTTATACTCCCTCCGTTCTAGATAAAAAGTTTATTTTTGACTTTTTTGTTGTCAACTTAGTTAAAGTTTGATTGATAATTAACATAAATTTAGTGGTTTTTACAAAGTTATGAAAGTTGTAATTCATATTATACTTAAGATAGTTTTTGATTAATGAAATTTTATTTTTTAAAACATAGGTAAATTATACTCCCTCCGTCCCTAAATTATTGTCTGGGTTGACCTGGCACACAAATTAAGAAAACTCAATTGACTTGATTATTAATATTGGAATAGTATTGAAAAAGTGTGTTGTTTCCTTTAATGCACATGTGTATGTGGCCCATAATTAAAGTAGGAAGAAAAAATAAGGGTAAAATAGTGAAAGTGATGTTCTAAAAAGGAAAGTTTCAAACAAGACAATTATTTTGGGACGGACGAAAAAGGAAAGGAAGACAATAATTTAGGGACGGAGGGAGTATAAAATTTTGATTTAATTTAGTCACATGTTGACTTTAAAAAAAGAAAAGTGGACTCTTTGCCTGAAACTGAGGGAGTAATATACGTAAATATATAAACATGCAGAATTGATTTATAGTGCCTCCTGATTTCTAATTTCTTTGTGATTATTGTTAGAACAAAGGATGTAATGAAGGCTTGTTTTGAATGTGATTTCACTGTCCTTAAGGAAATTATTGCCCCACTATATTGTCTGGGATCAAAGATAAGTTTTCTCTAGGATATTTAAAACAAAAAGAATTATAGACAACAATTCTATAATTCTCTCAAGAACAATAAGAGAACAATATTTGATTACAAAATATTGTAAGAGAAAGAAGATTTGAAGATATTAAATCTAACTACTAGTCTTGCAGAGATAATATATATAGATATAGATATACTTGTAAAACACCTCTACGAAGAGTTGTGTTTCGATTAGAGTAGGCACCTTTCAAAGGAAGTCTTTTTGAGAAAGCACCGTTAATTATATAATTCAAAATGGTAAAACTGTTGCTTTTTCGCAGGTGCAAAATAAATCGCAACCAAGGTGCGACACCATTAATTATAATTAATTCCAAATGGTAAACCGTTGCTTCGTTCCTGTGCGAAATAAATCGCAACCAAGGTGCAAACCGGTGTGTGACATCTTCTCTATGTGTGTGTGTGTGTGTGTGTATCATACCACCACATTTGGTTTTTCCTCCAAATTTTCCAACCAATTTTGAATTGATTCGTGTGTATCTCCTTTTAAAACTTCAAATCTTTCTCATCTTTTTCTATGCGGGATTCCATTCACTAACTCTCACCAACAATGGCTAGTGTGTCTGAGATTGAAATACTTGTATTAAATGCTGATGGCATCCTTCAACGTGAATACATGGAACTCAGGAAGGACTGTTCTTTTTGAAAGACAGTAATTAACATTCATTCGACAGTAACATTCATTCCACTGTCCCTTGTTTCTTGTTCATTGCACTAGTTTCTCATTCATCAAATATAATGTAGAGTCTTTGTATAGTTTCTTAGAGAAGTGTATGTATTATTCTAATTCATTGCATCCTAGGAAGTCTCTTTGTATTTATACTTCAGATTATAGCAGACCAACCTAAGTTGGGTGATTCTCTTGGTATCTCTTTTCTCTCACTTTCTTTCTCTCTCTTCTCTCGTATTTTATTCTTTTCTTGCTTGGTATCTTCACTCATTTTCTTTTCATTCTCGCTTATTACTTTATCTTTCTCTCCCGTGTTCTTAAATCCTTGCAGGTTTGTTCATCTTCGTTCATGGTATCGAGCTACAAAATGCCATGGGAGATGAGTTTGTAGCTACAATCAAAACCATTGGTGCAAATTCTTCTACCCTTAACAACATGAGCCAAAACAATCCTACACACTCCCTACCTCTATTCTTCAGCATCCAATCCTTTATGTCTCACTGCCATCTCAATGAGCATAACTATCCAAATTGGAGTTCCCTCTTTCTCTCTGCTTTAGCCACTCACAAGATCCATTACACAATAACCGAAACGAACCCACTTGCTAAATACTTAGAAGACGAACAAACCCCGAATCCAGACCATGACTTCTTTGTTCAAGCCTCCGAGCTTGTTCTAGGCTGGATAAAGGCCACTATAACACAAGACATCCAACCACATGTAAACCCATGTCGCACTGCTCCGGAAGCTTGGGATCTCTTATCCAAGAATTTTGGTGTTGCATCAGAAACTCATATTCAGCGTCCACAAAATGACCTCCACGATCTCACCCGGACGTCGGACATGTCAATTAAGAACTACATTCTCCAAGCAAAAATAATTGCTAATTCAATAGCAATTGCCGGGGAACGAGTGTCTGATAGAATGCTTCAACGCAGTATTCTTGGCGGCCTTGGTCCAGCATACAAAGAGTTTATCACAGTTCAAAACTCTCGTCTGGCCAGTACCTTGGATGAACTTCGAGACTTGCTTCTACAAGAGGAAGCACTATAAAGCAAATACTTAACCACTGTCTCAAATACTAGCACAGCTCTCGTGGCAGACAAGTCACACCCGAACTTAACCCCAAATTTTGGACAAAATTGGACCAAATTCTGGACCTTTCAACTTTGCCAATCGTGGTCGTTCATGCCTCAAGCTCATGGTAATGGCAGTAGAAATCGTGGAAGGGGAAGAAATTTTTGGCGAAACATAAATCACGGTAGGGGCATTTTACCAACACCAACAACTGACCAAAAATATTCCTATTTTTGCCCCCAACAACCCTTTATCCCACCCCTCCCGACCCATATACACTCCTCCCAACCCTTTTCTTATTACGATCCATCACAAACCTGTCAACTTTGCCACCGTTTTGGTCACCTCGTCCCTACTTGTCCTAACCGAACCAATCAAGCTTATACCGCTCAATACCATTCTCGTGCTAATTATAACCCCACTCCATACCATTCTTTTGCTAATAATCCATATCCAAAGACCTACACATCCTTTCGACTCATCTTCCGTGGCTCCCGTATCCTTTGTCCCGGACTCCAACAACAAACCACATGACATTTTCTCCCGATGTTATGACTCGGACTCTCCTTATACGTAATGACTTCGTTACGATTGCAAATGGTACTTCTTTACCAATTTCATATATTGGTCACTAGATTTCTAAATGGCAATAGTGAGAATCACGGTTGATTTGGGATTACTAAATCATATTAAATCTTGGTTTGTAAAAGGAGTTAGTTTCCTAATTAAACTCTACCTTGATGGACGGTTGAGATTAAATCCTAATCCTAATAGGAATCGGTCCTCCCTTTGCCTATATAAAGAGATGCAATACCCATCATATTCATCTATTACGACAAACAACTCATTAGGGTTTTGGGCCAAGAGGGAGAAATCGTATTCCGTCTTCTTTGGCTATTACCGCAAATTTCGGATCTACATCAAGTTAATAGAATCAAACATCATGTCTTCGGTATTTTACTTATGATTATTTGTATGCTATTGTGATAATTATGAAGTTCAAGATCTAGGGTTTAAGGATTAAAATATTACGGTTGGTATCGAGCTTTAGGTTACGAACTCATGATTATTCATAAAACGCATGCAATATTATTGTTTTATTGATTAATGATTGATGCTTAATATTACTATTTGAAATCAATAAATAATGTAATTGATCAACCATGAAACCGGCCTCTCTTTCCTTGCGTGTGCCTTGCTGAGATGGATTTGTTGAAATCTTTATGCATGGTAATCATAATTTATTGGTTTATTATAAAGTTACTTGCATCCCTTTATGTGTTAATTTTTACAATTTAGTTTTGTTTGAATTAATGAACACGGATTATGGATTAAGCATTCGGATTCCCAGTTTGGGATTTATATGAACGGAGACATGAAATTTGGCTAACAGAGAAATTTGTTTATTAAACTACAGAGTTAAATACATCCAATTTTTTTTTAATTTAATTTTTGTTTAAAAAAATATTTAATTAATAATTATGTTTTTATTAATTACTTATGGATTGTATTTGGCATTGTTCTGTACTGAATAAATATACCAGTATTATTAAGTTTTATTGTTCTGTTAGGTTTTATGTATTCCGCAATTAAATTGTTTTAATATGTATAAAAGTCTTGTTATCACCACAGTGATAATAAATTATGACATTAATGTTATTTAATAATCATGTTTACTTATTAATATGAGTCTTTTAGGTTGTGCATACATATTAGAACAGTATCACCCACAGGTGATTCTGATCCACGTGTTTGAACAACATTAAGATTTATGTGTTTTAGAAAAGTAAAATATCCACAGATATTTATTTTCTTCTTGTACACATAATTAAATTAAAATTTTGACTCTTTAAAACATGATTATTTTAATGAAGATTCTACCCACAGGAGAATTTTCTTTATGTTTGTTTAGACAATTTTTAATTCTTATATATCTCTATTATGTCTTCAGCTCCTGTTCCCGTTAATTTGCACTCGCATGCTTCATCTGTACCCTCCCTTAATGGTACTAACTTCTCAGAATGGCGTGAGAATGTTGAATTCACTTTGGGTGTTCTTGATCTCGATCTTGCACTCCAAACCGAAAACCTCTGAATTAACCGCGAAAGTACCAAAGAGGATAAAGATCTCCATAAACCGTGGGAGAAAAGTAACGATTGAGCCTTATGTTCATGCGAATGACGATTGCCGCAAACATCAAGACCTCTCTTCCGAAACGAAATTGGCTAGGGAATTCATGGAATCCGTTGAACGCTTTAAGATGAGATAAGTCCCTTGCAGGAAATTAATGTCGAACTCACTACTATGAAGTTTGATGGTGCACGGTCAATGCACAATCATATTATTGAGATGAAAACCTTGCGGCTAAGCTTCGAATTTGGGAATGAAAGTGGATGAGAATTTTCTTGTTCAATTTATCCTAAATTCTCTTCCTCCAATATGCCCCTTTTCAAGTGAATTACAACTCTATTAAGGAAAAGTGGACGTGAATGAACTATCTAACATGTTAGTTTAGGAAGAAGCAAGGCCGACTCAACAAGGTACTAATGTTGCACATCTCACTACTCAAGGAGCGAATCATAAGTTTGGGAAAAAGGTGGAAAAGGCCAAAAGAGCACCATCCAAAATGAATGATAAAGTCCAACCTGCTCAAGTCAAGGCAAAGAAAGAAGAAGTTTGTCGTTTACGTAGGAAATCGGACACTTCCGAATAACTATGAGAAACGTCGTAATTGGTTCAAAGGAAAGGTAATCCCTTGGGATTCGTAAGTTTTTCGAATCAAACTTCTCTTATGCACCTTCAAATACATGGTGGTTGGATTCGGTGCTAATGTTCATGTTTCTAATTCGATGCGGGGATACCTTACGACCCAAATCATAAACCCAACCGAAAACTTCTTATCTCGTAGGGAACGGCAATAAAGCTCTGTCGAAGCTATTGGAACATATCGTCTTGTTCTTGAAAAAGGATATTATTTGGATTTATTTCAAACTCTTTATGTTCCATCTATTTCCCGCAACTTAGTTTCAGTTTCTAAACTTGACTTACAAGGATTTATGTTTGATTTGGGTAGTAAAAGTTTCAATTTATATAAGAATTCTATTAATGTTGGTTCTGGAATTCTTGTAGATGGTCTTTACAAATTTACTTTGTCTTCTCCATCCACATCTGAAACTCATTTGACCCTGCATCATAATCAAGGAACTGTACATCATGTAATGAAAAAGGACTCTTCATTCTTGTGGCATCAGAAGTTGGGACATATATCCCGTAAGCGACTTCAAAGATTAGTAAAAGATGGTGTTTTACCAAACCTAGATTTTACTGATTATCATAGTTGTGTGGATTGTATTAAAGGCAAAGCAACAAAACACACAAAGAAAGGAGCCACAAGGAGTTCTCAGCTTCTTGAAATAATACATACAGATATTTGTGGACCTTTTGATGTTCCAACATTTGGGGGAGAAAACTACTTCATCACCTTTATTGATGATTATTCACGTTTCTGTTATCTCTATCTATTGCATAATAAATCTCAATGCGTGAATGCGTGCAAGTATTTATAACCGAGGTTGAGAGGCAATTAGAAAGAAAAGTGAAAATCATAAGGTCCGATAGAGGTGGAGAATTTTATGGTGTATGACGAAACAGTCAACATCCTGGACCTTTGCCGACTCCTCGAACAACTTGGAATTGTAGCTCAATACACAATGCCTGATTCTCCTTGGCAGAATGGTGTAGCTGAAAGGCGGAATCGCACGCTTTTAGAAATGGTTAGAAGCATGATGAGTCATGCTAATTTGCCCATTACGTTGTGGACATATGCTCTTCGCATGGCTGTATATATTTTAAATAGGGTTCCCAAAGAGCGTCCAAAGACCCCTTTTGAGCTGTGGAAAGGCTGGAAACCTAGTTTAAAACACCTGCATGTTTGGGGATGTCCAGTTGAAGCGAAGGTATATAACCCTCAAGCAAACAAATTGGATTTGAAAACTATAAGTGGGTATTTCATTGGTTTTCCGAAAAATCCAAAGGGTATATAATTTATTGTCCTAACCATAAGCCGCGAATTGTGGAAAGTGGAAATGTCAAATTCATTGAGGATGGCATGATTAGTGGGAGTACATTTGTGGAGGATAAGTCTGTTCACGAAATTAGGGTAACAATCCCATTACCTAAAAACAAGCGACAAGGTGAATTCTTCCATCGTTGAACCGTTAAACGTTGAAGGACCACTGTGGCTCCAATTATCGATGAACCGATAAATGATGAAGAGCTACCACCACATCAGCCACAACCCCATAATGAAATCACCGCCAATGAAGAAATTGTGGAACAAACACAGAACCAGATTAAGAAGATCTCAACGAGAAAACGAAGTGCTATTCCGATGATTATGTTGTTTATCTACAAGAATCGATTTTGACATAGGGATAATGAAAGACCCAGTTTCCTATTCACAAGCCATTACGAGTAATAATTCTGATAAATGGATTGATGCCATGAAAGATGAGTTAAAATCAATGGCAGATAATCAAGTCTGGGAACTCACTCATTTGCCGAAAGGACACAAAACAGTTGGGTGTAAATGGGTCTTTAAGACCAAACGTGATGTCATGGCAATATTGAGCGATATAAAGCTAGACTTGTAGCCAAAGGTTTTACTCAAAAGGATGGCATAGATTACAAAGAGACTTTTTCTCCGTGTCAAAGAAAGATTCTCTTAGAATTATTATGGCCCTAGTAGCTCATTATGACTTAGAGTTACATCAAATGGATGTGAAAACGCCTTTCTTAATGGTGAGTGCAAGAAGAAGTATACATGCGTCAACCTGAAGGTTTTACCTTAGAAGGACAGGAAGACATGGTCTGCAAACTTAAGAAATCCATTTATGGACTTAAGCAAGCCTCCCGACAATGGTATCTAAAATTCAACGAAACCATTAATGCTTTTGGTTTTGAAGAAAATACTGTAGATCCATGCATATACCTCAAGATCGTGGGAGTAAGTTCATATTTTTGGTTACGTATGTTGATGACATATTATTGGCAAGTAGTGATCTTGGCTTATTGCATGAAACCAAAGCATATCTCTTCAAAAACTTCGAGATGAAAGATATGGGTAAGGCTTCCTACGTAATTGGGATAGAAATATTCCGTGACGATCACGTGGATTACTTGGACTCTCCCAGAAAACATACATCGAAAGAGTTTTGGAAAGATTTGCAATGGCAACATGTACTGCAAGCGTTGCTCCAATTCAAAAAGGAGACAAGTTCGGTCTCTATCAATGTCCTAAAAATGAATTGGAACGTAAGCAAATGGAAAACATTCCCTATGCTTCTTTAGTAGGAAGCTTGATGTATGCACAAGTTTGCACAAGGCCAGACATTAGTTTTGCTGTTGGCATGTTGGGAAGATACCAAATAAATCCAGGAGTGGATCATTGGAAAGCTGCAAAGAAAGTTTTGAGATACTTACAGGGCACGAAGGATTATTGTCTTACATTCAAAAAGTCGATCAATTAGAGTTGGTTGGTTATTCAAATTTCGATTATGGTGGATGCGTAGATACTCGAAAAGCACTTTTGGTTATGTTTTTCTACTAGTGGAGGAGCAATCTCATGGAAAAGTGCAAAAGAGTCTATCATTGCTAATTCCACGATGGAGGCTGAATTTGTAGCTTGCTTTGAAGCTACAAATCATTGCTTATGGTCGGAATTTCATCTCAAGATTCGAGACTTGAATTTTGTCTCGCACCCTGAAACTTTATTGTGATAATGCCGCAGCAGTATTTTCTCTAAGCATGATAGATATTCCAAAGGAACAAAACACATGGACCTTAAGTATCTATCTGAAGCAAGCAATTTAAGAAACAGCTTGTTCATTGAGCATATAAGCACAACACTTATGGTTGCGGATGCACTTACGAAGGGGTTACCTCTCAAGACTTTTCATGAACATACTTCAAGTATGGGTCTAGAGAGAATTACGATTATTGATTTATGTTTTGTTGTGCTTGTACATTGAACTTCTATTGAGATCTTATTTATGATATTCTGAATTTTATTTCGTTTCCATATTTTGTATACATTATGTGAATGGATAATTGATAACGAAATTGCTCTTGAAGAAAGAACATTATTGGACCATTATTTATACTCCGCTTAAGGCCTAGTGAATTGAGTTATTTATGTTGTAGTACATGGAAGGAACCATATTGAAAACCCGATAATGTGGAACCGCTATGACTCCCATGGATAACTTGGTTTACGAAGGTATTATGTTAACCATTAAGTTATTGATTTAGTAGTTATGCGCGCATTATGTTTCTAAAGTTAACCATTACATGATTATCACTTTGACCAAGTGGGAGATCGTAAGATTTATTTCTTGGGTTAAGAAATTCCTTATGTGGTCAATAGTGAGAATCACGGTTGATTTGGGATTACTAAATCATATTAAATACCGGTTTGTAAAAGGAGTTAGTTTCCTAATTAAACTCTACCTTGATGGACGGTTGAGATTAAATCCTAATCCTAATAGGAATCGGTCCTCCCTTTGCCTATATAAAGAGATGCAATACCCATCATATTCATCTATTACGACAAACAACTCATTAGGGTTTTGGGCCAAGAGGAGAAATCGTATTCCGTCTTCTTTGGCTATTATACTGATTTCGGATCTACATCAAGTTAATAGAATCAAACATCATGTCTTCGTATTTTACTTATGATTATTTGTATGCTATTGTAATAATTATGAAGTTCAAGATCTAGGGTTTAAGGATTAAAATATTACAAGTAATGACTTCGTTACGATTGCAAATGGTACTTCTTTACCAATTTCATATATTGGTCGGCCTAGATTTCTAAATGGCAATTGTTCTTTCTCCTTGAAAACGTATTATTTGTTCCTCATATGCATAAATCTTTATTGTCCATTCAAAAATTTTCGCCGACAACAATTGTTTTTTTGAACTTGATAATTGGTTTTCGTGTTAAGGACAAAGCTACGAAGGAGACAATTCTTTCGCGTAGCTCGGACGGTTTATACAACCTTTCGTTCTCACCCACCGCACCTCTCAATCCTCTTGCTCTAATTGGAGAACGTGCTTCTTCCTCCTTGTGGCATGCTCGTCTCGGCCATCCTCCGCTCGATTTTTGAGTCTCTTGTTCATAGATTCCGGATTCCAATTAGCGGATCCGTGAAGTCAAATAAAATGTGTCATGTTTGTCCTATGGAAAAATCATGCAATCTTTCTTTTCTTCTCGTACTTTTAATTCATCAAAACCTCTTAAAATGTTACATTTAGATGTTTGGGGACCTTCGCTGTTGTGTCAAATTCGGTTTCAAATTTTATTTATCTATTATGGGAAACTATTCTCTTTATGTATGGTTATTTCCCTTGATAAATAAATCGAACGTTAGTTCTGTTTTTGCTACATTTAAAGTACAAATTGAAAATCGTTGTCTTGTAAAATATCGCCATCCATACCATTAAAACAATACAAAGCGATGGAAGGAGTGAATTCATTAATCGTCAATTTGCATCCTTTTTGACACTTCACGGTATTCGTCATCAAGTCACGTGTCCTCACACTCCCCAACAAACGGGGTTGTAGAACGGAAGCATCGTCATATTGTACAAATGGGTTTATGCCTCATGGCAGAATCCCAAGTGCCTGAAAAATATTGGCTTGAGGCATTTTCCACCGCCGTCTTTTTAATAAATCGCCTTCCTTCTCGACAATTAAAATACATGTCTCCATATCAGAAATTACTTAGACTTATTCCTGACTATAGATTTCTCAAAACCTTTGGTTGTATTTGTTTCCCTCATCTGGTTTCAAACAACAAACACAAGCTCATGCCAAAATCCACACCATGTGTTTTCTTAGGGTATGACTTATCTCGGAAGGGATACAAGTGTCTTGATACAAATACTAATCGGGTTTATATCTCACGTCATGTATTGTTTGATGAGACATTTTTCCCATTTACAAAGACACTAGTTTCTGCAGCTCACTCTCCTGGTCCAAGCCAGTATTCTTCGGGCCATACCAACAAGCTCTTTGACAAATTCTCTCAAGCCCCGTTCACATTTGATGATGGACACATTCTTGGCCCTACGCTTCATCCACCATCCATAGCAGCACTGCCGAAAACCCCTGGTCCAGCATCCCCGTCCGTTCAGTCCATGTTGGGTTGTCCACTAGATCCTTCTACTACAGCTCGAGAGTGGACTACTCCTCTAAAGTCCATACCAGTCACTCCAAACCCGACACCACATCTCATGACCTCGTCTGTCATTGTTCCTCGGGCCCCTGCTGAATCTGTTTCTACCAGGCCGACATTTTCAAACAGTCCGGTCACATTTGGACTTAATCAGGCCACTACTTCAAACAACAGCAACTCAACTCCCACTCGAAATTTTTGGGATATGGAAGAGGCAATGGCTGACCCAGTTTTTAGGCATCCCTTCCCTCAAGCATATGCTGCCATCTCTCAATATTCTCCTGATTATGAACCAAAGAGTTTTAAACAGGCTGTTACAATAGCACAATGGCAAGATGCCATGAATGATGAGCTCAAATCTCTTATGAAGAATGGTACATGGTCCTTTGTTCCTCGATCCAATGATATGAACGTTGTGGGTAGTAAATGGGTGTACAAAGTGAAGCGTCGGGCAGATGGTTCCCTCGAACGCTATAAAGCTCGACTCGTAGCATAAGGCTATACTCAACAAGAGGGGGTTGACTACGATGAAACCTTCAGTCCCGTAGTCAAACCCCCAACCATTCGCACTATTTTAGCTCTTGCTCAGTCAAAATCATGGTCCATCGAGCAATTAGATGTTCGAAACGCATTTTTGAACGGTGTTCTTCGTGAGGAAGTGTACATGTCACAACCACCTGGGTATATTGATCCACAACATCCAGATTTTGTTTGCAAGTTACACCATGCCCTTTACGGTCTCAAGCAATCGCCTCGCGCTTGGTTTCAACTTCTTCATGAATATATTATTTCTTGGGTTTCTTTAACAGCCGATCTGATAGTTCCTTATTTATTCGACATACGTCGTCATTCGTTCTAGTCATCCTTGTCTATGTCGACGATTTTATTGTCACCAGGTCATCATCAACAGAGGTTTCTCAAGTTATTGACCAAATTTGCTCGACTTTTGATAGTCGCAAGCTTGGTTCGTTGAGTTTTTTCTTGGGTATTGAAGCCACACGCACTCCATCTGTTCTCACATTGAGTCAATCTCAATATGCATCTGATCTTTTACGGAAGTTCAATATGGAGTCTTGTAAGCCTGTTCCAACACCCCTCGCTCCTAATTCCCATCTCTCGGCATCAGAAGGTGACCCCTTACCTGACCCCACTACGTTCCGTAGCATGGTTGGGGGGTTACAATACCTCACAATGACACGTCCGGATCTCGCCTTTGCTGTAAACCAAGTCTGCCAGTACATGCACCAGCCACGTACTTCTCATTCTCAAGCAGTCAAGCGCATCCTTCGGTTTGTTAAAAGAACTCTTTCACTCGGCCTTCAGCTTCGTTCATCATCTGATACTTCTTTAAAAGATTTTTCTGATGCTGATTGGGCTGGAAGCCCGTACGACTGATGGTCCACTACAGGTGCATATGTCTTTATAGGGTCGAACTTAGTTTCATGGACAATAAAGAAGCAAACAACAGTTTCTCGTTCAAGTAGTGAGGCAGAATATCGAGCATTGACAACCACAGCTGCAGAACTTCGTTGGTTTTCCTATCTCTATCGCGAGTTAGGCTTACACTTGCTTGCTCCGGTGATATTTTGTGATAATATGTCTGCTTTACATATGTCCAAAAATCCAGTTTTTCATTCTCGAACAAGGCACATAGAAATTGATTATCATTTCATTCGAGAACTTCATCAACGTGGGTTTATACGCCTGGCTTATGTTTCTACAAATGATCAGTTGGCAGACATCTATATTATGTCCCTTGCTCAACCTCGGTTTCGTCTACTCTCTGACAAGCTACAACTTCACCCTGTTCCGCTTCGCTTGAGGGGGGGTGAAAGACAGTAATTAACATTCATTCGACAGTAACATTCATTCCATTGTCCCCTATTTCTTGTTCATTGCACTAGTTTCTCATTGGTCAAAGATAATGTAGAGTCTTTGTATAGTTTCTTAGAGAAGTGTATGTATTATTCTGATTCATTGCATCCTAGGAAGTCTCTTTGTATTTATACTTCAGATTATAGCAGACCAACCTAAGTTGGGTGATTCTCTTGGTATCACTTTTCTCTCTCTCTCTCTCTCTCTCTCTCTCTCTCTCGTATTTTATTCTCTTTCTACTGCTTCGTATCTTCAGTTCATTTTCTTTCCATTCTCAGTTTATTACTTCATCTTTCTCTCCTGTGTTCTTAAATCCTTGCAGGTTTGTTCATCTTCGTTCACTTTTTGTGGCAAAATGGGTATGGATTTTGAGGTTACAGGAACATAGTATGTGCATGGCCCATCATTTACGTTCTTGTTTCCCACGTATTCTGTTGCCATTCATATCTTGGTATATACTGTCGAAATTGTTATCTTACAGCAAATGCGAAAATTTATGCCTAAATCACCAGTTTGCATCTTTCTGATGGTATCCTCTGAACATGGCAAAGTATCGAGAAAATTAATGTTCGTTAAAATCAGATTTAGATTTTGCGGATCGACTTGTGTAATGAATGAAATTAAAGCTCTCTTTGGATACATATCAACTAATTTATCACAAAATGAGCAAAGATTTCATGTGCTCGATGGTCCGAAATCAAGTCCCTTTGGTATTAAAAACCTGATCCATGATGCTCACTCGTAAGATCGGTCCCAAGTGCAAAATCCTGCCAAATACAGGGACTAGACTAGCATGGTGCTTATTGCTTAATCTATTCTGGAGCTAATTTCCCTACCAAACAGGGCATAAGATATAGTAATTCTATTTCTCTATGGTGTAAAGTTATTGAGTAATGATGTCTAAGAACCGTGCCCTTTCAAACTTCTTAAGTGTACACATTTAGCAACCGAGAAATTCAAATTTTTAATCTCACCCCTATGTCATATTCTCTGTTCTATTAAATTTCAGTTATACACGTGTCCTTGTAAAAATTGTAAAAAAAAAAATCAATTAATATAATAAAAATACTTGTAAAACTAGGAATGAATGGGACAGACAATGTGAATGTAAATGTAAACGAGAGCGGGATAGATTGACTACCTTACCTTGAGTTGAGTACGATGCCCCCGGCCCAAACAATTTCACCATCACACTTTAGTCCCTTTCTAAGGCTTTTGGAGTACTGCCCCCACTCCATATATATATATATATATATATATATATATATATATATATATATATATATCCGCATAAATTATTGATTCTCTCTTTAGATTTATTTAGCATACAATGAAATTGACCATTATATTATAGGGAGATGTTATTTTCACTACATTTTTAATTTGTTTATTCACTTCATCAATAGTTTTCACAAAAATAAATACAAGTTTGGACAAAAGTACCCCATAATTACTTGTCCATATTAAGTTGACTAATAATATTACTTTTTATTATCTTCTAAACATTATTTTTTAATTCAAACATCAATAAACAATATAGTTAACTTTTTCACTTTAAAAATATGTTTAATCAATTAATGTTATGATTGAAGTTATGTTGCATATATAAAAAAATTTAATAAGGACATTTTTAGTCTACCAAACTTTGAGAAAATATGTGATCATTGATTATTGTAATAAAAATTAATAGTTAGATTTAAAGGATATAATTTCAAAATTTTAATCCAATGGTAAAACCATAGTATGATATAGTATCATAAGATTTTAGTACATTTTTCCTACCTATACCATTGATTTAAAATGTTAATATTCAATTGATTGAAACCAATAATCAATTTAAATCATATTGCTATTATTGACTTGATTTTAAAAAAATAATATTATTTAAATTAAATTAAACTATTTATTTTTTAAATAAAATATCCAACATTTTTTAAAAAATTGGTAGACAAATGACTTAATTATATTATATTTTTGATAAAAGAACGCGAGACGCGAATTATAAGCACAATTGACTAAACATATTTATTCGAAAAACTAAAAATAGAAAGAAAAAATAACTTCCTTGTTTGTTGATGTGTTGGGAATTAAAAAGTAATTTGAAAATAAAACATATTACTCTACTTCAAATGACTAAGTAATTAAAGGGTAGTTTTGTCCAAACATGTATTTATTTAAAGTAATAACTATTGATGTAGTGAATAAGTAAAAGTTATATTGAAAATATCTCTTCCTATATTATATCTTGAAAATTTATTCAAAGTGATGTGGGCTTGTGAAAACTGGCCCAAAAGATAAAGGCGAGGTTGGCCAGAAGCATAAAAGGGTAATTTTCTACGAAAAATTGCCGGCCCCTTTTCTAGATTTTTAACCGCTAAAACTTAATATTATTGTTTTCAATCGATTAAGTCACTTTTAAGTGATAAATTACTATTTATTTCAAAGCGCCCGTATTAACATATGACGTTTTAAGTATATTTTGTGCATCATCATTTGTGTGAAATGTGCATCGGCAATGTAATTTGTGATTTTGTGTTAAGAAATGTGCATCGTCAAGTATAAAATATGCATCGTCAATGTAATTTGTGATTTTGTGTTAAGAAATGTGCATCGTCAATTATAATGTTGTTCATCGTCAAGTATAACAGTACCATTTTTTAGTATAATTTTGTGTAAGAAATGTGTATCGTCAATGTATTTTATGTTTTTGTGAAAGGTGCATCGTCAATGTATTTTATGTTTTTGTGTAAGAAATATGCATCGTCTCGCAGCATAAAATGTGCATCATTAATGTAATTTATGTTTTTGTTTTAAGAAATATACATCGTCAAGTATAATTTTGTGCATCGTCAAGTAGAACAAGTACTATTCTAATTTTTTTTTTTTTGGTAAGAAATGTGCATCGTCAAAGTATAACGACTACTTCAATATAATTTTTGTAATACCCTAGCTCTCCTATGTGTTAATTGCATATTTGTATGCCTTGTTACTATGCTAAAAATACATGATAGAAATATTTGCATAACATGGTAATAATAGAATGTCATGGTAGTGATGTGAATTATGATGATATACATTGTGTAGTTGACATGTATTAGTTATGTTATATTTCTAGCAAAGTTCTTAGACTTGTTGGAAATTCTTGTTGGATATCTTGGCATTATAACTTGTTAAAATTGCTTAAGAATCATTTGGGATGGCTTTGGGTGCATATCAGAACTTTGTATTCAGCATTAAACATACTGGGTACAAAGCAATCGCCTTGGCTAGGTCCAGAGCGATCACCCTGTGAGACCCTTACCCTTTTATCTTAAGTTATTAAGTATGTTAATACTTTAATTGGGTATTAGAAATATCTTGAATTGTTTAGGGACTTTTTGGGAATAAATTTGGATAAGCATCACAAAAGGATAAGGACGAAAAAAATGGATAAGGATAAGATTGGATAAGATCAATATTGGATAAGATCAAAGATTGGATAAGTATGAGTTTGGATAAGTACCAAAGTAGATAAGTATGAAAGTTGATAAGAACGAAATAGGATAAAGATCAAACGAATGGATAAGATCAAGATTGGATAAAGATGAAAAAAGGATAGACATGAAATTGGATAAGGATGATGAGTCATCATTTTGGTGGCGTTCTTATGTGTTGACACCTCGTGCTTAGATGTTGACTCATCATTCATTTTGATGAGTAATCATTTAGTGTTCGTGCTTGGATTGCTGACTCACCCGATGAGTTACTTAATGGCTAAGAAACCCTAGGCCTATAAATAGGGCTGATTTCCATATGTTTTCATACAAAAATTATGCATCCGTCCCTCTCTACGATATTAAGCCCGGCACTTTATATTTTGGGTATGATGTCAATTTGGTTCGCGATGCTTGGCTGTTTTGACAAACCTATTTCGTAGGGTCGACATTCTTGAGGTGTAGATCAATTATATCGGGCAACATGATGTTGGACTGATGATTTTCGGTATTGGGTTTTATCTCATTTTGAGGTAAGGGAGACTATACAGTACTGATTTCGTGTTATTTTTATCACGTGATTATTTCTAAAATATTTCGTATCGTGAAATATGATTTATTGATATCGTTTCATCTTGTTTATCAAATAAATTTCGAAATAATGGGTTTATATTGATTTATCGTGATTTCGATATTTTTCATAATTTGGTTAAAAGCATGATTATGTGTAATAATTTAGTGATACTAATCGGTGTATCGGTCTCAGTGAGCCCGTTATTGTTATTGTTTATAAGTTGGTGGGCTCAAATGATTGAGCATCAATGGTTGATTCAGTTATTATTTTGCCACTGAACCCGAGCCTGATAGTATACTAAACTGTGATATATGATTGAGCAGTTTATTTTGATACTTTGAGCATTTATACCGTGTTTCGTTCTTTGAACGTTGATTTTCTAAGAGCATGATTTTATTGATTCATGAGTTATTGTCCATAGTTTCATTTCATGGACAAAGTGATATTTGAATCGTATGTCTCCGTTCTATTTTGTGGTATTGTATATCCCCTCCCTTGCTGGGCTCACAAGCTCACCCCCCACCAGTTATTTGAGTTTTGCAGGTTTGATTTGATCAAAGTGCGCAGTGGAAGCATGGCTAGCTATGAGGTGGGGTAGAGAGCGAGCCTAGTGTGGTTGTTAGAAGTGATGTTGTAATATTTAGGTTTTATTGAGATTTGATTGAGTTTTTGTATCAAGGTTGATATTTATAAGATTGATGATTTTTGAGAATCTGAATGTTATTTATTTTTCGCTGCAAGTTTGAGATACTCTGATATGTTAGTATATGATTTTGGAAGCTTTGATGACTTCGGGTCGTCACACACCCTGTGGACAGAAGATTGGCATTTAGGATCTGGGGACAAAGCGATCGCCTTGGCTTACCCCAATGCAATCGCCTTGTAAGCAGAGGTTGAAGCGATCGCTTCACCTCGAGTGAGGCCGATCTCCCTGTCATCAGAAAACTGTTTGTGTTTTAATGTTTAAAAAAATTACAAGCAAGACTCTTTTTGGCTAAGGAAGAGACACGTCCCTAAGTGGAAGGCCAGCTCTCTCACCACCTCCTACACCCTCAAACCTCAGAGAGTAACCCTCCATTACTCTCATTTCAACCATGGAACTTCATAAAATCTTAAAGAGAGAAATGTGTGTGCTGTCAAGGTGAATTGTTGTGTGTTTTACATCTTCTCAAAATCCAACCATCCAACTTTGCATGCAAGACTAGATTTGGTTAGCTAAAGGCTAGGAGACTTATTTGCAAGGCTTTGATTTTGTGTTTTGTGGCTTGATTTTCCAATTTAATGTAAGTTACTAATTACCCTTTTGTATGCTTTAAGCTTCAAAGCATGTTAGTTACACAATAAGTTTGCTAGCCTTGTGAAAGATGTTATCTACATGTCTAAATGCTATGTGGATGTATGAGAATCTTGTTTGTGTTAAGTTTCTTGATATGAGATGGTTTGGTTGAGATAATTACTCTATTGTTGAACTTAGAATTACACTAAGAGAAGAACAAAGATTAGAGTTGGGAAATAAGTTGCATAAAGAAACTATACCCAAAGTGAACAATTAGGTTTATGAAACCTTGAAGTAGAATTTTGGATGAACAATATACACCGAAATTATGTTAAATCCCTACGAAAATCTAGTTTAGTTTGAGTAGGATTATAAACTCTCAAACAAGTTGGATAAGTGAATGGATATTATGTGTGATATATGGACTTGTAATTAGCTATATGTGGATGTGAAAACTTGAGCAAATATGTGCTTGTTGTTGTGACATGTTATTGAGTAATATGAATTACTTGACATTTACCAAGTTCACTACTTTTGAACTTGGGGTTAAATTGCATAAGATAAGTAACTACCTTTTTGTGCATTACATTGAGTCCAGCTGGAATTTGTTAACAAGTCAAGGTGGGACGACATATAGCCTTGAGAAATCAATGTTTAGAATCGCTATAAGTCGTCGTACCAGAGTTCACACATACTCATTTGTTGGCCACAGGTGGTGATGTGATCCTGGTAAGCTCAAGTCCATGTTTGAAATATGTGATCGATGGTTCGATAGTTAGAGTTCGAGCAAGGACGATCAAGAATGTTGCGTTCGTGATAGCTCGAGAGTTCAACCGTCAAAGGCATCAAACAAAGGCCGTGAGCTATGTAGAGTACGAGTGAAGGATTCAAGGATTCTACATCAACTTGATTCGAGGATTCATTGGTGATTCGGGCTACTTCAATGGATATTCAAACAATGGAGTCCATGGCGAAGACATGACTTGCTTCGTAAGCTTCCAAGACTCAAGGCCCAAGTCAAGTGAACCAATTCTAATTGATTGGGTTCAAAGTCACGCAAGCCCATTCGAGGCCCAAGAGGAGGAGTTCACGCATGTTCTTGAAGCTCTCATGGCACTTATGGACGAGATTAAAGCCAACACATCAACCAAGGATGTTCAAGGCAATGAAGGAAGGATCGTTTGCATGTTGGAGGGTCAAATAAGCATGAAATGAAGACTCAAGGGACTCATATAAACTTGATCCAAAGTTTACAAACATGTTTGGAGGCTTAGAGGATGTTCCTAGAGACTTTGAGGACCTATTTGTCAATTCTGGAAAGTTTAAACACGTCAAAAATGCCTTTGGACAGAAACTATAGCGCTACGACTGCAATCTTAGCGCTAAGGCGCCGCTGCGGCTTTTCATTTTTGACCAGAACGCGTTTTAGTCCGTATTTTTGGTAACTTAGGGTATTTTTGAGTATTTTTCAACCCTAAAACGAACTTTGACTAGGGTTAAGTGTTTCCTAGTTTTGGTAGGACTATTTTAGGTATTGAGTAGTATAAATACTTCTTTTCTTTCATTGTAAAATAAGAACTTTGAGATATATTTGATTGAATTGAGTTTTCACAATATTGTGAGCTTTTGAGAGATTTGTTGGACTAGAATTCTCAAACCCTTGAACTTATCAAGTTTGTTGAGCTGCAGGCTTGTGGCGTTCCGTGATCTTGGTTCCTAATCAATTGCGATTAGTGGGTTAAGGTTGCACCCCAAGGTTCTAGGGATTAAATCTGCCCTAGGGTTGAGGGAAGCTCCCTATCTTCGTTTCAATTTGTTGTTTTCTGTTTTAATCCGCGTTCTTGGTTGGTTCCGCTTTGTCATGATCTTGGAATCACATCAGGTGAGAGGTAGCCCCACTGTCGTTATAATACGCGTGACTTCGGTTGCTAAGATTCGATAGATTTTCGGGGAGACCCGGCAGGTTCGGGGATGTCGATACATCATAGATAAGTATCGATACACGTTGGTTATTTTGTGTATTGCAGGAGCAACGCAAAGACAGATAAAGAGAAAGATATTGTTTATTATGTGATTTATTTACAAGCACTTGTGTGAATATCAAATTGCTATGTGTTTAACATGAGTTGTATATCATGAATGATATTTCATGTTGAGTTGTGATGTATAGAAATGCTATCACCTTGTTACGATTACAGTTAAGCATTATGCCATGTCATATAGTTGCATTTAGTAACTTATTAAGTTTCGACTCACCCCGTTGTGTTTAATTGTTTTTTCTTAGATCCGAACCAGCCAGGCAGCTCTCGATGAGGTCGGTGAGGACGTGACTAGTTAGCAGGCTGTCATCATAGTTGTACTTATGGTTTGTACAGTTGTTGTAGTGTTTTTTTTTTTTGTGAGATTTGATGGTTATGTAAAGTTATATAGACTTTACTTTTTGGTAGAATCATACTTGGTTTTGTATTATTCTTTTGGTAGCCGACAGGTGTGTCGTGCTGGTGTACAGTTGGTTATTACTCCAGTTGTGTTTCCGAGGATGTTGTGGCTCGTGACTTATATTGTTATTTCCGGCATGTTGTGGCCGATGATGTTAATATTGTTGTTATTTCTTCTCCCGAGTTATAGACTCGTGGTTGTTGTTAATTGGATTCTGGTAGTAGGGTCGATGAAGACTTGTTTATTATTATTTAATCAAGTGTTTACCTTTGTGTTATGTTTGGTTATGTTGTTTTAGCAACCCGACCTTGGGATTTTGTATGAAAATCCGGGTCGGGGCGTCACAATTTTTGTGCATCGTCAATTATAACAGTACTATTTCAAACTTTCAGTATAATTTTTGTGTATCGTGAAGTATAATTTTGTACATCGTCAACTTGTAATTTCAAAAAATATAAAAATTACACAATGTTTATTAGCCCCGATTCATAAAAAGAGAGGAATAACACGAAATATGTATTGTTATTAATAAAAAAATATTGTTTCTTAAACTTTTTGTGCATCTCAAGTTTACTCTTTATATTTCAATACAATATTGTGCATCGACAATAAAAGTTGTGCATCGTGATGCTCAATAACAGTACTTTTAAAAGTACAACTTTGTGCATCACGATGCACACTTTTGTGCCTCACAAGTTTAGTATTGTTATTTCTAATAGTAAAGTAATGTGTCATTTTTTATATAACCACTCACTTAGTGGGTCATGATCGCCATGAAATTTGTTTCACCAAGTTAACTCGACAACCCAAACAAATCCCATTTGACAAATCTTGAGATATATTTTTGACTTGTCGGGAGCACGATGTCGCTCTGCTCGCACAACCAGTGCTGCATACATAAATTGAACACTATTAATATGACCATATCTACATGCATCATACACAGGAATTACACATAATAATATCAAATTTTACCTCGAGTAGCAACACACATCTTTCAATGCCTTGATTAGTTATTGTTTCCAAGCTATCCAACAGAATATCAACTACATGTTTCGACCAATTGTAGTTTGATATTTTGTTAATGTCGGAGACAAGGTACGTGTACGCTCAAAGTATAGAGGAGGTCTTGGTTGCCACCAGCAACGTCGCGAGTACAAGTAGTGTCGTCAACGATGCCATGCAGTTGACATCGATTTGTTGGAAATTTTTTGTCCTCTCCTTGATTTTATCAAGGATCATTTTTGGCTTGAGTCTAATGTCTTTTGTTTGTTTAGACATCTTCTCAGGGAAGCACCTTTCAAGGAAATTGGTGCGCTCCAGTTTGTAGAAGAAGATGTTGATTTCCTTCGCACCGTCCTTGATTCCAAACATAAGCTTGACATCTTTTGCCCTAAGCTATAGTATTTGTCCAGCCATTTGGAAGGACCGAAGTCCTTTAACGTAGCACGTAGCAATACACCTTATTATTGCGTCATCCTTCTTACAATGATCGTGGAGTACGTTTTTCCTGATGATGCTCTTTATTATGTACCAGAAGGGTGTCTTTTTCAACACCGTTATATGGTATTCTCTGAAACTAATACTTTTTATTTGATCAATTAGGGACTACATACTTGACCGTATACTGTTCTATTCCTCACATCTACATAACAAGTATATTTTGTTAGATTCGATTGTGTATCGTCAAGTATAAAATGTGCATCGTCAATGTAATTTTGTAAATTTGTGTTAAGAAATGTGCATCGTCAAGTATAATTTTGTGCATCGTGATAGACAACATTTGCATCGATTGTTCATCGTGATGAAATACTTTTGTGCATCATGGTGGACAATATGTGCATCAGGACGTACAACATTTTTCATCGCGGCTTACAAATTTTGAATCCAAAACAAAACGGTGTATTAACGTTTTTCAGTGAACGCAATTCATCAAAATAATGCATTGTGATGCATAAAAAATAACAAAAGTTTGCAATACGATGCATAAAATTTAGGCATCGTGATGAAAAAACCCTAGAAAGGGTGTTTTATATGCAAATTTGTAACCCTAGAAATGATATTCAAGAACTTTTATGCTCTATTTTTTAAACCCTATAATATATTCAGCAATACTAACTTGATACTTCATTTTTGTTGGTTCTAGTAGTTGTTGCCTTTTTCCCGATGCTTTTTTGTAGTTGAGTAGACATTTTTTCTCAGTTTGATAGTAACTCACGATAATATTTTCAAAAGTTTTTGTGAAATTTTCGAAGGGTTTTAAGAATTATTGCTCTACATTTGAAGTGAAGAGGGTTTTTTTTACTGTGTGTTTTGAAGTGAAGAGGGTTAGTTTATTTTTTTAGTGCGATACACAACTTTTGATGCATCGCAAGTAGAAAATTAGGTGACGATGTTTGCATGGGCTAAAGTTTAATTTTGAAGGCCCAACGCGATTTTCAATTGGGCTTGCATCAAAAAGCCCAGGGCGGCACAATTATTATTTATTTATTTTCACTCAAAAATAATTCCACTTCTTAAATAATTAAAGCAATAATTAAAGACAATTCTATTTTAAAGCTAAGTAGAATGGTCATGTTAGCTTTATTGTTTGATATTATGATTTATACATATGCAATCTCAAACATTGAAGCAACATGTTCCAATTTGATTATTGTTTTATTGTTTAATTATTGCTTTAATTGACCAATAAAGTTAACTTCTTAAATAATTAAAGACCATTCTAGTATCATATTTATTTCATTTTAATTAATGTTTGATACGGTGATTGCATTATTTTACCTTTAGTAGTTATAGGACAAACAATAAATCATAGTATTGCTTTTGTTTAGTAAATAACTTAGAATTTAATTTGGCAATTGGCATCACCATTGTTCCTTTTATTTTATTTATTTTTCCAACAATGCTTTGATGTAAGCTTTACTTTCTTTAGCAAAATTAGATGGAGTGAAAAGGTAATTTGTGCATCGTCTTTGTTTTCGATGCATCTATGTTTTTATGTGCATTGTGTTATGTTGCGATGCATCGATTTTTGCTTTTGCAATGGACATTGTACAATGTTCCGTGTTTTTAAAGGATATAGATGATATTTCGCAAAACAGTATCACTTTCCGGTTAAAAATAATTATCGTATCCTTAAGCGATTGAAAATTATCTAAAGGGGGCCGGCCCAAATTTTTCTCATTTTCTAAACCCAAAAACGTGGATAAGTTGGTAATATTCAAGAGCATTTCTATTAACACCTCCAATACCTCTAAGTACACCTCATTCATATATTACGCAAATGTCATTATAAATTTTAACTTAAATACTCTTATGTATTCTTCATTTTTTAGGTTACCGAACACCTTTAGTAGTGTTCGGTATGGGTAAATGGTGTTCGGCAACACAGTGCCGAACAGCTATGGCCAGAAAATTCAAATTTTCAAAGTAAACTTGCTATAAACCACGAAATTTGAACACAAAATTGTAAAGAAATTAAAATGTAACTAAACTTTAAGAATAATTTAACATAAAAATTGCAAAATAAGTGTTATTTAAACCTAAAATGCAAAAAAATAAAAAAATAAAAAAATAAAATAAAAAAACAAAACAAAACAAAACAAGTATGAATAGTCATTGTTGCTATGTGTGTGTGTGAGAGAGAGACTAGAGAGAGAGAGGGCAGTGTGTGTGTGTGTGTGTGTGTGAGAGAGAGAGAGAGAGAGAGAGAGAGAGAGAGAGAGAGAGAGAGAGAGAGAGAGAGAGAGAGAGAGGGTTGTATGTGTGTGGGCGTGTGTGTTTAAAATAATCGATTTTAAAGAAAATGTTAGGAATGATAGAATAGTGAAATAGGGAGTCTATTTAGATTTTTGGACAATTAAAAATATTAAAGGATGTGTTCTTAATAAATGGGTGTATTTAGAAGTTTTGAGGGTGTTAATAGCAATTCTCAATATTTAATCCAATTGTTTACCCTTTTTGAATTCTGGAGTATTAAGTCAAGTTTACAATTAAAAAATGGTTAACTCCACCATTGGTCCCTAGAGCTTAGGCTTGTACATGATCAGTCACTCACTGATGTTATAAAAGTCTTACTCCTAACTAAAGTATGTAATTTTCGCACACCATTGGTTCCTATGATATGGATGACGGTCAGAAGTATAAGTCAAATTGCATACTTTGATTAGTAATAAGACTTTTCTAACATATCGTGTACAAGCTTAAAGTCCCCAAAAATTAATGGTGGAATTAACCCTTTAAAAAAATAAGTTAAACAGAATAATAATTTTAAAACGAATAAAGAGTAAATTTTCTGGTGTAGGTGTAGGTGTAGGTGTAGGGGGTGGGTTCATTTGGCGTTTTGTATCATTGTCAATTGAAGAGCTATAATTGGGGTTTCAAAAGATAGATTCCTGAAGATGCTCATGTTCAGATTCATTCCCTTAAAAAGAAAATATTTTATGGACGGTGATTCACGACATAGAGTTTTTTAGTGGGATTTGATTCTTTTTCCTATTTTCGTGTCTTGACGGTCGAGGGGAGGGGAGGGGTCAGGGGTGGGGTCCTTCTTTAAGTTCATTGGCCAAAAGCCACCCCCTGCACTTTTGCCCTTTCTAAATCATTCTACAGTAGTGGGTAGGTAATTAAGTAATATAACGACGAGAACAAAGCTTCTCTTCCCCCCATTATGTTTAGTTTATTTAACCCTTTCCTCTCTTTTAATTAAGAATTCAAAAGCATGCAATTTCCCAATCTCTTTGGTTTTCTTGTCTACTTTCCACTCAAAAATTTTTTTATTTTTTTTTAACTCATTCCTCTAGATGATCGCCACGTGGTCAATCTCGAGACCGGGCCACCTTCCTTAATTTCAAGAAAGAGACCAAGTGGAACCATGCATAAAGTTATTATGGATGGTAGTTAAGTTTCTTCAATTCATTCGACTGTTCACTTAGAAATTCACGTAATTTTTTTTAAATATATATAGTAATAGATTAAGCAAGCGTGAGTAGTGTACCCTTAAAGAGGAGAACTTGTTAACTAAGAGAGGTGCAGAAGTAAGTTGGCTCGATCGAACGATTAAATTTATTAATGTAAAAAAGAAAAAGGGAAATTAATTAAGCTTGCATGAGTTGATTGTGCATGTGTGTATTTCAACTCAATAAAGCGATGTGCCACCACTTTGCATGCTTTGGCCCAATGCTGCCTGCTCTGTCTGCTACTGTACTTGTCCATGCCTGTCTATTTATTTAAAAGTTAGAGAAAATGGGTGTGACAAAGCATCAAACATCGAACCATCAACTTAACTACGACAATATTTACTTACACGTACTGCTCTCTTTTAGTTTTTAACACCATTTTTAGTTTAGTTTGATAGATAGATATATCAATTACAAGTATCGTTTTAGACATAACCTAAATAGATCAATTTTTAAAAGCTGATGATGATTCAGTTTAGTTTAAAGGCCCAATTTAGAAACTCAATTGAGAACAACTAAAACCTCAAGTTTGTTCTTGTTCAATATATAATTGCATACTTAGAATAAAGTACGTACTCCAATATTCATGAGTATTAACTAGTCCAAAAGCATCATATTTGTCTAGCTAATCTCTTGTAATCTAATGCTACGTTTGAGGCTTGGTCTTCTTTATTACTTCTTCCGTTCTTAAATTATTATTATTATTATTCTTTTAAATTTTTATGAGTCAAATGTACTATTTTTTTTTGAAATTAAAATTTAACTTGTACTATTTTATATATTAAAATTTAATTTAAAAAACAGTCAATTTACTCAAAAAAAAAAAAATCAAACAAAAAAATAATCTCGTAACGTAGGAGGAGGTAGTAGCAAGCAAGACATACTTCTAGTACGAACCGTGTTGTCATATTCATAGTTCTCTATGGTTTTGTTTGGATGCATAGACTTGCTTGTCCTACACCTCTGTCACCCTCTGATTTGGATTCCCACTAAGCTTAATCTGAATACTTCCAAAAGATGGATTAGTCTTTGTCAGGGGGTCCTTTTAGCTCATCTGTAAAATTTATCAAATTACAAAGCTATTCCCAATCTGAACTGATCTTTGCAGAGTTTCTTTAATTTATTTTTTAGGTTATATTTGGCTAGTAATTAAAATTAAAATTAGATAAATAATTTTAACTCAACAGAATTCAAATTATTCTTTTATTTCTAATTCTAAATTTTGAAATTAAGCATCTAAACATAGTCTTATAGTATTTCAATTTCTTATAAAAGTAAGGTTCTCCATAAAATTCAGGCAATTTCGGATCTCAGTTTGCATGCGTTGTTTCTTTACTTTTGTTTGCAATTGCCAACTAGATAGTGGAAATGCGTCGAGTTGTGGTGAGCACATGAATGTTTAAATTTGTTTGAGAATTTTAGGAAGTATGATATAATGTTTAAACTTGGCTTGGTTTGGTTTTGTTAAAATATGTCTCAAATTCATATAGATTTTGGAATTCTATACAAACTATGATTGTATTAATTAATCATATAGTTAACTGGAGAAGATTAAACAAATTTGTACTAGTTGTAAAATAATTTCTTTATTGACATAGATTAAGAGTCTTAATCTCAAATTATTTAGGTTTTTCTTAAAGCCTATATAAAGAGGTGATAAGACGTCTATTAGGGACAAAGATCAAAAGTAAGAGAGACACAAATTGTAGAGAAACGGACGACGGATGACAGACACAGTTGGTGGTCTAGAGTCTCGAGGTCTTGGTGTTATTAGACAAAATAGTTCGCGGCTATTTTGGGTTGTGAGAGTTGTGGTACTCTGTGCAATCATGTCAATCCTCGTAACTCTTGTCCTAGGTAAGGTGAGTACATTGAAAACTCTTTATTGTAATTCATCATTGTTTATAGTGGATTTGTTGTTTGTCTTGGAGTGGATTGAACCACGTAAATCCTATGTTCCATTTTGTTTGATTCCGTTATATTTTCTATTTTCTTGCCATGATTTCTCCAAATACTTGGTACTATTATTTTTGACCGATTCGTTTCCGCATCGAAGATAGAAACTTGTAATTTTTAATTCAAGAATATAATCGTTTTTATAACAGACTGGTATCAGAACTTTTGGCTAGTTGAAATTATAAATCAAGAAATTGGAGTTTTGAAGATGGCGGACGTTGAAAATTCAAAGCAGTTCCAAATGGAGAAATTGAACGGATGTAATGAATTTAACTTGTGGCAAGTTAAAGTTAGGGATGTGTTGATCCAAGAAGATCAAGATATTGTTTTGGAAGGAAAGAAAGCAAAATTCAATGATATGAAGGATGAGGTATGGAAGAGAATTGATCAAAAGGCGGCTAACACTATCTGGCGATGCTACGCGGATAATGTTCTCTACAACGTTATCTCCGAAAAATCTGTGAAGGCGTTATGAGAAAAGTTGGAGAGTCTCTACATGGAAAAATCTATGTCAAACCGGTTGTACTTAAAAAAAGAGTTGTTCAACTTCACAATCTTTGAAGGTACGAATATTCATGATCATTTGAATGCTTTTAACAAGATACTTTGCGAGTTAGCTAATATTGATGTTGAAATTGAGGATATATAAAGATCAAGGTTTAATTTTGCTGAATTCTTTACCATCATCTTACAAGCTTTTAGTTACTACTATTATGCATGGGAAAGATAAACTTACTTTGGGTGAGGTACAAACTTCATTATTAACAGATGATTCTATGAACAAGAGTTCTAAGAATAATGATAATAATGATGCTTTGTATATGAGAGGCAAAGTTAATCATGTTAGAAGTTCGTCCGGTCAAAGTTCAAGTGGTGTTGAGAAGAATAAGAAGACTACCAAGCAAAAAAGTTGACATTGCAATGAAATAGGTCATGTTGTTCGTAATTATCAAAAGCTCAAGGATGAAGTGAAGAAATAATTAAATTCTAATGCTAATATTGTTACTTTTGATGAGGGTGATATTAGCAATGATGAAAATAACGGTGATGTACTCAATGTGACCGTGGGTGGTAATAATCTACGGACTGAATGGGTGCTTGATTCCTGTTGTTCTTTTCACATGTGTTCCAATAGAGATATGTTTTCTACTTACAAGATTACAAGTGGTGATGTATTTTTAGCGGATGATTCTTCTTGCAATAATATTAAAGGTGTTGGGACAATTAAAATCAAGACTCAAGGTGGAGTGAAGATGCTAACTGAAGTTCGTCATGTTCCTAGCTTGAGGAAGAATTTAATTTCTTTGGGTTCCTTGGATTCGAAAGGTTGCAATTACACAGTTCGTGATGAAAAAATGAATAGCTTTCGTGGTAGCTGTTTTCTCATTAGTGAAAACAAAAAGGGCTACTTGTATTACTACAAGGGAGTATCATTCAAGGTGAAGCTCATGCTATGTTTCAAAGTGAGGGTGTCATGTGTGAAGAATTTAAAAGTATTCAGTTTGGTAGTATTTCATGTTTCGAGTTCAAGGGCCGCTTGGACTCGTGTGTTCGATATCAATTCTAGGCACCCATGGTGGGGTGCATGACAGGCAAGCAACAACGGGGATAGAAGATTGATGAAATTTGAGCCAATGTGGAGATTTGTTAAAATATGCATCATATGAATTTTGAAATCTTATACAAACTAAGGATTGTATTAATTAATCCTAGAGTTAATTAGAGAAAGTTAAACAATTTTACACTAGTTGTAAAAGGATCTCTTTATTGACACGAATTAAGAGTCTTAATCTCAATTTGTTTAGATTTTTCTTAAGGTCTATATAAATAGGTGATGAGACGTCAATTAGAGACAAGACTAAAAGTAAGAAAGACAAATTGTAGAGAGACGGACGACGGACACAGTTGGTGGTCGAGGGTCTCGAGGTCTTGGTGTTGTTAGACAAAATAATGCGTGACTATTTTGGGTTGTGAGAGTTGTGGTACTCTGTGGGATCGTGTCAATCCTTGTAACACTTGTCCTAGGTAGGGTGAGTGTATTGAATACTCTCTATTGTAATTCCTTATCATTTATAGTGAATTTTTTGCTTGCCTTGGAGTGGATTAAACCACGTAAATCCTCAGTTTCTTTTTGTTTGATTTCGTTATATTTTCTATTTTCTTGCCATTATTTCTCCAAATACTTGGTACTATTATTTTCGACCGATTCGTTTCTGCATCGAAGATAGAAACTTGAAATTCTTAATCCAAGAATATCTTCATGCTTATAACAGGTTTGTTCCTCAGGATCTGAACCAATCTTAAACAAACTTTTTATCAAGTTGAACTCGAATGTCTTGACATTTTTTTATAGAATTATCGAGTTCTACACTTGTCGAGTCAAGTTGGATAGCCCAACAAGCTTCAAGTTTTGTTTGAGATTGATTTGATTCTCTCACAAACTAATCTCAAACAAGCTTTTTGTCGAACCGAACACGAGTCAAACTCGAGTGACTATGTTTGCTATTCAACTATATTTACAATTTACTTGAGTAGCTTTTTGTCTATAATAGCCTTATTATTTTTGGATGAAAAAAAAATCAAAAGGAATCCATCGATTTGACATTATTAAGAGATACTTTGAGGTGACGTTAACGAAAAATTAAATAGTCAGTTTCCTTCTTAAAAATCATATAAATTTAATTGAGAACACTTATTTTAGATTGGAAGGAATAGTATATTTGACGTTATTTTCATCTTTTGAAAAACAAGACTGTTTATTTAGACGAATTACTTCTGATAACATGGAGAAAATGTATCAGACTTAATTAAAACAAGAGATACAAATCGTACTCTCTTGATTATTACAATGAAGAAATCTAGTATATATACTATCTACTAACTAACTCTACCAATCATCTAGCTACATGTGGAGCAGTTACAAAATAGTTAATGCCAAGAGGGACAAACAGTTGTGGACATCACAACACATACACTTTTGTTGTAACTTGCCTTCAATTGCCTTGGTGAACTTGTGGTTGTAATTGTATTACATGAAGAATGTATGCCTTGATGTTGTTGTTGTTGTTGCTGAGTGGAATGTGTGCTTCCATTACCCCAAGCAGGAGGCAGACAAGCATTATATACTCCTAGCTTGGATAACAAAAACTAGTGAGAAGACCTGCCAAGGCCTTTGGTCAAGATGTTTGCAAGCTGTAGAAAAGTATGAATATATTGTGGAGAAATGATATGGGAATGAATCTTATCACGAATGAAATAGCAGTTGATGTCGTTGTACTTCGTGCGTGCGTGGTGAACTGGGTTGCAGGCAAGCTGGATCGCAGAGTGGTTATCACAAAAAATGGTGACAAGGAAAGAAACTGGGACTTGGAAAGTTTGAAGTAAGGAAGAAAGCCATATTACTTCACAAGTGGTGGATGCCAAAGCTCTGTATTCTGCTTCTGCATAGGAACGAACCACAACACTTTGCTTCTTAAAAAACCATGAAACGAGGGAAGACCTAAGTAACATACAATTTCTATTAATGGACTTGCAGGTAACAATGCAACTGGCCCAATTACTATTACAGTATGCCTTGAGCAGAAGGTCATTTTCAGATGGATAGAAGAGGCCTTGTGTGACAGTTCCTTTGAGATATCTAAGGATGCGTGTAGTAGCATAGAAGTGTTGGGTGGTAGGCTATTGCATGAACTGGCTTAGGTGGTGAGTGGCAAAAGAATGTCAGGTCTAGAGACGATTAAGTATAGCAATTGGCCAATGAGTTTGCGATAAATGGAGAGATAAGACAAAGGAACTCTATCATGAGAATTGAGTTTCAAATATTGTTCCAATGGTAAAGAGAGAGGATTGGCATCTAGAAGCCAATGTTCTATTAACAAGTCGAGGACATACTTTATTTGATAAATATATATACCCTTTGAAGATCTAGCCACTTCAAGACTAAGGTAATATTTGATAGGTCCAGGGTCTTTGATGCTGAATTATCTGTCCAGTAAGTCTTTAAGAGATTGAATGTCATAAAGGGAATTACCAGTAAACAAGACATCATCGACATAAACTAACACTGCTGTGAAAAAATCATCATGTTATTTAGTAAACAAAGTGCAGTCAATAGTGGATTGAATGTAACCAGCGTGCAAGACAGACTTTGTGAGCATTGCAAACCACTGCCTAGATGCTTTTTTAAACCCATATAAAGACTTATTCAGTTTACAAACTTGAGTTGGAGAGGCTTTCTGATATCCAAAAGGAACATCCATGTAAACTTCTTCTAACAAATCACCATGAAGGAAAGCATTATTCATATCCAATTGCTGAATATCCTAATGTCTCGCAGAAGCAATGGCTAAAAGAGTCCTGACAGTGACCATTTTTGCAACAGGAGCAAAAGTGTCTTGAAAATCAATACCTTTAGCTTGTGTATATCCCTTGGCCACTAACCTTGCCTTGTATCTCTCGTTACTTCCATCAGCCTTGTGTTTGATCTTATACACCTATTTGCAGCCATGGTTCTCTTACCAGGAGGTAGGGCAGTAAGTGTCCATGTGTTGGTTTGATCCAAGGCTCGGAGCTCCTTGTCCATGGCTTATATCCATAAAGGGTCTTTGATAGCTCGCTTATAAGTGCTAGCCTCAGAATGAGAAGAGATTTGGGCAGCAAAATGATGAAGTTTTGGAGACAAAAAATGATATGACAAATAATGTTCAATGGAATGCTTAGAAGGAGAATGAACCTGTAATTGATTAGACATCACAGTTGATGGGTGACGTTTGGAGTTACCAACCACATAATCCTTATGCCATACAGGAATTGATCTGTCTCTTTGTGCTCTTCTGGCAGGAGGACTAGGATTGGAATCATGAGATGGAGAAGAAGAAGATGTTGATGGAGATGGAGATGGTGGTGATGACTGATGGAGGTGAAGTTGGTGATGAAGAGGATGGTGGTGAAGGAGTAAAAGGAGAAGACTGAGGAAGGACATGTGGTGAATAACAATCATTAAGGGTATGAGGTGTAGGAATTAGGACAGAATGATGATTTTGACAAAATGGGAAAATGTCTTCATGGAAAACCACATTTCTGGTTACAAAGAGTTTATGTGTTTATAAATCATAGAGTTTATAGCCTTTTTGAATGAGAGAATAGCCCGAAAACATGGAAGGAATGGCTCTACTGTTTAATTTATTTCGAGAGTGAACCAAAGCATAGCAAAGGCAGCCAAATGCTTTAAGAAGTGAGTAATCAGGTGGCTTGTTGTACAGGATTTCATAGGGGCTCTTGTTATTTAGGACAGGAGTAAGTAACCTGTTTATGAGAAAAGTAGCTGTGAGCAAACAATAGCCCCAAAAGGACTTAGGTAAATTGGCTTGAAATCTCAATGCTCGTGTCATTTCCAAGAGACGTTTGTGTTTTCTTAATTTCTACTCTCCCATTTTGTTTGGGAGTGTAATCACATGAGCTTTGATGGGTAATACACAGATCAGCAAGGAAAGCTATAGCAGAATTACTAAAGAACTCACTTCCATTATTGGTTCTCAAATACTTAATGGAAGTATTGAAATAATTTTACATATATGAAGTGAATTAGTTGATTATGGCAAGGATATTTTGTTTATTAGGCAGAATGAAAGTCCATATCCCCTTGATTTATCATCAACTAAGGTTAAAAATAGTGGCAATTGGTGAAGGTAGGAGTTCTATAAGGTCCTCAAATATCACAGTGTAGAAGATGGAATAAATTGGAACTGCAACTTGAACTAATAGGAAATTGAATTTTATGTTGCTTTGACATAGGACATACAGTACAATGATTTTTATTACTAACAAAGGAATAAGAAATTAGTTTTTGTATCGGAAATGAAGGATGTCCTAGCCTCTTATGACATAGTTCACTTGAGATTTTCTGAGCAGTTCATGCAAAGATCTCGGACTTGAAGTTGTAGAGTCCTCCAAACTCCTTACCAGAAGCTATCACTGTCCTCAAGGTTAGGTCCTGAAATTCACATCCACGAGAATTGAAAACAATGCAACAATGGACAATAGATGTGATGACTTGAATACCAGACAAAAGATTGAATTTGAAAGATGGAGTAAAAAGAACATTAATCAATGTCAATGAAGGGGATATATTTACTGAACCTATTAATGAGACTTGAGCAGATTCGCCATTTGGTAAAGTAACAAATAGAGGTTCATGGACAAAATGAATTGAATGCATAGTTGACAAATCAGGACACATATGGTCAGTTGCTCCTGAATCAATGATCCAATTGGATGTAGAATGAGAATTTGGGTCATGAACCCTCTGAGTATTTGTAGGAATGGAATTAGAGTTTATAAGGATACCTGTTATGTGTTCAATTTTCTTTGTAGGAGTAATTTTCTTGCCTTGACTCTTATCAATCATGGTCTTTAACTGTTCTATCTGACCTTGTAAGACCTCCAGTTGATTTGCAAAGTGTAATTCACTTGGATCACTGCCTTAAACAGAATCATGTCTAGCATATAAAGCCTTTAACGTCTGACCCTTGTCGCTGTTGAATTGAGATTGACTAGTGCGGCCTGCCTTATAGTCATTTCCACTTCCAAGTCTTCTTCTATTATTGTTTCGATTCTGAGGGTAACCATGCAATTTATAACATGTATCCCTAATGTGATTTTCTCTATGATAAAATGTGCAGGACAATTGTAGATTATGTCTAGTGTCATTGACATTGGATCCATGAGTAAATGATGTAACAACATTAGTAGGTAAATGTTGATTAACTGCCAAAGCTATTGACTCACTAGGCATGAGTATATAACATTGTTTATGTTTCTCTTAAGTGAGAATCATATTAAAGGCCTGACTCACATTAGGCAAGGTTTCATTCTAAGAATTTGACCTCGAACGGTAGTATTTCCTTCATTAAGACCCATTAGAAATTGCATTAATCTCTGTCTGTGCTCCTTTTCTTCCAAAATGTGCATGGCTCCACAAGTGCAAGTAGGTTTTGGTTCAATAGCAATGTATTCATCCCACATAGATTTCCATTTATGATGATAATTTTCAATCGAAGAGTTACCTTGGGATAATGAGTGAAGATCTTTCTGAATTTGAAACACACGATGTCTATCTGTATTGGAAAATCTCTCTTCTAATTCCATCCAAACAGCAATAGCAGAACTCACAAATGTCATTGTGTTGCTTAATTCATCAGTCATGCAATTCAGCATCCAAGAGATCACCATGTCATTTACATGTTCCCAAATAGGAATAAAGGAGATGTTTGACTTGGTGCTTCATATACGCCATTAGCAATGACCAACTTGTTCTTCGCAGACAACACAATTTTCATAGATCTATACCATGGTACGAAGTTCTCCAGTCCAATCAATTTCTTGGAAATCAGGATCATGCTTGGATTATCATTATTATGTAACCACAATGGGTGGTTGTTATTGTTGACTACGGTGGTGTTCCATGAACCTGTTGCCCCCGTCGTGATGACAATATTCTCTTTATTGAACTCATTTTATTGTTTTCTCGCATTCAAATTTGCAGTCGAATTTGAAGCTATGCTATCAAAATCCAAAGAGTACACAAAATCAAATTGAACAATTGGAAAATAGAGAAACAAATATGATCAACATAAAAAAAATATGAAACTAAGGATCGAATCGGTCAATCAGTTAACAAAGGAATCAATGATGAATCGCGGAAGCCATTAATGGATTCTTATTGCTTTGATACCATGATAACATGGAGAAAATGTATCAGACTTAATTAAAACAAGAGATACAAATCGTACTCTCTTGATTATTACAATGAAGAAATCTAGTATATATACTATCTACTAACTAACTCTACCAATCATCTAGCTACATGTGGAGCAGTTACAAAACAGTTAATGCCAAGAGGGACAAGCAGTTGTTAACATCATCACAGCACATACACTTTTGATGTAACTTGCCTTCAACTGCCTTGGTGAACTTGTGGTTGTAATTGTATTACATGATGAATGTATGCCTTGCTGCTGTTATTGTTACTGTTGTTGTTGTTGTTGTTGTTGTTGCTGAGTGGAATGTGTGTCTCCATTAACTTAAACATTGTAATACAGTTTACATAAACACATTGAAAGAGCTTGAACGAAACTCAACATAATTGCTTAGAATTAGGCTCAAATTTAGTTACTTCAAGAAATGGGGCTCACGACCCGATTCAAATCTTCTATCTTTCCTTATTACATTTAATCCTTGCCTTTCACGTGTTCTTGTTATTTTAACCGGCCTTCTTTTTACAATTTTTACAAGGATACGTGTAGGGATAGAATTAAATGGAACATAGAGTGTAGCAATGAGTAAGATATAAGATTTGAATTCTCAGGATTTTATTTGAACTTCTTGTATAGAGGGCAACAAATTGTTTGACAACACATTTATTTTTAAATTTTAAATTATAATTTTTTGATACGATAAGAGAGAAATAGTATAACCAATGAAAAAAAAAAATGATCAACAAGAAAGAGTCTAAAAAGTACATTAGAAAATGGACCTATTATTGAATGTTAACTACGCGTAACCACATTCATACTTTGGTATGAATACATTTTTAGTTGATTACAAGTTATGGAAAAAGATATCAACATATATACATAGCATTTTCTCTCTCTTTTTCGAGAAAGAATTTTTTCACGGTACCGAGCTTGTCACAGGTACAAATTCTTTCCGGCCAGCGCTAGGTTAAGTAATGCGAGAGATTAGTCTCAGTCTCGGTGTGATATATGGACACTTTGTGAAAAACTGAAAAGAAAATATATATATATATATATATATATATATGAGAGAGAATTCTTTTTTTATTTTTAGATAGTTTTTTCTCTGTGGAATCTCTATGCTGAATTGTTTTTATCTTCGTTTATTAGTTAGTCCCCTCAAAAAATAAACATTCATAAATCCTAGCACTAAAAAGTAAAAATACTTTCACAATTTGTAACACCCCAAACTCGGTCCCAACATCGCGGTCCCACAATTTAGCCACGTCACCACACAAATACTTAACAAATTAACCTCGAGTAAATACAATTTTCAAATTAACCTTAAAACCAATGTAGTCCAAATGTCACCAACATTAATAACCCACAGTAATTGTCAATACATTTCTCAATTTATCATCAAACTTAAATAATTCAAATCTCTCTTATTACAAGGAATAAAATCATTTCCAAAATATCTCAAAACACTCTTGTCGACATCTGCCTGTCCATAAGATCCTTCCTACTTATAACTTGGAAGAAGGAATAGGAAAAGGGTGAGCGAACAATGCTCAGCAAGTTCATACACAACCCCACCGATTTCTAAGGAGAAGTTGACTCGAAGGAAATCGTAAGTTCGTATATTTAAAAAAAAAATCGAAGTCATAAGGTCAACATTCATAATTCATAAAATCATAAAAGTTATAGGAATTCCAAAGGAAAGGATACCGACATGCAAGACAAGTACGAGAGGTACAGCTACCGCCAACCGTCCCATACCAGTTGGAGATAGCGTCCAACTCGCGGACTCTCAGAATATCATATGAGCAAACGAAAATTTCAAATAAAAGTTACAGACTGCAAAATGACTACGAGAAGTACGGCTGCTGCCAACCGTCCCATATCAGTTGGAGGCAGCATCCAACTCGCGGACACCATGATCACATAAGTGGTCTCAAGACCTTAATTAAACAGTTACTCCAAAGAGTTCTGAAAATTTGTATTTCGTACATGTAAATGGTATATTCGAATAACCGCACCACGGGCCAGGTGGTGTAAAGTATTCATAACAATTCGTAATAATTCGTATCTCATTGTACCGTAGTACCCCTGTGACAGGTTGTTTGACTTAGTGATCATAGTAAGATTTTTAATAAAGTACATCATATATTCGAAGTGGAGATATATCACAATTGAATGGTTTTCACAAAAAAATATTTCTCATAAGACACAATTCATATGGAGAATTATCAATAAAACATAATATGAAGTGAGAATGAAACGATGCGACGGAGTTCAAAACAATTGCCGGCACAAGTGCTGACATAGCGTATACAATAACGTTTGATAACAACAAAAATACATCGAAAGCCTATCGAATAAACTTATAGTTCAAATACTTAAAAGTGGTATAATCACTTACTTGATACTAGTAGCGAAGCGGTACAATTTGTACGCGAATAAGAGTCATGACACGCGCTCATCCAAATCTAAATTTGACACGAACAATACTTATTACTAAACTAAAATTATATTAATTAAAATACATCCTTAAATAATAATATACATATAATATCGTATATTTACTATTTTATTAATGTACAATTAACATTACTAATATCTTAATATCTTGATTAACCAAAATCCTCCCAATTTTATTCCCATTACAGCATACTCCAATTTATAAAATACCATCATATCATTGTATCCTACATAGTTGTTATTATACTATTATTTGACTAAACTTTCACATGCATTCACCGTACACACACTGACACACACGGAACACTCACAGCACACACACACACACAGCCCAACATACACACACATACTCTTCTTCTTCTCTCTCTCTCTTGTCAACATCAGTCTCTTTTATTATTAAACCATGGGCAAACTCCACAATTCGTCCTCGTACTTTTTACATTTTTTTGCATTCATCTCTCGTGAGTGCATCTGGTCCCTGAACTCAATTTCTTTATAAATTTGGTCCTTCCATCTATTGTCGTTTATTTTTTTCCGTTAAGTGGAATCATGTGCATGTCACGTGATTTGGTCCAGGGGTAAAGTAATCATTTCTTTAAAAATAGTACAGGGACCAATTGTGTAAACCCAAAAAACTCAACCCAAACCCATTTGTCGGAGATTTCTCTCTAAAACCCAGAAAACTCCTCCTTTGCCAAAATAAACTTCAACAAGTCAAACTTCTACCAAAATTGAAAATTAAATTCAAACAAAAGCAAAGCCCCAACTCCCTCCTCACAGTCGCAGTCTCTCTCTGTGCATTGCAATTCCTCTCTCTTTCCAAAAAAAGGCTTTACACATCTTTGTGGAGAGAGAGGAAATAGTCGCAGTCGGTTTGTCAATTTTGAAACTTATAGCAATGGAGATGAAGCTTATCGTTGTATTGGCTGTCATGATAATGGCTGTCTCGACCGTATCCGTATCAGCAGCAGCGGATGCTCCCGCTCCTAGCCCCACATCCGACGCCACTGCCACCACCGTCTTCGTCCCCACCGCTATTGCCTCTCTAGCTGCCCTTTCTTTCAGTTTCCTCTTCTAATTCATCTCCCTATCACACTTTTTTCTTTCCCTCTTGCTCTCTCCTAGTCCTATAGATACATGTCTCTGCAGATAAGTCAACGAAAGAACCTCAACCCACCTAACCCAATTCCTCCAAAAAAAAATGTTCTATTTTTGATTTTTTTTTTAAATTTCCAGATAAGTCACAATAGCAGAGTACCAGTACCACTGCCGTTTCCTTGGGATTGATTCACCAAACTTCGATCCGTAGGTTGAATGAACCTCAACCCACCTAAATTTAAAAAAAAAAAATTTCCAGGTCCAGTGTGCTTCTTGATGAAGTTCTCGTCGGCAAACTTCGATCCGTAGATTGATTCGCCACCGGTGCCGTTTCCAGTACCAGTGTGCTTCTTGTAGTGGAGTGGCTTGCCGGATCGGCCGACGCCTTTCTCGCCGGTTATATAGGGAGTTATCTATCTTGCTTCTAAAAGAGCTCAAACGAGGAATAAGGAACCATTGCAAAGCAAACATGAATTTGGGGGTCACCATCTTCATCGTCTTCTTCCAATTGAAAAAAAGACTTGGCTACTGTAGACATCAAAAATTTGGGTGAAAATTAAAATTTTCAAAATTACTTTGATTAGTAAAAAAAAAAAAGACTGTGCGGCTTTTGTGAAGATTGAAGAAGATGAACTAATTTTTCAGCTTCACCCCCTGTGCTTTTGGTCCCTGTACTTTTTATTGAAATCACTGTTTTACCCCTGGTGAAAAACACATGCAAGGCACGTGGGAAGATTTAACGGAAAAAAGTTAACGAGATTTGACGGAAGGACGAATCATGCTCAATGTCCGTTGTACGAGGATGGTCTCAAAAAAATTTTTGGTACAAGAACGAATACAAAAAAAAAGCAAAAAGTACAGGGATGAATTGTGGAGTTTGCCCTTAAACCATTCACCCCTTCTGTCTAACATACCAAATCATCTTCTATAACAATAATTTCCAGATTAACGTTATTAGAGCATCCATAATGGTAGTATTTTACCAACTCTCTAAAACTAATTTTAGGGATTTTTAACTCTTTTACTCCTACAATGACTCCCTTTATTAACTCTCTATCCCTAAAATAAGTTAAATCACTCTCTAAATATAGAGAGTGGTTTAGAAGGAATAGTAACTACAAATCCCAAAATTATTATCTTTCTTTCCTTTTTTATCTATCCAAAAATAATTATTTTGTTTGAAAATTTTCTTTTTAGTACATCACTTTTACCATTTTACCCTTACTTTTTCTCCATACTTTAATTATAGGTCACATAGACATGAGCATTAAAGAAAATTACACACTATATCAATATTAATAATCAAGTCAATTATTTTTTTCTTAATTCATGTTTGATCAAACAAGACAATAATTTAGAGACGGATGGGGTATTTTTTATATAATATATATATATTTAAAATTAAAATATTTTATTTTAATTGTGGAAGGAAAATAGAAATAAAAAGAGAAAATAGAATCGTAGTTATGTTTGCTAGTTGAGATGGTAGATATTTAATTTTTAGAGAGTTATATAGAGAGTGCTTATTGGAGTGGATTTATTTTTAGAGTGTTGAAAAAGTGAAACTGGAAGGTATTTAGAGAGTGATATTGGGAGTTATCATTATGAATGCTCTTATCATACCTTAAAACTAGAGTTTGTACACTGTCGTGTTCACCCTCGCCCCGTCTTCCTATTTCCGCCGCCGTTCCCTTTACTCTCCCTTGTGCGTCCCCTTTTATTTTCTTTTCTTTAGAAAAGGGTCAACTCACGTTCTAGGTATTTTACCCTAGTCGAGATTATAAACCATCCAGACCAAATAAATAAAATGACTAATTAAGTATTATTTTAGTAATACCAATTAAAGATGGGCCAAGCCCAACCCTCACAACATCATTTAATAAAGTCCAATATAGTCAAATTTATTTATTTTTTTATTATTTTTTTTTAACCCGACTCAATTTTAAACAATAATATTATAAAACAAAATTAGTAAATATTACACTCTTACCCCCTAAAAAGAAGTTTAGTCCTCTAAACTTAACGTACCTCGTCAAACAAAAAGGTTGGGATACTTTTTTCGCATCTCTTCCTCGAGTTCCCAAGTAGCCTCTCTCTCCGAGTGATTTGTCCATTGCACCTTCACATACGGGATGATTCGCCTTCTTAGTACTTGATCTTTTCGATCCACAATACGAACAGGCTATTCATCATAACACAAATCTTCTCGGAGTCGTAACGGTTCATATTCAATCACATGGCTCGGATTTGGGACATACTTTCTCAACATAGACAAGTGAAACACATTGTGAACTCTGGCAAGTGCAGGTGTTAAGACAAGTCTGTACGCGACCTCTCTTACCCGCTCAAGTATTTCAAATGGTCCAACGAAGCTCGGACTAAGCTTACCTCGAATACCAAATCTCATGACTCCTCTCGTCGGTGAGACTTTCAAAAATACATGGTTGCCAATATCAAAGCCTAACTCGCGTCGGTGTCTATCTGCGTAAGACTTCTGTTTGCTTTAGGCCATAAGTAGTCTCTTTCTTATCAATTGAACTTTCTCTGAAGTAATCTGTACCAATTCTAGGCCCAAAAGTTTTCTCTCACCCACCTCGTCCCAACAAGTAGACGATCGACACTTCCTTCTATATAATGCCTCGTGGGGTGTCATGCCAATACTGGCATGGAAGCTGTAGTTATACGCAAACTTTACTAGAGGTAAGTGATCATCCCAATTCCCTTGTAAATCCAGAACACAAGCTCTAAGCATATTCTCTAACGTCGGGATAGTTCTTTCTGACTAGCCATCTATTTGAGAGTGAAACGCGGTACTCATGCTCAACCAGGTACCGAGGGCCTTCTGCAGACTACCCCAAAACTTAGATGTAAACCTCGTATCGCGGTCTGAAACTATTGAAACAAGAACCCCATGTAGTTTAACAATCTCATGAATATACATTTTCGCTAATTTTTCTAGCGAGTCATTAATTTGAAATGGCAGAAAATGAGCCGACTTAGTTAATCGGTCCACAATAACCCAAATTGCATTGTGCCCCTTGAATGTCCTAGGTAGTCCTACCACGAAAGCCATAGTGATGTGTTCCCACTTCCACTCAGGAATCGGCATATTAACTGTAATAACCCTCCAGGTCTCTGATGTTCACTTTTGATCTGTAGGCTTACCAGACATTTGGAGACAAACTCTGCAATCTCTCATTTCATATCTTCCCACCAAAAAGTATAACGCACATCTTTATACATCTTCGTGCTTCTTGGGTGTACTGCAAACCTCGAATTGGAGCTTCCTCTAATATCTCCCTTTTTAACTCTAAGTCGGTAGGAACGCGAACCTTAGACCCAAAACGTAATATGTCAACACTCCCAATTCATATATATATATATATATATATATATATATATATTTGGTTGAGCCCCTACTTTCACTCCTTCAGTAATCTTGGCTAACTCTGGGTCAACTCCTTGAGCCGTCTTAACCCTTTCTAACAAGGACGGTTGAAAACTCAGGTGCGCCAAATATCCTTTGCCTCCTCGCACTCTTACTTCTAAACCTAATGACTCCAAGTCATCTATAATTCTTTTCTTCAACTTTTGAAAACTAACCTCGCATTCCTCAGTCCAAACGAACTTTGCGTTATTTGAGTCGATCTAGTCAAAGGTACTACAATTTTCAAAAATCCCTCAACATATCGATGGCAATATCCTGCCAACCCCAAGAAAATACGAAGTTCAGTCATAGTCGTTGGTCATTCCCAGTTTACAACCGCTTTAATCTTTGTTGGATCCACCGAAATCCCATCCTTAGACACTACAGGCCCCAAGAACGCAACTTCCTCTAACCAAAATTCACATTTTTTAAATTTGGCATAAAGTTTTTTCTCTCTTAAAATCTGTAGCACCGCCCTTAAGTGCTCCTCATGCTCCTCCTAAGACTTAGAGTAAATCAAAATATCATCAATGAAGACAATCACACACTTATCGAGAATTTTTCGAAAACCTTATTCATTAAATCCATAAAAGCCGCTGGGGCATTTATTAAACCAAATGGCATCACCAAAAATTCATAATGTCCATACCGTGTCCTAAACGCCGTCTTGGAAATATCCTCCTTCTTAATCCTTAATTGGTGGTATCTTGAGCGAAGGTCAATCTTAGAAAAATAGCAAGCACCTTGTAATTGAACAAACAAGTCATCAATCCTTGGCAATGGGTATTTATTCCTGATCGTAACCCGATTTAACTCATGGTAACCAATACACAACCTCAGGGTCCCATCCTTCTTTTTCACAAATAGCACCGGAGCACCCCACGGTGATACACTAGGTCTAATCAAACCCTTCTCTGGCGACTCTTGCAATTGCTCTTTTAGTTCTTTGAGTTCTGCCGGCGCCATTCTATAAGGTGCCTTTGAAATGGATGTCGTCCCAGGCGCTAGGTCGATAGTCAATTGACATTTCCCGATCTAATTTAATTTACCTCGAGTTCAGCCGCTTCTAATTCTAAACACTTTCCTAAAGGTCACTTAGTCGACAAACTATTAAATGACTCCATTACATGATAATTCAAGGCCATAGCTTTTAACTATATCATTACACAAACTCTTCACTAGAAATTTGTTAAATGATTTCTTATTAAATGCAAGACCCAATGCACATAGCGTAACTAGCTAACATCCAAATTTCGAACAGATCATAACCTAGGTTGTATTCATGCTTAATTCGTACTCAAGGCCTTCTATAAGCTCCCCAAAATCTTTGGGGTAACCCTAGCGTAATAGTTTGACACTATCGAAACAGTACCCATGTAACCGACAATTCCGTCCATATTTTCTCTTCTTTGTTACCCCTTGACCCGGACAGAATATTCTTTCTCTTAGCCTCCAAAACTACTTTAAGTACTTTCTTCATATAATAGTTACGTTCTTCACGAGCCTTTCTAACTTCTTCTACAACTTACATCCGAGTTGCACCTAGCTCGGCTTTCATTGCATTCAATTGTTCTTCTAAGCGTTCAACCATATCTTGTTGTCCGATTGGTCCAAATCGGCTTATATGGTTAGGTCCAAGACAACACTCATATGTGATTCTTGTCTCCATATCACCGGTCCTCGCATAAAGAGGCTCCTTTTGTCCATTAAGCGCAAATTAAGCCTCCTTGCTATCCCATCGAAATCTCGACCTCCGAGAGCCGCTTAGTTGACTTCTCAAATTCTTGATCCACTCTCTCCATCAACGTCTCCTCACCTATCATTCTCTCGAGACGACATTCCTAAAAAAATCATCATTGACTTCAACTTTCAATAAATTATTCTAATAAGCACAACAATCTTGAAATTTGAACCGGACTCCAATATTCAACTCAATCAACTAATTTCCTCGTGAAACACGTTCAAGATATACGTATATTCTTATAGCACAACTCATATAATTTATCGAATGTGACTACCAAAACGAACCCCTAATATACTTTACCGAGGAAGATACCTTACCCCAAAATGTCAAACCTAGGATTATCTAACTATTACAAAACATATGTATTCAAATAAGACAATTTAAGTAAAACGATATTCAAGGAGGCACGTATACGAAAAATAATTTCCTTCAAATTCTATAACTAAAAATATCATTTTCTCAGGATTCAAACAAGAACTCATTCTTTCCTTGGCACGTAAAAGGATGATGGTTTACTCATGTTCCTAAGAGTCTTCATTAATCGTGTCATTCTTATGATGCATCAATCGTATCACTTCACCAAATATCCCACGACACAAATACCAATAATACAATGTGGTGGCAATACCTAAGTGAGCAATCATTTAATTACTCTACAATCATTTCTTAATTCTAACCAGTTCTTAATTTTAATCAGTTCTTAATTCTAATAAATGTTTAATTCAAATAAATCCTTATTCAAATCAGTTCCTAAGTTCATAACCCTTCAGGACCTAAAGCCTAAGCTCTGATACCAACTTTCTAACGCCCCAAACTCGGTCCCAACATCGCGGTCCCACAATTTAGCCACGTCACCACAACAAATGCTTAACAAATTGACCTCGAGTAAATACAATTTCAAACTAACCTTAAAACAAACGTAGTCCAAATGTCACCAACATTAATAACTCAGTAATTGTCAATACATTTCTCAATTCATCATCAAACTTAAATAATTCAAATCTCTCTTATTACAAGGAATAAAATCATTTCCAAAATATCTCAAAACACTCTTGTCGACATCTGCCTGTCCATAAGATCCTTCCTACTTATAACCTGGAAGAAGGAATAAGAAAAGGGTGAGCGAACAATGCTCAGCAAGTTCATACACAACCCCTCCGGTTTCTAACGAGGAGTTGATTCGAAGGAAATCGTAAGTTCATATATTTCAAAAAAAAAATTGAAGTCATAAGGTCAACATTCATAATTCATAAAATCATAAGAGTAATAGGAATTCCAAAGGAAAGGATATCGACATGCAAGACAAGTACGAGAGGTACAGCTACTGCCATACCAGTTGGAGATAGCGTCCAACTCGCGGACGCTCAGAATATCATATGAGCAAACGAAAATTTCAAATAAAAGTTACAGACTGCAAAATGACTACGAGAGGTACGGCTGCTGCCAACCGTCCCATACCAGTTGGAGGCAGGGTCCAACTCGCGGACACCATGATCACATAAGTGGTCTCAAGACCTTAATTAAACAGTTACTCCGAAGAGTTCTGAAAATTAATATTTCGTACATGTAAATGGTATATCTGGATAACCGTACCACGGGCCAGGTGGTGTAAAGTATTCATAACAATTCGTAATAATTCGTATCTCATTGTACCGTAGTACCCCTGTGACAGGTTGTTTGACTTAGTGATCATAGTAAGATTTTTAATAAAATACATCATATATTCGAAGTGGAGATATATCACAATTGAATGGTTTTCACAAAAAGATATTTCTCATAAGACACAATTCATATGGAGGATTATCAATAAAACATAATATAAAGTGATAATGAAACGATGCGACGGAATTCAAAACAATTGCTGGCACAAGTGCCGACATAACGTATACAATGACGTTTGACAACAAAAAAAATACAGCGAAAGCCTACCGAATAAACTTATAGTTCAAATACTTAAAAAATGTATAATCCCTTACCTGATACTAGTAGCGAAGTGGTACAACTCGTACGCGAATAAGAGTCATGATACGCGCTCATCCAAATCTAAATTTAACACGTACAATACTTATCACTAAACTAAAATTATATTAATTAAAATACATCCTTAAATAATAATATACATATAATATCGTACATTTACTATTTTATTAATGTAAAATTAACATTACTAATATCTTAGTATCTTGATTAACCAAAATCCTCCCAATTTTATTCCCATTACAGCATACTCCAATTTATAAAATACCATCATATCATTGTATCCTACATAGTTGTTATTATACTATTATTTGACTAAACTTTCACATGCATTCACCGTACACACACTGACACACACGAACACTCACAGCACACACACACACACGGAACACTCCCAGCATACACACACACTACTCACGCCCAGCATACACACACACTCTTCTTCTCTCTCTCTCTCTCTCTCTTGTCAACATCAGTCTCTTTTATTATTAAACCATTCACCCCTTCAGTCTAACATACCAAATCATCTTCTATAACAATAATTTCCAGATTAACGTTATTATCATACCTTAAAACTAGACCTCGCGTCCTCTTCCTATTTCCGCCGCCGTTCCCTTTTCTCTCCCTTGTGCGTCCCCCCTTTTATTTTCTTTTCTTTAGAAAAGGGTCAACTCACGTTCCAAGTATTTTATCCTAGTTGAGATTATAAATCATTCGGGCAAATAAATAAAATGACTAATTAAGTATTATTTTAATAATACCAATTAAAGATGGACCAAGCCCAACCCTCACAATAACATCATTTAATAAAGTTCAATATAGTCAAATTTATTTATTTTCTTTTATTATTATTTTTTTAACCCAACTCAATTTTAAACAATAATATTATAAAACAAAATTAGTGAATATTACACAATTCAACCCAAAACTTGCTCAGGAAATTATTTTCTATTTAAGTAACTAGCTTGATCAAAATAATGGACAAAACTATGTGATCTAGAACACCACGTTCTCACGAATTATAGACCAAAGATTTTATTGAAATTTGATGCCATTCAATTTCGTACGCGGTAGAATTAGTTTCGTTATTCCTAACCCGAATAGAAGTATCATAAAATCAGTTATAATTATTATCTTAGCAGGAATAATGTCATATTTTCTTAAAGTTTTGGTACGTACTAGCAAAATAAGTTTATGCGATATACCACCAAGTAAATGTGTAGGTCAGTTGGTACGAGACTATTACTACCTCTGTTCCAAAATAATTATCGTTTTAGCAAAATTTTTCTATACCAAAGTAATTGTAGGATTTTAAGAAATATTTGCCCATATTTTTTTAAAATTGTCCTCATTTACTACTCTCATTAAAGAGGGTTGACAAGAAGAAACATAAAAATACTTCTATAACTTATCTATAAATATAATAAATGAACCTAAATAAGGGTAGATCAATTTTTTTGAAAACTTCATTAATCTGTGTGCAAATTGCTAAAATGAAAATTATTTTTGAACAGAATTAGTATGATTTAATCATAAATTTTCGTTTCGAATCGTAAGAATGCAGCTGCGTTATCTGTGTGGTGATCCTACTCAACTTGGTAAAAATATCTTGAAAAATAACAATAATTACTTCACTTTCGAGATAATTGCAAAATAAACATTGTATTTCGAAATTTCAATTTAAACCATGTGTTTTTATTTTTTGTAAATTGAACCTTCACCTGATTTTTTTTTAATCAAAACATTCTGTCAAGTTACTGTTAGATCAACTGACGGACGGATGACTTGGGATCCACGTGGCTCTTACGTGGAAATGACGGGATATTATTCCAAAAAAAAAAACCTTGTACTATTTTATGATTTAAAAAAAAAAACCTTGGTTGTTAACGAATTTTAAAAAAAAAAAGTATTTTAAAAAGAACCTTGTATAATTAATATATTTTTAAAATAAACTTTGTCAGTTTCTTTAATATCTTTACATAATAAATCATGATCTTTGATTATTGAAATAAAAAGTTAATATTGAGTTTATTGAAAACAGTTATAATCAATTCAATACCAACCACATTGCTATGTATTATTGAATTGATATTTTAAAATATTATTATTTAAATTAATTTAATTTTTTATTTCTTAATAAAATATCTAATATTTTTCTAAAATTTTAGTAGACAAATTCCTTAATAATGTTATTTTCTTATAATGAAACACGAGACGTGAGTTATGAGCATGATTGACTATATATATATATATATATATATATATATATATATATGAAAAATAAAAATAGAAAAATAATAAATAAAAATTTGCCATTCTCTAAAAGGAAACACGTAACAAACTACTACCTCCGTCCCAAAATAATTGTCGTTTTAAAAACAAGCTAATTATTTTGGAACGGAAAATTATTTATGAATGAAAGAAGTATTAATATTCATAATAAAATTAGTTTATTTTAATTTGTGTATCCAATCAAACATAACAATTACTCCGTAATATTTAGAAAATGAAGAAGTACTTTAATGCATTGCTGTCACACACACATACACACACACACAAACTTTTTAATACGTAAAACAGAATAATACTTTAAAAAAAAAACCCCACAGTTACGGAGGTAGTAGTTTATTACGTGTGCAAATTGCTTTTTAAATGTACGCTTTAGTCAATCATGCTTAGTCTTAAAAAGTAATTTGCACACGTAATAAACTACTACCTCCATAACTGTGGGCTATTTTTTTAAGTATTATTCTGTTTTACGTATTAAAAAGTTTGTGTATGTGTGTAACAGCAATGCATTAAAATACTTCTTCATTTCCTAAATATTATGGGGTAATTGTTATGTTTGATTGGACACACAAATTAAAATAAACTAATTTTATTATGAATATTAATACTCCTTTCGTTCATAAATAATTGTCTTCCTTTCAATTTTTGTTCGTTCCAAAATAATTATCTTGTTTTTAAAACGATGATTATTTTGGGACAGAGGTAGTAGTTTGTTACGTGTTTCCTTTTAGAGAGTAATTAATTTTTAATTATTATTTTTTAATTTTTATTTTTTCAGAATAAATATATTTAGTCATTCATGCTCATAACTCGCATCTCGTGTTCCATTATGAGAAAATAATATTATTAAGGCATTTATCTACTAAAATTTTAGAAAATATTAGATATTTTATTAAAAAATAAAAAATTAATTTAATTTAAATAATAATATTTTAAAATATCAATTCAATAATATATAGCAATGTGCTTGGCATTGAATTGATTATAACTGGTTTCAATAAACTCAATATTAACTTTTTATTTCAATAATCAAAGATCATGGTTTATTATGAAAAAAAATTAAAGAAACTGTCAGGGTTTATTTTAAAAATATATTAATTTTACAAGGTTCTTTTTAAAATACTTTTTTTTTTAAAAATTTGTTAACAACCAAGGTTTTTTCTTAAATCATAAAATAGTACAAGGTTATTTTTTAGAGTAATTTTCCCGCCATTTTCACGTAAGAGCCACGTGGATGCCAAGTCATCTTTTCGTCAGTTGATCTAACAGAAACTTGACGGAAGGTTTTGATTAAAAAAAAATTAGGTGAAGGTTCAATTTACAAAAAATAAAAATACATGGTTTAAATTAAAATCTCAAAACTAGTACAATGTTTATTTTGTAATTATCTCCATCACTTTCTAATCAAAAGTACTTTGTACATTATGTTTTAATAAGTGATCTTATGATATAGATTTTTTAATAATTTTATTATGAGAAACTATTTTTCATTGAAAATTAAAATTAATGTAATCAGGAATATTCACACTACATAGATTCTAATTTCTAATATTAGGCTTAAATACCAATTTGGTCACTCTACTTTCACCTAAAATTTATTAAGCTCACTGTACTTCTTTTTTTCACACTTTGATCACTTTACTTGGTCAGAAGAATCAATAAGATCACTCAATCAATGAGCTTATTGATTGAAAAAGTCCTAGTAGAGTAATTAAAGTGTGAAAAAAAAAATAAAGTAAAGTAAGCTTATTGAATTTTTGGGAAAAGTAGTGTGACGAAATTGGTATTTATGCCATAATTTTTTAGTAAAATGAAAATGACTTTAATCGCAATTTGGTGACCCTACTTTGACGAATTATTCGTTAAGCTCACTCTACTATATTTTTTCTCACTTTAATCACTATACTTGGTCTAAAAAGTCAATAAGGTCTTTTTTTTTTTTTTAAATTGGGATCAATAGTGGTTTCACTTACCCTTAATGACTCAAACCCACGACCTATCATGAGCTGCACTTACTTATCAAGTCAATAAGGTCACTAACATCATTTCTGTTTGTTATGTTGGATGGAAATCTTAAAAAAAAAAAAATGCCTTTTACCTTAGGAAGGTGCTGTGCACGTGTACCAAAATAATAAAATTATAAAAAAAGAAGAAATTATAAATCTGTATGAAGAAGAAGAAGGCCTTTTATTTCCTTTCTCTCTTGAGAACAAACGTATACAGTACATGGGTTATATATTTACTCTAAGTGGCTATACATGGAAAGGATACAAGAAAATAACAGAAGATATCTTTTGTAATTGTATACATGATCTCAGTTAATATTCACAAAGATGTAGAAGGGAGAATCACGGCTTGATTGATCCATGAAATCTTTCACAAAATGCCCTTTTACGAATTGTAGACATTTGACAAAGTTGTGGCCTAACTTTGTTAAAAACTTTCACTGTAAAAAGACTTTAATGGGCTAATTGTTAGGATTGTAGCTAGCTAGTCCAAATTTTTTTTTCCCCCTAAATTATAGTCAAATCTTCGAATCATTCATACATATGGATACATATACATTTATGCGTCTCTATCAATAGTCGGTTAATCTTTTTTGGGTTTAATCTCTTTTATCTAATGTTTCATCTTTCGTATTCCACCCAACTACACTGATAATAAAGCGAGAATCCACCTCAGCCGCCGCCACTGTTGTCATATGCGTCAACTGCAGTATTGAGAAGCGCCGTCTTGTAAGGCCCCGACCCTAAGTCCTTCCTATTCAGCTTGTCTTTACTTCGTATTGACTAGAAAACCCTCGAAAAATATGATGTCATGGTTGTTAAGCATGACGTGTTAATTAAGTTATAACCCATGTTCGGCACATGATTAACCTAGGATGAGTTGTGAAGTGTTTCAGTATTCATTCGAGACTAGTCTTGACTTTGACGAGTAATTGTACACATCATATGACCCTCATGTTTGTTTAACCTAGCCTTGGTTGGGTCTCATTTATGATTGACGAGCATGTCGATCTTGTCGTTAAATTGTATATCGAGTCAATTCGAGTGTTGTTTCGAATGTCGTTTCACGTGTTTAACTTTGTGTTCGTTTGAGACTTGGGTCCTTTATCATTCATGCTTCAATGCGGGACGATTTAGTTGAGTTTTGGGTGTGTCTTGACTTGGTTGAAGTTAGGATCATGTTAGGATCACTTGGAAAACTTTTTGGGTACTTTTGGGAAGTCCCAGTCGTGCCACAGCGCACTCTGGCCGCGCCCTAGCGAACAACTCGTTGAAGTTTGCACAAAATCAGACCAAAACATCAGCCAGCTGTCGCGCGCCCTACCGTGTAAATGCCACACCCTAGCGCGCCCCTGTGTGACAGCTTACGTGATTTTTAGACTTTTTAATATTTTGACTTATTTTCTTGGCCAATAAGAGGCCACATGGGTGGGCTTACTCCAGGGAGAATCCATACTTATTAAAAGGATGGGAGGAGTAGTCTTCATCTCTTTATTTTTCAGCCCTTCCAACCTCGCTAGAGAGAGAGAGAGAGAGAGAGAGAGAGAGAGAGAGAAAATGTCAATATCTTGAGCGTCCGACGTCGGATCGACGATTCGTCTTCGCCGTAGCATAGAGGGCGACAAGGGGAATGTTTCTAGCCAAAGAGATTCTCCGATTTATTGAGAAATCATGGGTCTCCACCTTCACCCATGTTTTTAGAAAGAGAAAGTAGATTTTGAGAGAGAGAAAGCTTAATTCGGACTTGGATCGAGCTTGGGATTGACGTGTGGACTTCGTAGCAGTGTAGAGGTTGTGGTAGAGTATGTTTCCACCTGAACCAACTTCGATTTTGTGTAGGATTCACTATTTTGTGTAAGTTACTATTCTTTCTTCTAGTGTTAAGCATCGCAGAGTAAATTCATGATGTCCGTATGCTATACTTGTGAATGATGAAATCTTCGCATGCTATTTGTTGGGTATTGATGAATTATATTTAATTTGGTAGTCTCTGAGTAGTAAAAACTCGTAAAGGTGTTGTGGTTATTATCATTGTTGTTATTAGTATTGTTGTTGTTAATTAGTCTCTAAGAATTAAAGACTCGTTGAGGTGTAATTGTTGTTATTGTTAAACATCGAGTATTAGTAACTCGTTGGAATTGTGTAAGTTGTTACTCGAGATGAACTTGCGAGATTTCAATAGGTGATAAACACGCCAAATATGGGGTATTGTGATTGATGTAGTTAATTAGAGACGATACTACGGCTCGTTTCGATATTTTGAAAGTGGATAATAACCCTAGTGGAGTCGACAGGAGACAGTAAATTATACTGAACACTATACGAGCTATATACTAATCGAGATTGACTCTAGCGGAGTCAAATAGAACTTATTAAACAAACGTCGAATAATGTGATGAATTTATTAATGGGTATAATCGACTCTACATGGTTGACTAATAGGTAGTATAAATTCCTACATGACGTATAATAGTCTCTTACGATGTGGGATGATGGATTGAAGAGATTATGAATTGATAAGAACTTAACTTCGGTTGACTTAGTCAAACATTAATTAACTACAAGTTGCGTTGTATAATTGATTTATGCCCTTTGTCCAAACAAGAGTTGATAGTATACCTTTGACTTTTCATTGCGTTATCGAATAGTCACACCTTAGTACGTGACGTTAGTAGCGAGACATATAGTCTCAATCGGCGGGTGACAAGTGGGTTGTATCCTAGGTATTAGTGTCATGCCTTGATTATCGTTCCAGTACGGACGATGTGACTTGTAATGAGTAGTGATATTCCTAATACACGATGATAACAATATGTGATAGATTATGATACGTATGAGACGGATTGTATTGTGTTGTTTTGGGATAATGTAGAGATCTTTAGTTGAGCGTAGTAGTTACGCGTTGGTTAACATTTGTAAGTGCGAGTAACCTTACGTATGATGAGGTTTTGGAAGTTTAGCATTTACGGACCTAGATGAATTGTAGAATATGTTACTTTGCTTAGGATTATGAATGAATAACCTATCCTTGGGATAATTAGGTGTTCCACCTTGTGGGCATCGTTTGATTGTTGTTAACGGTAGAAATACTCTACATAGGATTGTGATTATTGATGTGTCTAACTATCGCCGACACCATTAGATTGTTGAGTTTCACAATAGGCCTACTTTGCCTATTGTCTTGATTTAGTTATGTGTTAAATGATTACAGACATTGTGTGGTTGTTCTAGTATATGATTAGGACAATCATCCTCCTTTGATGATTGATTGTGTGTTTAGTATTTACAAACGCATTTAGTTGATTTGGTATGTGATTCAATAGAACATATCATGATTTATTTTGGTTAAGTGGTGATTCAAGAGGACACACTTTGATTTGTTGAGAATGACGAGTAAATATCTACTTGTGCATTGCATTGAGTCCAGTTGGCATGCCTGGTAAAGTTATGGTGGGACGATGTATAGTCTTTTCGAATGTGTTTCGTAATCGCTATGGGTCGCCGTACCGAATTGTACACACCCCTCACCTGTTGGCCGTAGGTGGGATGTAGTCCCACTGTTGTAACAATAAGCATAACTTTGGTTAGCTAGAAGAACCCGACGGATTTGTTGGGGGACCCGATGAATTTTGTCAGAAAAATTGATACATCATACACGAGTATCGAGGCACGTTTATTTTCTCGTGTATTGTAGGAGCAACGCAGCGATCGTGGATGGAGAATTATATCCTTTCCTACGTGGTTTATTTACATTGCACTTATGTGAGCATCACCGTGCTACGTGGTTTATGTGATTTGTGTACTTATGATCATGATGCTATATGTACAGTTGAGTATATCTATGTGAATACCATGTCATCCTTATCACTTGAGTATTATAACATGTCATAGTGCTGCATTAGTAACTTACTGAGCCTTGTCTCATCCCACGTCTTTGTTTTCCTTAGTTACAGGTTATAAGTTCCAGTGCAGTGAGGCCTTAGTTCGGAGTTTAGCAATTTGTGGATTTAGATTGTTGTTTTATAATTATCTTTTGTATTGTGAAAGCGTGGGATAAGACTAAGTTATGTAAACTTGGCATGTCGGGTAGAGATATTTGTATTTTATGGACTTGTATTTTGGTGCCGACTAGTGAAGTCGTGCCGGTTGTATTACTTTATAACTTCGGTTTGTAGATTCATGGTTTTGGTGTGGCCTTGTGCCGTTGATATTTTATTAGTAGTTTCCTGAGCGTGTTAGCTTGTGGTGTTTAGTGTTGTTGTTTCTTCGGCTTGTGTTTTTAGCCGTCGAGGTTTTATTTGTTGGGATTACTTCGGTTTTGTGGTTCTCCGGCAATTGTTTGGCCATTGAGGTTTTCTAGTTGTGGTTTTGTTATTTGAGTTTTTGAAACTCATATTTTTATCAGGTTTTCCGCTGCGTAGGTTTGGTTTGGAGCTTGTGTGCCTCGCTCCTGTCAGTTTTCAGTTGTTCTTGTTAGTTTAGCACACCGAGTTGGGGCTCAACATCGGATCTAGAACTCGGGGTGTCACACGTCTCCTCCACCATGTTCGTCACCGTGGAATCTTCCACTGCCTCTGTACCACCTGCGTCCTCCGTCTCCACCCACAGTTCTTTTGCCCCACTTGTTTCCTCGTCTACGAGTGCTCCTCACCACCCGACTCTTTCATCTGCTTTAAATGCTACTCCTCCCACCCCAAATGCGTCTCCACCCCAACCCCTTCCAAAACCCCTTACATTTGTCGTTCCTGCATCAACCATAATATCCCAATTTTTAGTTTTAAAAAGGTTAGGGACGAAGGTAGGTAGTGACACTGAAACTTGCAAGGTCATCAATAAAAGGGACAAAAAATTTCTTGCGGTTCGAGGATAGCCACGATTACCATGAATAAGGCGGGCGGAGAGGTGGGTATGCAGGTTAAACTTTTATTCTCATAAACCCTAACCCTTAGTTCTCATAAACCCAGATCACAAAATAAGAAAATCCAAACCAAGCTAATAAACAAGCAATCAAACTAATCAATTTCGGAAATGAGATAAAAAATTCAAATTTGAAAATTCCTAAAATTTTGACAATTTTTGAGATTTTTCGGGCTAAGTTCTCATAAAATGGGAATATCCGGAGGAAAACAAAAGGAGAATTTGGAAAATATTTTGAGGAGGAAAAATACTATAATACCATTAGTAAGGGTATTTTCGGTTTTCAAAAAAGTTTTAAGCTTTCCATCCAAAATCTGGACGGAATGATGAATGTGATTGTTATGTTTAAGTATAGTGATTAAAGTAAGAAAAAAAATAATTGAGTGAGCTTAATGAATAATTTGTCAAAGTAGGGTGACCAAATTGCGATTTGAGTCATTAAAAATCAAAACCAACACATCGAGGTTGTCTTTGTTTACTCCTCGAGATTGATCTCTACAAACATAAATCAAAATATTTTAGAGCATAGATAAACAACCTGTTTCTAAAGTAACATTGGCCTTTTTTGAATAAATAATTCGTAATTATTTTATTAATTGTGAAATAATTAATAATAATAATAAAAATTAATAAAATAATGCATAAAAGTTATGGAAATAAAATCACAAATTAAGAAACAAAAGGTGTAAGCGATGCGAGCAAATTACCTATATGTTCCTAAATAATCGTCATGTTTGAATTTTTTTAGTAAAACATAATATTTTTTAAATGTAAATTTGACGTATATTTTTTACTAATTCATTCGTCCCCGAATTATTGTCATGTTTGATCCTACACATAGATTAAGGAAAAATAATTGACTTGATGATTAATATTGATATAATGTATAGTTTCCTTTAAAGCTCATATGCAAGTGACTGATAATTAAAATATGAAGAAAAAGTAAGGATTAAATTATAAAAATAATATCCTAAAAATAAAATTTTGAAATAAGATAATTTTTTTTGAGACGAACAAAAAGAAAATACAGAATAATAATTTTGAAATGGAAGAGTATTTTTTTTAAAATTATAAAATATATAATTCGTAATATTTTGATGGAACTAGTAAAGTCAAAGGTAATCCACGATTTTTAATACTATCTATTACTTATTTTATAATTTTAGAATAATAAAATAATACGGAGTATATAAATTTGAAAAATATTCTGATACCAAAAAAATGAAATAAGATGGTTATTTTAGGACGGGAGAGAGTATATTTTTGGATTAATATACAATTTGGTCCCTAAACTTGTCAACTTTTTCTATTTAGGCTATTGCACTTGAACATTTTTTAAATTGGTACTTGAACTGAGGTTTTGAGCTCTCAGTTAGTCCCTCAACTGACTTCCATCAGTTGACCCATTAGTTTCTTATTTTTATGACAAAAATGCCCCTAATTAGTAAGTACAATGATCCGACGTGGAATAAACCTCCAATTCTGATTTATGAAATATATCAATATTTACTGAGAGAAACCATCAACATCTTCAAACTTTAAAATTAAGAATTATTTTCATTCGGCATCCCAAATTCCCATCCATCTGATTCTGGAGTTCAGCAATTCCAATATATGTACATAACCCCATCTCCATAACAGAACACTATATGTACCAGTTTGAAAACATTTAATCCCCAGCAGATAAGGAAAAGAAGATGTATTAAGAGAATATGAACCGAGAATTGCTAAGCTGGCAACAAAGTCTCAGTATGTGTCAAAGTTAGCAGAATAAAAGCTTCGCATTAATATCTACATCTCATCCTACCCACAACACTGAATCAATTTCATCCCTTGCAGACTTATATAGCTCAAGTCTTCTTGCACGTTGCTGTTTTCTCTTGGCTAAGACGAAATCTTCATTTAGTAAACGGGAAACCTGCTGGCCCTACAGTGTTAATGGAACCAATTCTTCAGTAAGGGTTGAATTCGAGTAAGGGTTAGGGTTTGCATCTTCATCGTCCAATCTGTTTCCTTCAACGACGCCAGCAACCGCGGTGCCGCCACTGTCTCCGTTGCCCCAGATTTTATAAGAGATCTCAAATGTGGTCACTGACGCTGTCGTATCGTGGTGGTGTGAAGAATCGCAGCATGTCAAGCTGTAATCGAGGAACCCTTATTAGAGCTCGATCTTGTCTTCGTCGGTCCACAGCCACTGGATACCAACTTCACAGTAAATTCCATGCCCATGCAACTACCATCGACAACCACGTCCTCTCCTCCCTCCGCTGCTCTTGATTTTGGAATCGAGGTAGTAGATTTTGGGTTTGGGAATGGAAAAGATTTTTGAAATCTAGGATTTTTGTTGAGGGCCCTTTGATTTGGGGCAAGAGAGCCCAAATTGGTGTAATGACAGGGAAAGTGTGTTTGTGTGTGTGAAGAGAGAGATGAAGGAGTTGTTTGAGAGTCCAGGGATAGTGAGTGGGAAGATCCTTTGCCACCCGATCTTCGTCACTAGAGTGTTTATTTTCTACGCATGACTTGTTGAGGAGAGAGAAAGAGAGGAACTGAGGGGTTATCGCTCTTTTAATTTCATTTCTTTTCCTTTAATATTTTTATTTTTGCCAAAAAAATAATCTATCTCAGCATATTTGTCCACGTAAGATCCATATCAATATTAGCCAGGGGCATTTTTGTCATAAAATTATGAAACTAACGCCGTCAGTTGAGGGACTAACTGAGAGCCTAAAACCTTAGTTTAAGTACCAATTTAAGATATGTTCAATTATAATAACCTAGGTAGGAAAAATTGTCAAGTTCAAGGACCAAATTGTATATTAATCCTATATTTTTATTGCTTGGTGGAAGACTTTCAAGTACACTACAGTTGACTAACTGTACTATAAAGAAAACATCTGGATCATCATCCCGAGTAGTTATCTTCAGGGCACAAAATCTCCTTCCTCCTCCCCCTGTTTCTCTGCTCTGCTCAAGAATGGTGTCTTTCAATCTAGCAGACATGCCAAGCACATCCTCCCTTTTTTCGGCCTACGCCTCCATGTCCACCTCCATCATGCTCTTCCGCACCATGTTCGACCAACTCATCCCTCGCCCACTCCAACACCACATCCTCTCCACTATCCGCCTCCTCTGGAAACCCAAATCCTCCCTCCTCTCCCTAGTCATCGAAGAACGTGACGGCATGGCTACCAGCCACCTCTATGACGCCGCCGAAACTTACCTCTGTACCAAAATCAGCCCCAATGCCGATCGCCTCAAAATCAGCAAAGGACTCAAAGACAAACACGTTTCCATCAAGTTCGCGCAGTCGGAGAAAATCCTCGAACGCTTCGAGGGCATTGAACTAACCTGGAGGTTCATTTGCGAAGAATCCCAAAAGCGTGTCAAAATGGGCCGGGAAGAGGATCCTGATCGGTTCAGTTTCGAAACTGAGAAACGTTATTTCGAGCTCAGTTTCGACAAAAAGCACAAGGACTTAGTAATCAATTCGTACTTGCTCTTTGTTGTTAACAAATCGCAAGAAATTAAAGATAGAAAGAAGGTTGTTAAGCTTTACAATCTCGAACACTGCTCTTATGCCGGGCCAGTGTTTTGGGACTCGGTCAATCTGGAGCACCCGTCTACGTTCGATAAGCTTGCAATGGATCCGCAGCAGAAGAAGGCGATAATGGAGGATTTGGATCGGTTTGTGGAGAGGAAAGAGTTTTACAGGAAAGTTGGAAAGGCATGGAAGAGAGGTTATTTACTCTACGGTCCTCCGGGGACCGGGAAATCGAGCTTGATTGCCGCCATAGCCAATTATTTGAAGTTTGATATTTATGATTTGCAGCTTATGAATGTGAAGAGCGATTCAAATTTGAGGAAGTTGATGCTCAAGACTTCGAATCGGTCGATACTTGTGATCGAGGATATTGATTGTAGTGTGGAGCTGCCCGACCGAAATGCTAAGCCTATATTCAAAGATAGCCGGCCGCGTGATTTACAGGTTAGTTGTTTATTTGTTTCACTGCTCAATTGTTGTTGGTAATTAAGAAATTTGTCCAAGGAATAAAAACCATCAGTGTCACACCATCTTCTGCATTAGAAGCTGCTGTACTTTTACCTGGCGGATCAGTTCCTTGGAGTATTTGTTTGTTTCTCTCTCTCTCTGCTCAATTAATTATTGTTGGTAATAAGAATTGATTTGTGAAGGAATGAATAAAGCCATTCCATGTTGTATTACTTGCATAAACTCTTGTACATTTTCGCCTTTGTTAAACGCCCAAATTGTATTTGTTATATGGGGAAATTGGTATGCTGTTAATGTACTAACTAACTAGCTAGTTTATGATTTGTACGTGTTGTAGTATTCTTTCTTGCCCACATTGGACAACATTTTATTTTTTTTTTTGGTACTGTGATCAAGATTTTCTAGCTGATCATTTAATTGCGTTGCAGTTCTCGCTCTCGGGCCTATTGAACTTTATCGATGGTCTATGGTCAAGCTGTGGAGACGAGCGAATCATAATATTCACCACCAACAACAAAGAGAGGCTCGATCCTGCCTTACTGCGTCCAGGACGAATGGATGTGCATATTCACATGTCTTATCTTACTGGGGATGGATTTAAGACCTTAGCCTCCAATTACCTCGACATTCGTAATTATCATCGTCGTTTTGGGGAGATTGAGGAGCTAATTGAGAGCATGAATGTCACCCTGCTGAAGTTGCGGAGGAACTCATGAAGAGCAATGATGCTGATGTTTCTCTTGGAGGACTTAGTAATTTCCTCAAGCGAAAGAAGATTGAAGAAGCCGATCAAGTGGCTAAGGGTGAAGATGATGAAATTCATGAGTCAAAAAGCAAAAATTGATGGTAGTTAGTTAGTTTAAATTTAAGAGAAAAATAAATTTGTTTATGTAATAAATTAATTAGCTAGACGGCTGGTCAGTCATTAGCAGTGTAGAATGGTTTGTTTAAAGATTAAAGAGTAGGGCTATCAACACCTCAATTTTTCTCTAAATACACCTCTATTTTTTTATTATAAAAATATCATCATTTAAAAAGATATTCTTGCCCTTAGATTGAAATATAAAAATTTTAGGTTGGTATTGTTCAGCTACCACCGTTAGCCAAATATCGCAAGAATGTTCGTTCGGTTAGGGCAAACCGAATATTCTTGTGATGTTCGCCGACCAAAGACGAACAACAAAAAAAAAAAAAAAAAAATTGTTTAGTCATTTTAGCAAACACATACCAGGCGTCCATATTACCCAACCTCACAAACATACTCTGATACTCAATAGAGCAAGAGCATTACCAAGTGTAAGACTCAATTCAATCAACTCCAAAATCAAAATTGTATTTCCATCATACATGAAGGTCAGATGTCTATGCCACGGGATCTACTGTTGGAAGTCAACAAAAGATGGGAAATCTCTGAGCTGTAGCCCCATCGCTAGACAATACTAATTGGAGGAACGATTGCTGCTTCGCTGGAAAGAGATGAATGATATAGGAAGCATTGCTGCTCGCCAAAGAGAGAAAAGGTAGACGATTTGTTGCTACTTTTGCCTGATCGAGATTTGAGATAGTATTTGAAGACACCTTCCACATCCTTTAACTTCTCATCTCCTCTTCCGATCCATCTTTCTCTCCCTTTATCACCGCCATTGCCATTACTTCTGCTGAAACAAGAGTTGAAGTGATGATGGGGTTGGAGAATTGGTTTACATTTTGAAGGGGTGCTGAACAAAAAGGGAGAGGGAATGGGGTGTAATGAGAATGCGAGGATATTTTAAATGATGTAAAATATAAGGGAGTGTATTTAGTATTTAGATGAGTTTAAAATTAAGATGTGAGGTGTATTAAGAAGGTTGATGTATTTAGTGGAAAGAGGGGTCTTAATAGTCCTATTCATCAAGATTAAAACATCAAAATAAACGGAGTATATAAATATGATGTCCAGTGCGGATGATGTATTCTATTATTATAACCTGTTGGTAGAGTTAAGGTTTTTAATTTTGTTTTGACCGTTGTATTTGGTTGATGCATTATTTTACTTGTACAAAGATGATTCATATATATATATATATATATATATATATTTTGTCTATGGCTAGTGATAGAGCTGGAGTAAATGTTGGATATTAAACCAAGCCTAATTCAATTAGGATTGTTATTTATTAATTAGTTGTCAAGTTCTATTGTGTCTCCTAATTAATTCAGGAATATGTTTGTTAAATAGGACTTTCCTATTAGGAATAGGATTTATTTAGATCTTTTATAAATAGATGGGTTGTGAAGCCTTATTGTAAGAAAAAGATTAAAATATTGAAAGAGAGTTGACCAGCCTTTTACAAGTGCTCTAAAGTGCCGTGAACCTATATGGTGATTGTGTGAGTATATGGGTTTTTAATACATATTGATAGTTAAAGTATTATCCTCCTCTATTATTGGGTAATTGATTTGGTGTATTGGTTATTGTTATTCCGCTGCGTGATTATTGGATGTTAGGAATTATCTATTCCTACACGTTGGTATTGGTATCGGAGTTAATAATTAATTAGGCAATTTTATATTGCTTACATTTGGTATCAAAGCTTTAGGCTCGATCTTAGTTGGTTGTGTTGAAAATATTATTACTCAAGGTTGTGATTTTAAAGTATTTGGTGAAGGCCCGTTGAACAAGGGGTCAACGGGGTGTTGGTGCAGATTTGTTTGATAAGGTGTCATCGGAAAATTTGTCAAGGATAGTTGGAGCGTGATTTTTGCAAGGAGAAGAGGCTACAATCAAAGACGAGTTAATTAATTGTTTGTTTGATTAAAAGGATGCGTTTTCCTAAGTTAGTTATTTCTAATTATGATTCTTGGATCATTAATATTAGTAAATATCTTAAGAATTGCTACTTGTGGTATGATGTGTTTGACCAATTTGATAATCTGGAGTCAAAGACACTTTCAATAGCAAAAGACCTTCGTATTTGGCGAATTTTACAAGATTCAATACATGAAGGAATTTGGGGGTTGTTGCGTTTGGGAACCTAATCTCTAAAGGTGGTTTGGGAAAAACTTGAACATACTTTCAAAAATTATGAGGAGTGGAAAAACTTGAACGTGATTTTAAATATCGTGGATATTCGGTTGTACCTACCGAATATTGGGCAACAAATTATCTCGAGGATAGATTTACGTTTGAGCAACAACGAGAACATGTGAAGAAAATAAATAAAATGATAGAAATTTTGAGGAAGATGGATGAGGAAAAGCAAAGCAAAGAAAGAGAAAAAGAAGTATTACATGAAAAGGAAAAGGAATTGGAAGAGAAAGAGGAAGAAAAAGAAAGTTTTGAATTTGGTGGTGATACAAAGGAGATAAAGTTGGTAATCAAAGATATATGTGGCGACACAAAGGAGGAAGAATCGATTGAAGATTCGTATGACTTCTAATTTAGTTGAAACTAACAAGACATGTTTAAGAGAAGGATTTGAAAAAGAAAATTGTTGTGAGAAAGAAAATAGTTGTGAAGAAGAAAAAGAAGTCAAGTTTGTTGAGACAGAAATTGGTGAAGAGAATTTTAATTTATTGGAAGTTGTATTTGGTGATATGAGAGATGTTGAAGAATTATTTCCTCAAGTAAGTGGTGTTGAGAATTTGTTTGTTGAAGATGATAAATTAGATGAGAAAATTTGCATGAATATGTTAAATGATAGTGTGAATGAGGAGAATATAAAATTTGAGAATGCGTTTGATGTTGCTCAAGATTTTGAGTTTGTTGATTTGAAGGTTGTCGATCAATACGTTGAGAAGGTTGAAAATTCTACTCTCATTGATTTTCTTGGTATTGAAAAATTTCTTACTCCTAATTCAAGTGCTACCAAAGTTGAGTTGTTGAAGTATTGTTTTGGTTCTTCAATTAATGAGTTTCAAGATTTGATTAGTACCGAAGATGTGTATTTTATTCAAGTGGATAGTGAAGATTATTTGAAGATTCATGAATTCTCAAGATCATACAATAGTGGATATGTTGGATTGGACAGTTGCTTTATGAACTTTGAAGATGAATGGGTCAACATGGAAGATTATTTTGATCGTGAAGAACAAGTCAAGAAGTTGTATGTCAAGTATAAAGTTCGTCCTCAATCTCGAGTGAAGATGAAGACCAAAGATCAAATACAAGTGTACGAGTTTTTGACAGCCGCAGAGATCGCATTAAAGATTATTGCTCGAGATGGCGATGAACCAAATACTTTTACGAGTTTAATTGGTTTAAGGGAGGCAATGTTGGATATTAAACCAAGCCTAATCCAATTAGGATTGTTATTTATTAATTAGTTGTCAAGTTCTATTGTGTCTCCTAATTAATTCAGGAATATGTTTGTTAAATAGGACTTTCCTATTAGGAATAGGATTTATTTAGATCTATTATAAATAGATGGGTTGTGAAGCCTTATTGTAAGAAAAAGATTAAAATATTGAAAGAGAGTTGACCAGCCTTTTACAAGTGCTCTAAAGTGTCGTGAACCTATATGGTGATTGTGTGAGTATATGGGTTTTTAATACATATTGATAGTTAAAGTATTATCCTCCTCTATTATTGGGTAATTGATTTGGTGTATTGGTTATTGTTATTCCGCTGCGTGATTATTGAGTGTTAGGAATTATCTATTCCTACACGTTGGTATTGGTATCGGAGTTAATAATTAATTAGGCAATTTTATATTGCTTACAGTAAAATATTCTTAAGCGTTGGCCCAGTGGTAGACTGGGGTTTTACAAAATATAAGGTCTCAGTGTCGAGTAAAATATTCTTAAGTGTTGGTCCAGTGGTAGACTGGGGTAAGTGTCGAGTAAAATATTCTTAAGTGTTGGTTCAGTGGTAGACTGGGGTTTTACAAAATGTAATGTCTCAGCGTCAATTTCTTTATATGGCTAGTGATAGAGTTCGAGTTTCTCGAAGTGTAAAGTTTTAAATTCGATCACTTTCTATCCCCCATAAAACACAAAAATAAATAAATAAATAAATAAAATAAAATAAAATAAATATTCATAATTTACAATGTGCCGCATTTAAAAAGAAGAGTGGTAATAGCAACTCTGGTATTACCACTTATATATAATCATGTTATAGTACAAAATAATATTGGAGTGTAAATATTATGGCCCTAAATACAAGTTTTTAATGCAAGAAACACAAGTTAACATCCGGTACTTGTTGGGTGTCCTATGAAATTTAGCAGGGTTGATGAGGCCAAAAGATAAAAAATTAATAAAAATAAACTGTAATCAACAATAAATAATAAAAATACAAAAATAATTATAAATAAAAAAAAATAGCTTGGTCCCCCACTCGGTAATTTACAAGGGTAAGAGCATTTCCAATGCAATCATCTAATTTTTTTTACGTGATATACTTAAATAAAAAACTTCTGTAGCAAAAAATTTAAAAGATAAAGAGTCATCCTTCTAAATATGTTCCAATGCAAAACTTCATTTAAAACATTTTTTCAGACGTAATAGTTTTTTATAATTATTTACCAAAAACAAAAAATAAAAATTACTCAATATTCACAGTAAAAAATAAAAGAAAATTTACGGTACCGTAGCTGACTAACAACAAAAGATAGAAGAAAACAAAAATAAAAATTATTCCATACTATAACTAATTGACAGTAAAAAAAAAAAAAAAAACTAATGTTAAACCGTAACTGACTGACAATAAAAGATAGAAGAAAATTGACGGTAAATGACCTCCTCTCTAGAAGTAGACGATTACGTAGATGATGTCTTTCCAAATAAATATTATCTCTACCTCAGCATAAAAGGTTTGTATTGAGAGAAGTTTTTGTTGGGAAAAAATTTATATTTTCTACTTGTCTAACTTTTTTACTATATAAATAATTACATTGGAGAAACTCTAAGTTGAGATTGGTTTGAATCTTAGATTATAGATTATAGATTTTGCTTAGTCCAGAATTTAAAAGTCGGCCATCCACACTCACTTAAGGCCATGAGATTGGTATCGATTCTCAGATATATCTATTTGAGACAATGTAAATGTTTATATTATAAATTAAAAAAGTTTATAGAGATTATATAAATATATTTTTTTAAGTGAACTTTTTAAGTATAACTTCTAAAAATAAAATATTTGATTTTTTACTGGAACATAGAAAGTATCTATTTTTCCACAAATACACGTTGGTTAATACTTTATTTTAATTTAGATGATGCTTCTTCTTCTTCTTCTTTTTTATTTTTATATATTGGTTAAAAAATAAAGTAGGAAAAGCATAACCCACAAATTTATTTGCCTGATAGTGATATATTTTCGTCGATAATCTTTTGAAACGTTATTTTCATTCCACTTCTTAATCAATACAGTTTAATTAATAATTTATTATTCTTTTTTGGTACATGTTAATACTTAATTTTATTTATATTAGTACTCTCATCGTTCTTAACTTATTGTCGTGTTTGATATTTTTTACTCAACGAGCTATTTTTAAATAAAAATTTGATATGTATATATATTTCAAAAATTACAAAAATACGTGATTCGTAGTACTTAAAAAATACTAAGAATTATGTGTTTCATTATTTTTAAAAAAATTAAAAAATATATGACAAATTTTTATGTAAAAATAAATCTATTTGACTACAAAAAAAAAAAAAGTCATGATAAGCTTTTAGGAACAGAGAGAATATAATTTTTACGATACATAACAAAGTATATAAATAATGCACCCGTTTCTTTGGTGTTAAGCGTTAATTATGATTCGTCTTCTTTTCAATATACTCTCTCCGTTACAAGCAAAGAGTCCAATTTTCTTTTATAGAAATTAACATAAGACTAAATTAAATAAAAAATTTACATACTTTACTTATATTTTAAGAAATAAAATTTTATTAATTAAAAACTATCTTAATAGTACTATGGATTACAACTTTAATAATTTTGTAAAAATCACTAGATTTATGTTAATTATTGGTCAAACTTTAATTTAGTTGATAAAAAAAAGTTAAAAATAGACTCTTTGCCTAGAATAGAGGGAGTATATAATATATTGGAGTATAATTTATTTATTTGCAATATACTGGGCCATGTGTCATCGGCTTACGTAACCAAACACGGCATATGCATACTGATTATGGTATAAAGTGTATTTTTTCAATTCTGTAAAGTAGCAAGTTTCTTTGGTCATTTGTCTTCTTTCAAGCTTTAATCTTTATGGGGTGGCGGTGATTCATAAACCTTTTCTACTTTATTCAATGTTTATTGAAATATTAAATGACTTACACTTAGCTAGAAAAAGAATTGAAGGAATTACGTATAGAAAAACCAATTTCTTCGTTACAAAAAACAAATTGAAACTTGTAAATATTCTTTTTCTAAAACTAGATCTCAAAATGATGTTACATAAATAGGCGCTAAACGCAGCTTCCGGCAAAATTACTAACTTTTTATTTTTCTTTTTTAAATAGTAAATGTTTGAAAGAAATCTATGTTATTTGTATCGTTTACCTTGGATATAAAATTCAATTTGTCACGAATCTCACCACGTACAGTCATATTTTATACCGTATATTTTAATGCTTCTTACAATATATCATATAAAGTGTTTCATGCTTTGATTGAAAAATCGAGTGAAGCTACTAGTATAACCATTCCATCCTCTTATGTTTTCCATTTCTTTTTCCCTCAACTTATGTTTAGCGTAACTTGACACAAATGTGATTTCGAATTTGCAATACATTATCAAATTGGTATTTGATTTTTTAGCACAATATCCAGATTTGGCCAGAACCAGTTTAGGTTATATTCTCGCGAATTGAATTTGAATTTAATACACGATCAAGTATGGATTTGACTCAAAAATTCTTTTATTACGGCGATGTACCGATTAAAAAGGACATATAAGTGCATCTAAGGCGATGTGCTACAGAACTAATTAAAGGTCTTTAAAACTATTGACATCTTACACTACTCCTATTACTTATAAATTTGACTTAAATATCAATTTGGTCATTTTATTAAAATTCATTGCTCACTTTACTATTTTTTTCACACTTTAATCACTCTACTTGACTTTTTCAATCAATAAGCTCATTGATTGAGTGAGCTTATTGATTCTCCGGTCCAAAGTAGAGTAATTAAAGTGTGAAAAATAAAGAAATGAAGCTTAATGAATTTTGAGTGAAAGTAGAGTGACCAAATAGGTATTTAAGCCTATAAATTATAATTATTGAATCTCAAAATTTTTAAACAGCATATAATATACAAAGGTTAAATTTAAAGTCTGTAATTAGTTATGAAGCATCGTGTCAAGTACTCAAGTCGTCAACAGATGACATGTTATTTGTTACTTTACGCCAGTCGCCACCAATTATTTTCTCACTTTTTCTTGCAGGCCAAGTTTTAACATCATTTCTCTTTTAATCCCAATGAGAACTCTGTAGTTTCCTATCATTTTCAGTTCAAGTACTAACACCATCTTCAATACAAACATAAATTTAAAAAAATTAGGTGTAATTTAAAATTTATATATCTTTTTAAAAATAATTTGGCTTAAATTACAATTTGGTCAACCTACTTTAATAAATTATTTGTTAAGCTCACTTTATTACGTATTATTTTTCTCACTTTAATTACTATTCTTGGTCTGAAAAATCAATCTGATCACTAAAATCATTTCAGTTAGTTACGTTAGACGAAAATCTTCAAAAAGATAAAAATGTCCTTTACCTTATAAAGGTATTGTGCATGTGTACCAAAATGCCCTTACAAATAGTAGACATTTGACAAACCTGTGGTCTAACTTAGACATGCCAAAAACGGTTTGGTTCCAATTCCTGTTCGAATCGACGATTCCACAAACCGTGATAAGGTAAACCAAACAATCGTGGAGTTCCTGGTTTTTGGTTTTCCGGTTTTGTTTTTTAATTTTTTTTTTTTAAATTTTTTTGTTTAATTTTTTATTTAAAAAAAACTGTTATCAATTGTAAAAAAAGGTGTTATATGTGTGTGTGTATATATATATATATATTTTTTTTTGAATTTTTGCAAGAGTTATAAATTGTAAAGACTTTTAAGAACTTTAGTTATCAAAAGTTATAAATTAGAAATTGTAAGAACTTTAGTTATGAAAAACTACAAATTGTAATTTTTACAATTTAAAATTTAAGAATTAAAAATTTTAAAGTGTTAAACATTTTACAATTTAAGAATTAAGGACTTAAAATTTTTAATCTTTGCAATAGTCTTGAAAAAATAGAGTTTGTAATATTAAATTTAGATTTGAGAAAAACTTTTGCGAAATAAAATAGTTTTTCTTAAATTCAACAATAGTTTTGTAATGATTACAAAAATTTAAGAACTTAAAAACTTACAATAAAAATTTAGGAACTCAAAATACAAAAATAAATAAAAATAGGGTCGGTACCCTGACCAACTTTATTAATAATAATAAAAAATTACAAGAAGGGGGACAACTAGCCTTGCCTTATTATAAAGGAGGACAAAGGAACCTTACTTCAAAATTCAAATGTACAATATATTTCTAAATTCTAAATTTTTACGGTTTAGAACGCTTGAACCGGTTCGAACCGACGGTTCACGGTTCCTAAAAGACGCAAACCGGAACCGAAATCGAAACAGGCGGTTCACGGTTCATTACGGTTCACGGTTTGGACGGTTTCTAGCAGATTCGGTTCCAATTTTAAAAATCGAATGAGCATGTCTAGCCTAACTTTGTTAAAAACTTTCACTATGAAAAGACTTTAATGGGTTAATTATTAGGAATGTAGCTAGCTACTCCACAAATTAATGTTTTTTCTAAATTATAGTCGAATCTTTGGAATCATTCATATATATGGATACATATACATTTATGCATCTCTATCAATAGTCAGTTAGTCTTTCTTGGGTTTAATCTCTTTTATCTAATGTTTCATCTTTCGTATTCCACCCAACTGCACCGATGATGAAGCGAGAATCCACCGCAGCCGACACAATTGTCATCATATGCGTCAACTGCAGTATTGAGAAGTGCCGTCTCCTCCACCACGTACGTCACCGTGGAATCTTCCACCTCCTCTGCACCACCTGCGTCCTCTGTCTCCACCCACAATTCTTTTGCCCCACTTGTTTCCTCATCTACGAGTGCTCCTCACCACTCGACTTTGTCGTCTGCTTTAAATGCTACTCCACCCACCCCAAATGTGTCTCCACCCCAACCCCTTCCAAAACCCCTTACATTTGTCGTTCCTACGTCAACCCAAATATCCCAATTTTTAGTCTAAAAAAGGTTAGGGACGTAGGTAGGTAGTGACACTGAAATTTGTAAGGTCATCGATAAAAGGGGCAAAAAAATTCTTGCGGCAGTAAGGATAGCCGCGATTACCATGAATAAGGCGGGCGGAGAGGTGAGTATGCAGGTTAAACTTTTATTCTCATAAACCCTAACCCTTAGTTCTCATAAACCTAGATCACAAAATAAGAAAATCCAAACCCAGCTAATAAACAAGCAATCTAACTAATCAATATCGGAAATGAGATAAAAAATTCAGATTTGAAAATTTCTTAAATTTTGACAATTTTTGAGATTTTTTGGGCTAATTTCTCATAAAATGGGAATATCTGAAGGAAAATAAAAGGAGAATTTGGAAAATATTTTGACAATCTTTTCCTTTTTAGTAAAAAAAATCTAACAGGAGAAATTATCATATAAAAAATGAGGAAAAAGACTATAATACCATTAGTAAGGGTATTTTTGAATTTTCAAAAAGTTGTAAGCTTTCCATCCAAAAATTTGGACAGAATGATGAATGTGATAGTTATGTTTAAGTATAGTAATTAAAGTGAGAAAAAAAATAGTAGAGTGAGCTTAACGAATAATTTGTCAAAGTAGGGTGACCAAATTGCGATTTAAGCCAAAATTTTTTTTAATGTAATTGTCAAAAGGATTATGGATACTTTGGTTGACTCTTAATTTGTTAATATTCTATGCAAATTGTGGAGGAGGATGTGAAAAAAAGATTCTTGTATTCACATCCTCATCCACATTTTGAATTGAATGTAAAAAAATCATGGAATACCAATCAATTGAAAATAATTTAGTTGATACATCATATTAACACTTCTTTCATAATTAAATTAAAAAAAATATATTTTTCTTTTAAAAAATGTATAAATTCTAGTGACCCCCACATGTGAATAGAATAGAACCCGACCGAAACCCCACTACCTCACTCATTAAACCAACCAACTGGTCCAACTCAGCTCTTACTCAGACATTCCGACAACCGACCGACTTTCCGACAATGTTTAGAGTTTCCTCCACCGAAATGCAGTCAACCGCGACTTCCATGTTCTCAGCCTATGCCTCATTCGCCGCCTTCATGATGATGTTCCGGTCACTAGCAAACGACCTCGTACCCGAACCAATCCGATCCTACCTCCACTCCTTGCTCCGTTACCTCTTCGGCCCACTCTCCTCATCAACCACCATCGTCATCGAAGACGAATGGGGAATTTCTCGTAACGACGTCTACGACGCCGTCGATACTTACCTCCGTACCAAAATCAGCCCCACCACCGAGCGCTTCAAAGTCGGCAAAACCACCAAACAAAAAGCCATCAACATCTGCTTCGAAAAAGACCAGGAAATTAGAGATACCTTCGACGACCTCCAACTTAGGTGGAAATACGTTTCAATTGAGCCCAAAGATGAAGATTACGATGCAAAGACATTCTTTGAGCTTAGTTTCAACAAAAAGTTCAAAGACAAAATACTAGATGACTACTTGCCGTACGTTATGGATAAAGCGAAAGAAATTGAGGAACGTGATAAGGTCGTGAAGCTTCATTCGACGGACGGCGGTGGCTGCTGGGGGTCAATTAATTTGGACCATCCATCGTCGTTCGACACTTTGGCTATGGAGCCTAAGATGAAAAAAGCGATTATTGACGATTTGGAGAGGTTTATAAGAAGGAGAAGTTATTATAAGAAGGTAGGAAAAGCATGGAAAAGAGGTTATTTGTTGTATGGTCCTCCTGGTACAGGTAAATCGAGCTTGGTTGCGGCAATGGCTAATTATCTCAAGTTTGATATATACGATTTGCAGCTTAGTAGTATGCAATCGAATTCGGCTCTCAGGAGAATATTGCTATCCACTACGAATCGATCTATCATTTTGATCGAAGATATCGATTGCAGTGTTGAGATGCAGGATAGAAGTCACGCAAATGTTCCAACCAAAGCTTCCGACTCTAAGCATCCATCTCAGGTTGGTTCATGCTTAATTTCTGCCTCGACTCATAAGTTGACTGATTTGCACAATTTTTTGAAATAATTAAGGTTTCGATGCTTTGTTTAATTTTTTTTTAATCATTAATAGTTTCTCTTTTTGGAAAATATTTTAAAATTGTTTTTTTTTTGGCAGTTAACAAAATTTAGTAGGAGAATTGATTACCCGATTTATTAGCTAGGCAAGTGATAATGAAATCTTATAGTATTAACAGACTGTACGTAGTTGGTTATTGTTATTTTTCTCTAACGGCCGTTAATTTGTTTATTTCTACAGTTGACGCTTTCGGGTTTATTGAACTTCATAGATGGACTGTGGTCGAGCTGTGGAGATGAGCGGATCATTGTTTTCACGACCAACCACAAGGACAAACTTGATCCTGCATTGCTGCGTCCAGGAAGAATGGACCTACACATTCATATGTCGTATTGTACGTATCAAGGTTTTAGACTATTGGCTTCTAATTACCTTGGTATAAATGATCATTACCGGCTCTTTGACGAGATTGAGGACTTAATTGAGAAGGTTCAGGTCACTCCTGCCGAACTTGCCGAGGAACTAATGAAGAGTGAGGATGCTGACATTGCCCTTGCCGGAGTTGTTGATTTTCTCAAATGCAAGAAGATACAAGGGAGGGTTGGATAAACCATCCGAGGATTGATCAAGTTGTCTTGGCGGATCTTTAAAATTAGGGATTAGTAGCTAATCATATTGTTTAGGATTATGGTTATGGTTCTCTGTCTTTGTCTTCTTTTTGTAACTCTGTTTTTTCTTTTCTTTACTTTTTGTAGCTAATCATCTTGTTTAGGATTATTAGCTAATCATATTGTTTACAATTGTTGTTTATTGATTTGGTGATTTAGTTTTGTTATTTTGGTCTCTCTCTCTTATTTCATTTTTTTAAAAACTCTTTCTTCAATTATTAAAAAACATACCGAGAACCACAAAATCAAAACTACCAAAATTATAAAATCAAACACACTCTTAGAGATAGCAAAGATTAAGACCGGATATGATTAATAAACCAAGTTGCCACTGTTTGGTACACAAGGTAGTTTGGACTAATAGTCTCGTGCTATTGAGATAAACTCATTCTCTCCTCGCTAATTATATTAAGGGAGTGGGTGGTATTATAAGTGCCCTTTCTTAGTAATATTTCGAAAGATTCCATTGGGTCTAATCGGAGAAGATTTTGTGAGAAGGATTATTATAAGAAGAGGCACTTGGAAGAGAGGTTATTTGTTGTAAGGTCCTCCTGGGACTGCAAAATCAAGTTTGATTGCAGCAATGGCTAATTATCTAAAGTTTGATATTTATGATTTGGAGCTTACTAGTTTGTATTCAAATTCGTAACATATAAAGTAACCAGCTGTTTTCCACTACGAATCGGTCTATTATTGTGATTGAAGATATTGATTGTAGTGCTGAGATGCAAGATCGAGAGCCAAAATTCTAATTCTAAGGTTAGGAGTATTATAATCAGTATTTTACGATATACTCTTTCCGTTCTAGGCAAAGATTTCACTATTCTATTTTGATGTTTCAGTACACTTTCAAATATTATGCCTACAATCTTCATAGTTTTATAACTTTACCCTCCATGTGTGGTATAAACACATTAACAATTTTCAAGTATTTTTGTAATTATAACTAATTCTAATGGTACATATATATCCCTTAATTATTAGATTTTTTAAACGTTAACTCTTTGTGTGGAAATAGTATAAATACCCTTTCCATAACATTTTGCCCATACTAAATTCCATTGTGGAACATTTATGCGGTTGACAATTTTGGGGTGTCTTGAACTTCATAGATGGATTATGATCAAGCTCTGGAGAAGAACCAATCATTATATTCACCACCAACCATAATTAAGGACAAACTTGACCCTGCTTAATTTGTTGCGCCCTGGAGGAATGGACATGAACATTCACATGTCTTACTGCACTTATAAAGGGTTTAGGCTATATATTGGCTTCTAATTACCTTGGTGTCAATTACGATGATAACCAGCTTTTTAATGAGATAAAGGACCTAATAGAGAATTAATGTTGAGGTCACTCCTGCGGAAATTGCAGAGGAACTAGCGAAGAGTGAGGATGTCGGCATTGCTCTCGCTGGAGTTGTAAATTTTTTCCGAGTGCAAAGAAGATTGAAGCAAGTGCAATCAAGGAAGGAAGAAAAGAATGTTGCACTAGAGGGAAATGATACAGCTGATCATCAAGAATAAAAAAACTGATGTAGTGTTAGAAACTTAGAAACCAGCCTTTGGGGATATAGTGAAAGCTAAGAAGAATTCAACCCAAAAGTAAATTGAAGAAATTAGAAGAGAAGAGAAATAGAAATCATGAAATCAAATTGGTATACCCTTTCACCCCTGGTTTTGTTAAATTTCGAAAGGGTTTGTTTGGGAATTCCAATGTCATAGTTTGGAATTAGAATTAGAAATACAATTTAAATTTCGTGGAACTCAAATTGTTCATCTAATTCTAATTTCAAAGTATGACATTGACTAGCCAAACACAGCTTAAATTATTTAACAAAACGTAACAAATTTTACAGAATAAGGACTGCTGCCAACCCTACGGGAATTTTCTTATGTTTGGGAACCCCAATGTCATAGTTTGGAATTGGAATTGGAAGTATAATTTGAATTACGTGAAGTTCAAATTGTTCATCCAATTTTAATTCCAAAACATGACATTTACTAGCCAAACATAACCTAAGGGTGCTACCGACCCTAGGGGGATCTCTAATTTTCTTTTTTTTTCCTTCCTTTTTTGCAATAATATAACAACCAAAAAATGATAATTTTAAAACAAAAAATGTCAAAAATTTAGAGAGAGAGAGAGAGAGAGAGAGAGAAAGAGATGGAGAGACGAAAAAATTAATGTGAAGGTTTAAGGTTGAAAATTTTCTATATAAAGAATTCAGAATTTAAATAGTATTTTCGCCAGGGAGAGCACTTCACACATTTGGTGATTTTGGAGACAGTATTTAGCACCACCCTTTCTAGAATACATAACAAAGTATATATTGATTGGAAAATAAAGGCCAAATTACTATTTTCCCCCAAAGTATCCAATAAATCTCAGTTTGCTACCCATAATCTATTTTGTCTCATTTTCATATCTAATGTTACCATTTTTCCCAGTTGGCCCCAGCCGTGACGGACGTTAAAAAATTTAACGTAAGTTGGTCATATGCATGTCACGTAGGGTTATTTTGGTCATTTTGATTGGGGGCGCAGAAAGGGATTTGGTGCGTTTATCTTTAATTGGTTGGCAATTTTAGGAATAGAATTTTAATGAAACTCCAAATCAATAAATATATATTGTTAGTATTTAAAATAGGCATTTAATTAAAAAAATGTCATTAATTAATTATTAGCATATGTAGATTAGATATAATTTCATGGTTTAGTTAACCATTTGACATTTAAAATATTTTTGAATTATAATTTTTTTTAAAGAATTAAAACAAATTAAAATAAAAATTGGTACTCATTTGATATTTAAGATATTTTTAAATTATAACTGTTTAAAAAAATAAAATAAAATCGATTAAAAAAAAGTTCATTCATGCAATTTGTCAAACACTGGTGGTGCATCTATTTTAAACCCACTTTTCATATACAATTTGTTTATGGGAGAGTCTATTTTCACTACATTTTTTGCTTATCCACTATATTATTAATTGTGACTTTAAATTAATATATATTTGGACAAAACTACCACTTAATTAATTACTTGTCATTTAAAGTTTAATATATTTCTTATTTCTTAAAAGCTATTTAATTTCTAACATATCAACAAGCAAGGTAATTTAGCTTTTTCTATTTCTATTTATTTTTAATAAATATGTTTTTCTTAATTATGCATATGACTTGTCTCATGTTTTATTATTAAAAAAAATCATAAAAGCCTTTTTCGATCAAATTTTTTGAAAATATGTGATATTTTATTACTAAACTAAAAAGGTTTAATTTAATTTAAAAAATATTATTTAAAAAATCATAGCAATTTGGTAGGTATTGAATTGATTATTGATTTCAATCAATTCAAAATTCAAAATTTAGAATTAATTTTTATGGGTAGGCAAAAGGAATTAAAGCTTTAAGATAATACCTCATAATATGATTTTACTATTGAATTAATTTTTACAATTATATCTTTTAAATTTAACCGTAAATTTTTTATTTAATGAGCAAAAATCACATGTTTTATCAAAGTTCGGTTGTCAAAAAATATTCTTATGATGTTAGATTTTCTATTATGCAATATGACTCCAATTGTGAGCTTAATTAATTAAACATGTAAAATAAATAAAGTAGAAAAAATAATTATGTCGTTTATGTGAACGCTAATAAAAGATTATGCAATATGTTTTAAGTTAAAAAATAATACTGATCATAGTAATTAAAAAAGTAACTTTATTAGTCAACTTAATATGTACAAGTAATTAAGGGTAATTTTGTCAAAGCATGCATTTTAATATAATAATTAATAATGTAGTGAATTAGCAAAAAATGTAGTGAAAATAGTCTCTCCCTTTGTTTATTCAAGCAATCCAACAATTGATTTCAAGCAAATAAATACCCAACAATAAATCTTCGAATCATAGAAGTCGAAGTTGAAGTATTTAGCAATTTTGCATTCCTTCGGATTTGACCTAGAAAACAGAGTGGAAGGACATAATACAGTAAGGAGGCTGTAGTTGTCACACCCCAATTCAAGCTACAACACATAGCCTGAATTCGGGATGAACCAGCTATACATAATCAAAATAGTCACCTGTTTAACAATATACAACTGCGGAAAATAAAACATGGCGATATGCCATTCAACCTCATAAACTGAAAATATACAACTAAGTTTACACAACTCATCCAGCTAATATACAGACCAAAATAGAAGACATCCAGCATTTATATACAATACAACAGAAACCAGTTTGAAACCTAGACAGTATAACACGCCATTGTCTATCCACATACACAAAATAAAGTCTACCCCAAAAGAAAACAACCACCTTCTATCTCACGACAAGCTGCACAGCCTCACGCATGTGAACCCTTCATCTTGCTTCGATCTAAGGACAACATTAGTAAAAGGGTGAGTCACCTATGACCCAGTAAGATTCCACTAAACTTATGCATGTCATGCATGCATGCAGCAGTAATAGGATGCTAACACATAGCAACACATAATCATCATAACTGATAACCAACCAAGTCTCATTACCAGCGCAAGTAGGCACACAACTAGAGCTGTCAATATGGGTTGAACCCGCCGGGCCAGCCCAACCCGCCACCAAAATATGTTGGGTTGGGTTGATACATTTTGATCCCGCCTAGGAAGCGGGTCAAACAGGTTGAATCCGTCGGGCTAGCGAGTTGAAGCGGGTTGGGTTGGGTTGGGTTGGGCTAACCCTCCAAATTGTTTGACTATATAAATTTAGTTTAACTCTTTGATTTTTAAGAAGTGTAGTTATATTCCCTTAACTTTTTTGGCTTTAATTTGTTAGATTGTTTCTTGGCCTTTTGTTTGATTTTTTATTTCATTAATTAGAAATTAAAAATAGTTGTGATATATTTTTTATTTTTATTTTAATTTGTTAGATATTGAGTTTATTTAAGATTTATTTTTGGCAGGTTGGCCCGCCCCAACCCGTAGCCCATGGCGGGTTGGGTTGGGTTGAGTTATTTCAGCCCGCTCATTTGACGGGTCAACCCAACCCAAACCGCCTAGTGGCGGGTTGTAGCGGGTTACGGGTCAGCCCAACCTGCTAGCCCGTTTTGACAGCTCTAAACACGACTGCCAACTGTTCCATAACAGTTGGAAGTAATGACCAACCTACAAAGTAATGAGCTAAACAACATTTCATAACACGCATTAAACAAATAGTAACATCACGGGATCATGTATATCAGGATATAGAAATCGAGGTGCACCTCAACTAACCAGCTTCCCTGATAACCTCATTCGATTTTACAGTTCATATCAGATCACTGTAGGTCATGTAATTCGTATTTTATATATTCCGCGGAATAAGTCAACATGTCCCAAGTCCTTACAATCTTGGAAACTATGCGACGACACCACTCTTATCCAATAATCTACATGGTGTAAAAACCCTATTTTGGCCGAAATAGGGAGGCAAGCCGGATTAAGGTCGCCACAACCCGACTATCACTGCACTTCGCCCCATGACAGTTGGTAGTCAACCAAAACCCCTTAAAAGTTAGTATTTAAATATGCACATTTTGTTAACCGATTTCATGTTCACACTTTATTCCGTATTCGTTTACAATTTCGATATTTCGTTTATCCTTCAAGGATCAATTCGAGTTCTATTTCCACGAACCAACATAATGAACAAGTTAACCATCTCAAACAATTCAATATCAAGTCACAATCCCTTAATCACAGCCATGTTAAACACTTTATTTATGCTAGTTTCTCACCGGTTTCACAATTTCAAGTATACGATCGAATTACAACATTTTCAAGGTTTATATAAACATTAATACACCTTATCAATACATACTCATAATCATAACAACATTTTAAAGAACTTAACATGACTAGATATTCACAAATTCAACATAATAACATCACAACATCGCATATAACCAAATTCAACCGATTAAACAACAAACATACATAAGCTAGAGGTCCCTTACCTAGTTGAAATGTTAAACCACCAATAAATCCCTGGAATTCAGTGCATAGATCAGCCACAAACTCACTTAGATCAACCCCTAATTGCTGCCTTAGTGGAAGAACAAAATCTCATACAACAAACCCTAGAAACCTTAGGTTAATTTGTTGAAATTTGGAGAATTTGAGGAAGAAAATTGAATGTTTTGCTGTGTTTTAAGGCCTGGAAATGCTCTCTCAAGGTTCACCCACGATTTTGACCAGCTAAAGGAGTAAAAGCATGAGGTGGCAGCCAAAAAGCTGTCTAAAAAGTGAGTTGTTGCAATGCTATTACTGGCTGGCTCGGTCGCGCCAGGTGATGAGGCGCGAGCGCGCCTACTGTTCATCCCCGAGCCTTTGTTGTTGTTTTGCTCCGTTTCTTTTGTTCGATCACTCGAGAACTCCTAGGTTTGACTGTATAACACTTATCACACATCAAAGATTGTCCCTAAAGGTTCCATATCATCCTAAGATCAAATCAAAGTCACGACAAATTTTATGAACCCGAAAACATCATTGAAACTTCTTCGTTTTGCAACTTCGAAATAACACAACATCTTTCACTTTTTCAAGGCTTGATTTAACATTATGAAACTTATATAACATCAAGTATATCTAGGTTCAAAGTATCATGACTCATCTCTTTCATTTCGGTTCAATTTACGCTACGGAATAATGCAAGAAAGTAACATACCAAAGCATTTAAACGTGAGTTTACAACTTATTTATTCGAAATCATGAACCACGATAATCAAGTAAATAATGCATGCACATAATCATAAGACTAACATGCTAATGAAATGCTCAGTTATTACACCCTCTCCTCCTTAAAAGAATTCGACCCCGAATTCTTTACCTTAGTTATCAAACAAGTGAGGGTAGTTGGTTCTTATCGCATTTTCATTTTCCCATGTTGCTTCTTTTATTGTATGACTTTGCCACAAGACCTTTACCATCGGTATGGTCTTTGTTCTGAGTACTTGTTCTTTTCGATCTAAAATTTGCACAGGTTGTTCCACGTACGATAGATTAGGTTGAAGGTTTACAGGTTCAACCTCTAATATATGTGAAGGATCAGAAATGTTTCTCAGCATCGATTCTTGGAAAACATTGTGAATCCCCTCAAGTGCTGATGGCAATGCCACTCGATATGCTAACTTTCCCACTTTTGCCAAGATCTCGAAAGGCCCAACATATCTCGGTGCAAGTTTCCCTTTCTTCCCAAATCTCTTAACACCTTAGACTGGAGAAATCTTTAAGAACACCTGATCACCTACTTCAAACTCAAGATCTCTTCTTCGAACATTGACATAGTTCTTTTGTCGACTCTGTGCCGTAAGAAGCCTATCCCGAATAACTTTTACATTATTAGCAGATTCATGTACAATTTCTGGACCCCATATCTTTGCTTCTCCTACTTCATCCCAACAGATTGGCGATCGACACTTTCTGCCATACAATGCTTTATACGGAGCCATTCCAATTCTTGACTGGTGGCTATTATTGTATGCAAACTCTGCCAATAGAAGATAAGTATTTCAGCTACCTTTGAAGTCAAGTGAACAAGCTCGCACTATATCTTCTAGTATCTGAATAGTCCTTTCTATTGCCCATATGTCTGAGGATGAAATGCAGTACTAAGACTTAATTTGGTCCCCAGTGCCTCCTAAAGTGTCTGCCAAAATCTCGATGTAAAGCGAGGATCTCGGTCAGAAACAATGCTAACAAGTAGTCCATGCAACCTCACAATCTCCTGGATATACAACATAACAAGCTGATGTAATGCATATGTCATTTGCACAAGTAAGAAATGTGCAGACTTAGTAAATCGATCCACGATAACCAAAACTGCATCATGTCCTCGGCTTGTACTTGGCAATCCAGTTACAAAATCCATTGTAATGTTTTCCCATTTCCACTCTGAAATCTCTAGTGGTTAAAGTAATCCTGCTGGTCTTTGATGTTCAGCCTTTACCTGCTGGCATGTCAGGCATCTGGATACATAACTTGCAATTTCCCTCTTTATATTACTCCACTAGAAATCTCGTTTCAAATCTCGATACATCTTGGTACTACCAGGGTGTATAGTATATTTCGATTTGTGGCCTTCATCCATTACTTGCTGCTTGATCTCTGGATCATCTAGAATACACACTCGACCTCTGAACTTAACTAACCCATCACTATGCACATGGAAATCTTTTTCTTCTTCACCCTCTTTTAACTTCTTCACAATCTTTTGTAATTCAACATCTCGTTCATGTGCCTCTTTAATTCTCTCAAGTAACACTAGTTGAACATGAACATTTACAAAGATGATGCCATGGCTTGATTTACAAGGATTCCATTGATACATCTCCCAACATCTTCCACTCCCAGATCATCAAACAAAAAACATACATCTTTCGACTCAAAGCATTAGCGACAACATTAGCTATTCCCGTCTGATACAAGATAGTGCAGTCGTGATCCTTAAGTCTTTCCATCCAGCGACGTTGATGATTGTTCAATTCCTTTTGAGAGAAAAGATACTTCAAGCTCTGGTGATCAGTGTACACTTCAAACTTGGCCCCATACAGATAATGCTTCCATTTATGCAACGCCATAATGATAGTTGCTAACTCTAAATCATGCGTAGGATAATTCTGTTTACACGGTGTCAATTTTCTCGAGGCATAAGCAATAACTTTCCCATTCTGCATGAACACCCAGTCCTTCTTTAGAAGCATCACTATACACAATGAAATGTTCACTCCCATCAGGTAAGACAAGAACTGGTGTTGATGTCAATCTTCATTTAAGTTCCTGAAAACTGTTCTCACACTTCTCATCCCACACAAAAGGAATCTTCTTTCGAGTCAAATTTGACATTGGAGTAGAGATCTTCAAAAATCCTAGTATGAATCTCCGGTAATGCGAGCTAAGCCCAGAAAACTACGAATCTCTATAACTGTACTCGGTCGCTTCCATTCAACAACTGTCTCCACTTTAGTAGGATCAAGCAATGTCTGCTTGTGACATGATATGCCCCAGAAAAGTAACTTCTTTCAACTAAAATGCACATTTACTGAACTTGGCAAACAATTTCTTCTCTCGTAGTAAGTTTAGCACCAATCTTAAGTGATGTTTATGTTCCTTTTCAGACTTGGAGTAAACAAGTATATCATCAATAAACACTACTACGAAGCTATCCAGATAAGGTTGAAAGATTCTATTCATCAAATCCATAAAAACTGCAGGTGCATTAATCAACCCAAATGGTATAACAATGAACTCGTAATGCCCATACCTCATTCTGAAAGCAGTCTTTGGAACATCTTCTACTCGAATTCTCAACTGGTGATACCCACTTCTCAAATCAAACTTTAAAAATATAATGGCCCCATGTAACTGGTCAAACAAATCATCAATATGTGGTAACAGATATTTGTTCTTCACAGTTACCTGATTCGGCTGTCGGTAATCAATGTATAGCCTCAGTATCCCATCTTTCTTCTTCACAAATAAAATTGGTGCACCCCAAGGTGAAACACTTGGCTTAATAAACCCCCAGTCATGTAACTCCTGCAACTGAATCTTCAATTCCTTTAATTCAAAAGGTGCCATTCTATAAGGTGTTTTCGAAATTGGTGTAGTGCTTGACAATAATTCAATACAGAACTCTATCTCTCGTTCAGGTGGCAACGAGAAATCATCTGAAAATACATCTGAATACTCACATACTACAGGTACTTCTTTAAGCTTAGGTGTGGCCTTCTTCTTATCATACACATATGTCAAATACCTAGTACACCCACTAGCAATCAATTTACCAGCCTGTAATGCAGAAATAATATGCAATCTACTACCTCCTTTTTCGCCTAAGAATTGCAACTCAGGCTAATTCGGGAATTTAAAAGTAACCAGTTTATGATAACAATCTACATGAGCATGATATGAACATAGCCAATCCATATCCAGTATAATATCAAAATCCCGAATAGGTAACACAATCAAATCAACAGGCAAACTACAATTACCCACAAACACATCACAAGCCTTATAGACCACACTAACTACCACACATTCCCCCGTCAGGGTTAATACCTTTAGCATATAAGGCAATACATGCGGTTGCACATGCAAATTCACAATAAAATGATATGCCACATACGAATGAGATGATCCTGGGTCTATCAAAATACAGGCTCTAAACTGAAAAACAGTAAGAGTACCTCCTACGACAGACGAAGGCTCAAGAACATCCTTCTGGTCTAAGGCAAACACACCCCTTTGGACCTTCGATTTTCCATCACCCCCTCTCTTGACCCCCGAGGTCTGTTGATTCTAGTTTTGTGACTGTTGATTCTGTGATCGAGTATTATTCCATTTTAGGCAATGGTTATGGTAATGCCCAAATTCCCCACAAGTAGTACATTTACCCTGCTTTACCCAATATTTGTCTACCATATGATTTCCCTTACCACAAAAAGTGTACCCACTTGTAACAATTTGATGTCCCGATGCCATAGAACCAACAGTATTATTCTTTGATTGCTAACCTATCTTACGATTACCTTGCTGGTTCCCTTGTTATCCCTGTTGTTGTGTCTGTTGTGGCCTTCGAGGTGGTCTCTAGGAATGACCATCTCGGTTACCCTGTCCTTTTCTATTATTGTAGTTTCCTTGTCCTCTCCCACCTTGTAAGTTAAATCCTCCTCTATTACTGTTACCCTGACCTCTTCCACTTTTTTAGGTAGTCTGCTGCCCAAATACCCTAACTCTTTTCATTTTATGTACTTCCAGATCATTCTCTACAGATAAGGCTCGATCCATTGCCGCGAATAAGTAAGCTCAAGTGGAAATAACTTGCGAAGCTCTACACGAAGCCCCTTCACAAACTTCCTCACTTTTTTATCCTCAGTAAAGAGCAAATGAGTGTTATACCTGGTCAACTGAGTAAACTTTGCTTCATACTGAGCCACATTCAAATTTCCCTGTTCCAGTGTCATGAACTCTATTTTTCTTTGCTCTTGAACCACAGCTGGAATGAAGTTCCTCTTGAATTCTAGTACGAAATTATTAAACCCCATGTCAAGTAACTCCTGCAACTAAATCTTCAATTCCTTTAATTCAACAGGTGCCATTCCATAAGGTGCTTTCGAAATTGGTGTAATACTTGGCAATAATTCAATACAGAACTTTATCTCTCGTTCAGGTGGCAACGAGAAATCATCCAGAAACATATCTGAATACTCACATACTACAGGTACTTCTTTAAGCTTAGGTGTGGCCTTCTGCTTATCATACACATATGCCAAATACCCAGTGTACCCACTAGTAATCAATTTACCAGCCTGTAATGTAGAAATGATATACAATCTACTACCTCCTTTTTCACCTAAGAATTGTAACTCAGGCTGATTCGGGATTTATCATGCTCATAGCCAATCCATACCCAGTATAATATCAAACTCCTGAATAGGTAACATAATCAAATCAGCAGGCAAACTATAGTTACCCACAAACACATCACAAGCCTTATAGACCATATTAGCTACTACACATTCCTCCATCGGGGTTGATACCTCTAACATATAAAGCAATATATGCGGTTGAACATGCAAATTCACAATAAAATGAGATGCCACATACGAATGAGATGATCCTGGGTCTATCAAAATATGGGTTCTAGATTGAAAAACAGTAAGAGTACCTCCTACGATAGATGTAGACTCAAGAACATCCTTCTTGTCTAAGGCAAACACATGCCCTTGGACCTTCGATTTCCCATTACCCCCTCTCTTGACCCCCGAGGTCTGTTGATTCTGGTTCTGTGACTGAGTATTATTCCATTTTGGGCAATGGTTACGGTAATGCCCAAATTCCCCACAAGTAGTACATTTACCCTGCTTTGCCCAACATTTGTCTACCATTTGATTTTACTTGCCACAAAAAGTACACCCACTGGTAACGGTTCTTTGTCCGATGCCATAGAACCACTAGTATTATTCTTTGATTGTTGTCCTGTCTGACGATTACCTTGATGGTTCCCTTGTTGTCCCTGTTGTTGTGTCTGTTATGGCCCTCGAGGTGGTCTCTAGGAATGACTATCTCGGTTACCCTGTCCACCTCTATTATTGTAGTTTCCTTGTCCTCTCCCACCTTGAAAGTTAAATCCTCCTCTATTACTGTTACCCTGACCTCTTCCACTTTCTTGGGTAGTCTGCTGCCCAAATACTGCAGCTCTTTTCACTTTCTGTTTTTCCAGATCATTCTCTATAGATAAGGCTCGATCCACTGCAGTTGAATAAGAAGTAAGCTCAAGTGAAAATAACTTGTTGCGAAGCTCTGCACGAAGCCCCTTCACAAACTTTTCACTTTTCTATCCTCAGTAGAGAGCAAATGAGTATTATACCTAGCCAACTGAGTAAACTTTACTTCACACTGAGCCACATTCAAATTTCCCTGTCCAGTGTCATGAACTCTATTTCTCTCTGCTCCTGAACCACAGCTGGAATGAAGTTCCTCTTGAATTCTGGTACGAAATTAGCCTATGTCTGAGGAGTCCCATCATTCTCTTACTTGTCCTTAATTAACATCCACCAATTGTCTGCTATGTCTTCCATCTTAAAAGTTACAAAGATCATTTTTTCTTCTTCAGAACATCCGAGTGTCTTAAACATTTTTTCCATTCCTTCAAGCCACCTTTCAGCCTTCAATGCATCAAGTTCACCATCATAGCTCTTGGGATTCAGTTTCAGAAACCTCTTAAGTAGCGTAGTACCCTGCATAATCCCAATAGGAACTGGATGAGGATTTTGGTTACCCGCATTCTGATTCACCATCTATTGATTAGCTGCACCCTGCTGTGCTAACAACGCAATCAACCTTTTAAGAACTGCAGCCTGATTATTATCACTCTGTTATGCTATTACATCAGTCAACCTCCCAATAGCTTGATACACACCACCAAGCCCTTCATATTGTACTTCAACTGTTGGGTGAATAGGGGGGACATTAACATGACTTTCAGCTCCTTCCTGGAGCTCTGCCGCACTTGTGCCGACTCTATGTAAACCACATCCCTTTCCTCTCGACCCCACCATCGCTCACCTACACACAACCACCCAATATTAGACATATACACATAACCTCTAGGCTAAGGATCCTCTCCCGGCTTCTAGCTTAAACAAAAGCTCTGATACCAATACTGTCACAACCCAATTCAAGCTCTGATACTAATACTGTCATAACCCAATTCAAGCTACCGAGTTTACACAACTCATCCAGCGATATCTGAGACCAAAATAGAAGGCATCCAACCTTTATATACAATACGGCGAAACCGGTTTGAAACCTAGACAAGATAACAAGCCACTGTCTATCCATATACACAAAATAAAGTCTACCCCAAAAGAAAACAATCACTTTTTATCTCACGACGAGCTGCACAGCCTCACGCACGTGAACCCTTCGTCTTGCTTCGATCTAAGAAAAACATTAGTGCAAGGGTGAGTCACCTATGACCCAGTAAGATTCCACTAAACTTATGCATGTCATGCATGTATGCAGTAGTAATAGGATGCTAACACATATCAACACATAATCATCATAACTGATAACCAACCAAGTCTTATTACCAGCGCAAGCAGGCTCACGACTGCCAACTGTTCCATAACAGTTGGAAGTAATGACCAACCTACAAAGTAATGAGCTAAATAACATTTCATATCACGTATTAAACAAGTAGTAACATCATAGGATCACGTATATCAGGATATAGAAGTCGAGGTACACCTCCGACTAACCAGCTCCCCTTATAACCCTATTCAATTTTGCAGTTTATATCAGATCACTGTAGGTCATGTAATTCATATTTCGTATATTTTGCAAAATAAGTCAACATGTCCAAAGTCCCTAAAACCTTGGCAACCATGCGACGACACCACTCTTATCCAATAATCTACGTGGTGTAAAAACCCTATTTTGGCCGAAGTAAGGAGGTAGGCCGGATTAAGGTCGCCACAACCCGACTATCACTGTACTCCGCCCCATGACAGTCGGTAGTCAGCCAAAACCCCTTGAAAGTTAGTATTTAAATGTGCACATTTTGTTAACCAATTTCATGTTCACACTTTATTCCGTATTCGTTTACAATTTTAGTATTTCGTTTCTCCTCCAAGGATCAATTTGAGTTCTATTTCCACGAGCCAACATAATGAATAAGTTAACCATCTCAAACAGTTCAATATCAAGTCACAACCCCTTAATCCCAGCCATGTTACACACTTTATTTAGGCTAGCTAATTTCTCGCCGGTTTTGCAATTTCAAGTATACGATCGAATTACAACATTTTCAAGGCTCATATAAACATTAATACACCTTATCAACACATACGCATAATCATATCAATATTTTAAAGCACTTAACATAGTTAGAAATTCACAAATTCAACATAATAACATCACAACATCACATATAACCGAATTCAACCGATTAAACAACAAACATACATAAGCTAGAGGTCCTTTACCTAGTTAAAGTGTTAAACCACCAATAAATCCCTAGAATTCAGTGCATAGACCAGCCACAAACTCACTTACATCAACCCCTAATTGTTGCCTTGGTGGAAGAACAAAATCTCATACAACAAACCCTAGAAACCCTAGGTTAATTTATTGAAATTTGGAGAATTTTAGGAAGAGAATTGAATGTTTTGCTGTGTTCTAAGGCCTGAAAATGCTCTCTCAAGGTTCACCCACAATTTTGACCAGCCAAGGGAGTAAAAGCATGAGGTGGAAGCCAAAAATCAGTCCAAAAAGTGAGCTGTTGCAATGCTGTTACAGGCTGGCGCGGTCGCGTCAAGTGATGAGACGCGAGCGCGCCTACTGTTCATCTCCAGGCCAATTTTGTTATTTTTCTCCGTTTCCTTGGTTCGATCACTCGGTCACTCCTAGGTTTAATTGTATAACACTTATAACACATCAAAGATTGTCCCTAAAGGTTCCATATCATCCTAGGATCAAATCAAAGTCATGATAAAGTTTACGAACCCGAAAACATCATCGAAACTTCTTCGTTTTGCAATTTTGAAATAACACAACATTTTTCACTTTTTTAAGGCTCGATTTAACATTATGAAACCTATATAACATCAAGTATATCTAGGTTCAAAGTATCATGGCTCATCTTTTTCTTTTCGGTTCAATTTACGCCACAGAATAATGCAAGAAAGCAATATATCGAAACATGCAAATGTGAGTTTACAACTCATCTATTCGAAATCATGAACCACAATAATCAAGGTAACAATGCATGCACATAATTATAAGATTAACATGCTAATAAAATGCTCGGTTATTACAATAGTCATCTTCAAAATAGCAAGAAATCCATTCGCCCTTAAAAGAGCAATAAGGCCCAAATCTTTCTTTAGTAGTAGTAGTAGGAAGTCTCTATATTGTAGTCGGGGCAGGGCATCATCGAGGGAAAGCGGGACTGGCGCACAATGACTAAAGCAGAAAGGAATTAATCTGATCGAGAGAGAGAGAGAGAGAGAGAGAGAGAGAGAGAGAGAGAGGGAGGGAGGGAGGGAGGGTAAACGGTACTCATGAATTGTGAATCACTGGGAATCACCCCTTTTGATTCATCGGCTCTGATCGCGTAAGATTGCCACTGATTGCTTGAAGGTTGACGAAGTGCTCTGTCTTATGTCCTTATCGATACTGAAGTGGATTCCGGCTTCATAAAGAAAGGGGCCAATTTTGTGATGATCTAGAGAGAGGAGAGAGAATGGGAAGGATGCTTGTGCTTTGGAAGAATTAGAAGACATTTTGATTTTTTTTTCATTTGAAAAGTAAAAAAGAAAGCTTTATTTAAGAAATAATGCACTAAAGAAGGCAATATAGTAACTTTCAGATATTACTTGCCATGTGCAAAACACATGACCAATTTCCATTAAGTTTTTTAACGTTCGTCACGGCTAGGGGGAAAATTTGGAAAAATGTTAACATTTGATATGGAAATGAGACAAAATAGGCTACGGGCAGCAAACTAGAATTTTGTGGATACTTTGGGGAAAAATAGTAATTTGGCCAAAAATAAAATATAAACAATGCATCCTTTTTTAGTGATAAGCGTTAAGTATCATTCGTCTATATGGCATTGCCCAGAACCCCATGCGCCATCTGCGTACCAATTAAGCGCGGCATTTGCGTACTGATGATGGTATAAAGTATACTCTTTTTTTTTTTTTTCTTTTTTCTGTACAAGTAAGTTTCTTCGGTCATTTGTCTTCTTTCAAGCTTTATTGGGTGGCGGAGTATTAAAATATTAAATGACTTATACTTCCACTTGACTAACAAGTCCACGCAAATGTTAAAAGAAGGAATTATAAACTACTACTATAAATCTGATGAACATTGTTATTTTATTTTTTAATTAAGATATTCTTAATTATTACCACAGTAATATTCTCTTACTACTATTTACTTGAAAAATTAGATTTAATCATTTATGTTAAAAGAAAAAAATGAAAAATAATTTTGCTGTCTAGAGGAAAAAATATTGTCTTAAGCATGAAATTTTATTAGTAAAATTAATAGTAATATGCTTAATTCTCAATTTCACCACTTTACTATCGCAAAAAGTCCGATAAGTTCACTCTACAATTTTTTTTCACAGATTAATAACTATACTTTACAAAAGGTGTCAATTTGATTCATAAATTGGATGCCGTTAATTTTATTAGATGGAATACTGCAAAAAGACTGAAATGCCCTTTAACTATGGCACATGCCTTGCACGTGGAGTTTTGGACAATAACAAGACCCTAATTAAAACCATTTCCCTAGTAATTACTAACCTCACCCCCACCCTTAGCCATCCCCTTGCGCCCCATGAGCACCACCACTACCTCCGGTCACACCCACCCACGATTAGCATTCTGGGAGAAGGAGCGGCACTCTCACCAAAGCTCCACTACTGTTCATCTCGTCAATTGTTGATGGATTCACACCAATTTAATCGAAGAAATCTTTGATACCTATCTGAATCTAGAAGACACCCACTTCAATGAAGGTTACCAAGAAGGGTACAACGACGGCTTAGCCTCCGAAAAGGACGTACGACGACCACCAAATGGGTCTGAAATCAGGGTTTGAAATTGGTGAATAATTAGGGTTTTACAGAGGCTCTATCAACGTCTGGATTTTTGCAATTTAGTTGGATTCAACTTGTTTCTCGTCTAGGGCTCAAAAAGTTATCAAACATATGTGCCTTGGAACAACTACCTGTTTTCTCTCTCTTCTTTCCTTTCTTCTTTGAAGGCTCTCCGGTAAGTGCATGCTCCTCAAACGCCTCAATAGCTTGGTGAATGAGCTCACGGTTGGGCGAAGAATCCCATTTGAACCAGTACCAAGTGTAGCAATTAAAGCAATCACAATCAAACAACGGTGGCTTGTGATGGGTAATCAATTTCTTACCGTTCCTCTACTTTTCCTCGCTGCCAAACAATGGGTTAGGGGATTGAATCGAACGGGTAAGCATATAAGCCAAAACATCATGGTTTATGAGGGAGAGGATGGTTATTAGAGCAAGTACCCCGCCGGTAAGAGCTTGAGAATAGAAAACGAGTCACCGGCCGGCGGAGGTGGAGTTGGGTAAACCTTGCCCTTGTTTCTCATCTTCATGCTTTGTTGGTAGTTGAGAGGCTGAGCTGGGTATGGAGAAGACTGAAATTTTTTGTTGTTTTTGTGTTTGGTCTGAGCCTAAGGGTTGAGGTAAAGAAATCATGTGACTAGCACATGCTAATAGTAATACTAAGGGCAATTTCGGGTTTATAAAAAAAAATTTAAACTTTCTTAACAGCAAACCAGACGGAGTGATTAAACGTGGTACCTTTTGTAAAGTATAGTTATTAATCTGTGAAAAAGTTTTTTAGAGTGGGCTTATCGGACCTTTTGCAATAGTAGAGTGATGAAATTAAGAATTAAGCCTAGTAATATTAAATATGAATGTCATTTAAGGTTTCTATTTTTATTACACATTATTTTCTTAATATCATTCAATGAAATATACACTAGTTTTTATTTACGTAATTCGTGAATAAAGAATGGGAAATTTCATTTACATAAGCTTAATCTGAGTGAATGTAGAGAATAAATTATTATTTTAGTTAAAATAGGCTCTTCCAAAATGAAAAATGCCAACTTCGTTGCCCTAAATATTTGTAATAGAATAAATATAAGTTTTCATAATGAAGTTAATCTAAATAAGTTTTTTCAAAAACTCTCTAAATGATGTCATATTCGGTCCCTTGAGTGACGTCCTAACTTATTATCATTCAAGCATTACATTATTGGCTCGTTATTAGCTAGGATAATGATACACATAATAAAAAATTAATTATAATTTTTTGAAATTCACACATGTAATATAGCGTGACCAAATGTTTTTGTTAAAAAGAGAAAAAGAGAGAAAGATGAGAGTGATTTTCTTGTGATACACGTGTAAATTTTAAAAATTATGATCAATTTTTTACTATGTTATTATTATCTTAAATTGTAGACATCTTGTACCGTACTGATCTCAAAGTTTTTAAACCACAAATGGAGCATCACGCGTCACCAAATATCTTCTCACTTTTTCTTGCAGGCCAAGTTTTACATCATTTCTTTTTAAGTTCAATGTGAAATCTGTAGTTTCCTATCATTTTCCGGTCAAGTACAAAGTCCATATATGTATAGAATAGAACCCGACCCAAACCCCCACTACCTCGCTCATTAAACCAACCAACTCAGCTCTTACTCAGACATTCCGACATCCGACCGAGTTTCCGACAATGTTTAGAGTTACCTCCACCGAAATGCAGTCAACGGCGACTTCCATGTTCTCAGCTTATGCCTCATTCGCCGCCTTCATGATGATGTTCCGGTCACTAGCAAACGACCTCGTACCCGAACCTGTCCGATCCTACCTCCACTCCTTGCTCCGTTACCTCTTCGGCCCACTCTCCTCATCAACCACCATTGTCATCGAAGACGAATGGGGAATTTCTCGTAACGACGTCTACGACGCCGTCGATACTTACCTCCGTACCAAAATCAGCCCCACCACCGAGCGCTTCAAAGTCGGCAAAAACACCAAACAAAAAGCCATCAACTTCTGCTTCGAAAAAAACCAGGAAATTAGAGATACCTTCGACGACCTCCAACTTAGGTGGAAATACGTTTCAATTGAGCCCAAAGATAAAGATTACGAGGCAAAGACATTCTTTGAGCTTAGTTTCAACAAAAAGTTCAAAGACAAAATACTAGATGACTACTTGCCGTACGTTATGGACAAAGCCAAAGAAATTGAGGAAAGTGATAAGGTTGTGATGCTCCAATCGATGGACAACGGTGGCTGCTGGGGGTCAATTAATTTGGACCATCCATCGTCGTTCGACACTTTGGCTATGGAGCCTAAGATGAAAAAAGCTATTATTGACGATTTGGAGAGGTTTGTAAGGAGGAGAAATTATTATAAAAAGGTAGGGAAAGCATGGAAAAGAGGTTATTTGTTGTACGGTCCACCTGGTACAGGTAAATCGAGCTTGGTTGCGGCAATGGCTAATTATCTCAAGTTTGATATATACGATTTGCAGCTTAGTAGCATCCAATCGAATTCGGCTCTCAGGAGAATATTGCTATCCACTACGAATCGATCTATTATTTTGATTGAAGATATTGATTGTAGTGTTGAGATGCAGGATAGAAGTCACACAGATGCTCCCACAAAAGCTTCCAACTCTAAGCATCCTTCTCAGGTTGGCACAACATTTTTTTGAAATAATTAAGGTTTCATATTAATGCTTTGTTTAATTTTCATTAATAGTTTCTATTTTTGGAAAGCATGTAACCATATTTAAAATTGTTTCTACAGTTTACGCTTTCGGGTTTATTGAACTTCATAGATGGACTGTGGTCGAGCTGTGGAGATGAGCGGATCATTGTTTTCACGACCAACCACAAGGACAAACTTGATCCTGCATTGCTGCGTCCAGGAAGAATGGATCTACACATTCATATGTCGTATTGTACGTATCAAGGGTTTAGACTATTGGCTTCTAATTACCTTGGTATAAATGATCATTACCGGCTCTTTGACGAGATTGAGGATTTAATTGACAAGGTTCAGGTCACTCCTGCTGAACTTGCTGAGGAACTAATGAAGAGCGAGGACGCTGACATTGCCCTCGCCGGAGTTGTTGATTTTCTCAAATGTAAGAAGATACAAGGGTTGGGTAAACCTTCGAAGGATTGAGTTGTCTTGGCCAATCTTTAAAATTAGGGATTAGCTAGTTGCTAATCATATTGTTTAGGATTATGGTTATGGTTTCTGTCTTTGTTTTCTTCTTGTAACTATGACACTGTTGTGTCTTTTTCTTCCCACTTTCACATCCCCACATTTTTCTTTTTCTTCCCACTTTCACATCTCTCTCAATCCTTGTCATCGTTACCTTTTGATGAGTAGTAATTGAAGATGAAAATTGCTAGAAACGAATTCCTTGATTTGATGGAATGTGATGAACTTAATTCTATTGATATGTTGTGATTTTGGTGATTTAGTTTTATAATTTTGGACTCTCTTTTAATAAATCCATTAGTGTTCTCTCGAACTCTTTTTCAATTTTTTTTAATAATTATTACAAAAAATACTGAGAACCACAAAATTACAAATCCAAACATGTACAACCTTAGCATTTAATTTAGCAGCTTTCTTTAGTAAGCAACCCACATCCCCTCCTCACCACAGCGTACATTTGTTAGGTTTGGTCCAGCCAATCTGGTGGTCAAAGTCCATGTATATTTTAAAGAAAAAATTGCGGCCGGTCCCTTTTTTAGATTTTTAATTTCTTAATTCTACTATAATTATTTTTAGTCTCTTAATTTTATTTTAAACAATAAATTGATCAATTATCTTAAGATTCTAACCTAACCAACATTTTAAACATTGTTTTCCTTCAATTTTATTCAATAAATTCTCTCAATCATTCCAATCACTTCATCTTTGCCGTAAATTAGCCAACTAGAAAGATAGATTTTTTAATCAGAATAGGATGGCCGGAAGAAGATCCCATGGCAGTTGGAAGCAGGCGCCTCGTTTTTGATTCAAATGCTAGACTGATGATGAGCCTCGCAAGTCTATCAGCCTCTTTCCTTCCCTATAAACTCTTCTTTGAGAAAATCTTCTTTGATTTAGTCCCACCTCTTCCCTATGAAGATCAAAGTCCATATCTCACCCTGAAAGAGATCCCGGAGAGGAGTGAAGTGAGTGTGCTATCAGAATAAAGAAATAATTAGCAAAGCCAGCCGGAAAATGGGTGCTGCTCGCCGGTTATCTTCTTTGCTGCTCTCTCGTTCTGTTTCTTCCCCTGCTTCTCTCGTCCTGCTTCTCTTTCTCTCACACTATACATTTCTTTCTGTGTTTTTATTTCTTAATTGAATTGTGTGATGGTGTTGGTTATTGACTTTATCTATGGTGATGAATGGTGAATGGTTTTTTAGTATAATTTTGTTCATTACAATGCATTTTTGATGCATCGTAAATATAATGTTGTGCATCGTAATGCATAAAAATAATACCTTTTGTGCATCGCGATGCATCAATTTATGCATCGCGATGCATAATGTGTTGTTCCATATTTTTTAAGGGCATAGATGATATTTCGCAACAAAAGTATCATTTTCTAGTTTGAAACAATTATATGGTACTAAAACGGTTAAAAATCCACTAAAAATTATCGGCCCGAATTTCAACATATTTTAAAGAAACAATTGCGGGCCGGTCCCCTTTATGAGATTTTCAACCGCTTTAGGCCCTCATTTTTATTTCCAACCGCTTAAGTCCATTTTAGGTGATAAATTAGTCAATTGTTCCAAAACTGTCACCGTAACTATTAGAGATAAGAATGATACTCGATCTCATCACTCATATCTCTCCAGTACATATCAATTAGTATCAATCAATCTCCTGTAAATTAGCTTAAATAAATTAGCTTAATATTCTTTCCTTATTAGTTCACATGTTTTGGCTATAATCAAACCACCAATGTAATATAAATTGTAAGTTTCAATACTGGAAATACAAGTCTTTCTCATCACTTTTATGGTATCAGAGTAGGCATAATCCTTACCTTTCTTTCAGCCTTCTCGATCTCTATTTTCAATGGCTTCCTCCACCATTCCAAATGATGAAGAACCGAAAACTCCATTTGTTGTTGTCAATCTTACCAATATTTTAAAGCTAACAACAACAAACTATTTATCATGGAAGCTCCAAATCGAAGCCACCCTCATTGGATATGGCCTCTTCAAGTTCTTGGATGGTTCCTTCTCGGCACCATCACCCACTGTTACCACAGAATCAACCACCATTGCAAATCCAGCCCACGCTACTTGGCTTCGGCAAGACAAACTACTCTTCGGCGCTCTCATTGGCACTTTGGAACCCACCCTTGTTCCGCTCATCTCCTGCTCCGAAACTAGCAAAGCTGCTTGGGACACACTTGCCAATACCTTTGCCAAACAATCACGAGGCCATCTCAAATCTGTTCGCGCCAATCTGAAGGCCATTACCAAAGGCTCAAAATCTATCATAGAATTTATGCATGCCATAAAGATGTGCACGGACCAACTAGCCATCCTTGGGGAACCCATGAATCCAGAAGATATCACTGATAAAGTTCTTGAACATCTTGAACCTAGCTATCAAGGAGTCATTGATGCGGTTCATGCTCGTGACACACCCATTAGTTTTGACGAACTCCATGAGAAACTGCTGAATAGAGAGCTTGCTATAAAATCTCAAACCACCCCCCTTCATCTCCCTGTTTCTGCTCAGGCAACCACCACCTGTAACCCACTACCAAATGCACCCACCAATCGCAACTCACACCCACCACCAGTCAACCCCAACTACCGTTCCCAACAACCAAACAAAAACACCCAAAAACGCTCCCCCACCACCAACACAACTGGGAACCAAGGCAAACGCCAATGGTGCCATGCTCATGGTCACTCGCTTCAACGCTGCCCAGTTTTTCAAGAGCGCTTTCCAAATATTCGCCCACCTCCAAGGCCCAACACCAACCAGCTTGCCCCTCAATCATATTTGGCAACTGCTGGCTCGCCTAATCCCTCCTCTCCTTGGCTACTTGATTCGGGTGCTTCGCACCACGTCGCTCACGACCTTGACAATCTCGCCCTCTATAATCTTTATGATGGTTCGGAAGAAATAGTCATTGGAAATGACGAAGGGGTTCTCATCACTCACACTGGTTCTCTCTCACTTCCCACTTCATACAAATCTTTATCCCTGTCAAATGTTTTATGTGCTCCTTCTATGACTCGTAATATTATTTCAATCTCCCGATTATGTTCTGACAATAATGTTTTAATTGAATTTTCCTCTTATTCCTTTGCTGTGAAGGATCGTCTTACGGGGGCACCTATTTTCACGGGTCCAACTAAGCACGGCATTTACGAATGGCCGTCTTCTACACCTATCCTAGCACTATCTAGCGTCAAAGCATCCGCAATCGATTGGCACTATCGACTTGGACATCCCTCCCACTCCATTTTTAAATTGTTAATTTCTACTTTTCGTCTTAATATCTCCAGCAATATTTCCTTCAATTGTAATGCATGCCAATGTAATAAAAGTCACAAGCTTCCCTTTGGTGAAAATACCTTACATTCTCATGCACCACTTGATCTTCTTACACCGATTTATGGACATCCCCCGTTTATTCTCTGGATGGTTATAAATATTATGTCATTTTTGTTGATCACTACACCAAATACATTTGATTTTATCCACTTAAAAACAAATCTGACACAAAATTGGTCTTCATAAGGTTCAAAGCCTTAGTTGAAAAGTTCTTTGAGAAACACATCAAAACAATTTTCTCTGACAATGTGGGGGGGGGGGGGAAACCCAACGCCTTAACAACATTTCTTACGATTGATGGTGTCTCTCATCTTACATCTCCACCACATACTCTTGAGCACAACGGTTATGCTGAACGACGTCATCGTCACATAGCCGAAACGGGTCTCTCCCTTCTTGCTCATGCTAATCTTCCTCTAGAGTTTTGGTCCTATGCTTTCACTACAGCCACATATCTAATCAACCGACTTCCCACTCCGACTCTCTCCTATCAATCACCTTTTCATCGTCTTTTTGGATTGCCTCCTAATTATCTCAAACTCCACAGTTTTGGGTGCCTTTGCTATCCGTGGTTACGACCTTATACACAACACAAAATGGACCCCAAATCCACTTCTTGCATCTTCATAGGTTACTCCAAATCTCAAAGTGCTCACACGCAAGGTTTATACCTCTCGTCATGTTCGATTTGTTGAAGCCGAATTTCCATATGCTACACTTACTACTCTAAAACACATTCCACCCACACCCTCTCCTAATCAATGGCGTGCCATGACAATTCACATACTTCCAAACCCACCTACACCTGAGCCTGTCAACCCAACTCCATGTGAGGTCCCCAGCAACCAGTCATCAAGCCAGCCCACCAACCGCACCTCACTGCCTCACAGTCACACAACATCCCAACCTGACCCAACCTCACTGCCCCACAGCCAGACCACATCCCAGCCTGACCCACTCCCTACTACACCACCACCCATAGGCATAGTGACTTGAGCCAAAAATAATATTCATAAACCCAACCCAAAATACAACCACCACACCACTCTTCAACCGAAATCCACCAAACCCACCACTGTTTCTCAAGCTCTCAAAGACCCCTTATGGAAGCAAGCTATGCTTAACGAAATCACCGCTTTGTACGACCTTGGCACATGGGATTTAGTTTCCCCCGACCATAGCTGAAACCTTGTTAAGTACAAATGGGTCTTCCGCATTAAATACAATCCCAACTGCAGCATTCAAAAATACAAAGCTCGACTAGTTGCCAAAGGTTTTCAACAATGACCCGGGATTGACTATATGAAAACCTTCAGTCCTGTTGTCAAACCCTCTACTATCCCCACCTTACTTAGCCTTGCGGTGACCAACCACTGGCATCTATGACAACTTGACATCAATAATGCATTTCTCAATGGCACCCTTCATGAGGAAGTTTACATGTCCCAACCACCTGGCTTTGTTGATGCCAATTTTCCCACTCATGTATACAAACTCAAAAAGGCCATCTATGGCCTCAAATAAGCCCCCCGGGCATGGTATACTGAGTTAACTAATTTTCTCCTTGGTTTCAGCTTTAAACGATCCATTGCCGATGCATCACTCTTTCTTTTTCATTCCCCCACAACCCCCATTTATCTTATTGTGTATGTGGATGATATCATTATCACTAGTCCAAATGCTACTAATCTTGATGCTTTTGTCAAAAGTTTGGCTACCAGGTTCTCCCTAAAAGATCTCGGCACCTTGTCTTATTTCCTTGGCGTTGAAGTTACCCCAACACCGACGGGTTTATTTCTTAGTCAAAGGAAGTATACTATGGATCTTCTTGAACGCTTCAATATGCAACACGCAAAGCCCGCCCCCATACCCATGGTTGTGACTCCCTCTCTCTCTTCAATAGTGGGTGACCTCATCGATAACCCAACTGAATACAGAGCAGCAGTGGGAAGTCTCCAATATCTCACACTTACCAGGCCTGATGTTGCGTTTAACATTAACAAATCATCACAATATATGCACAAGCCACGCAATACCCATTAGGCAGCCCTTAAACATCTCATGCGCTATCTTTGTGACACATTGGATAAAGGATTCACCATTTCTCATGATTCTCCATCTACACTTCATGCCTTTACCGATGCTGATTGGGCTGGGAACAAAGACGACTATACTTCTACCATGGGTCATGTTGTCTTCCTTGGTAAAAATCCTGTCACTTGAAGCTCTAAAAAGCAAAATTCCGTAGCTCGCTCATCCATGGAAGCGGAGTATAGGGCCGTTGCATCCACTACTGCTGAACTAATGTGGGTTCAAAATCTTCTCACTGAACTTGGTGTTACAAATACACATCCCCCAGTTATATATTGTGATAATCTTGGAGCCACATATCTCAGTGCAAATCCTATCTTCCACTCCAAGATGAAACACTTAGCTCTCGCATACCATTTTATTCGGGAGCAAGTTCAGAATGGCAAACTATGGGTTACTCATGTTCCCACTAGTGATCAGCTTGCGGACTTTCTGACTAAGCCCTTATCTCGCCCTCGTCTTGAAGTGCTTGTGTCCAAGATAGGTCTCACCGACAGATCGTCCATCTTGAGGGGGCATATTAGAGATAAGAATGATACTTGATCTCATCACTCATATCTCTCCAGTACATATCAATTATAGTATCAATCAATCTCCTGTAAATTAGCTTAATATTCTTTCCTTATTAGTTCACACGTTTTGGCTATAATCAAGCCACCAATGTAATATAAATTGTAAGTTTCAATTAATACTGGAAATACAAGTCTTTCTCATCACCTTTAGTAACAACTTAAACAACGTTTTAAGCATTGTTTTCCTTTAATTTTTTCCTACAAATTCTCTCTTTTCATTCAAATCATTGTTTACTTTGCTACATCCTTTATCTTTCTCTCTTTCTCAGTTTCTTTCCATGCCTAGTTCATCATAAAAAAAAACAAGATCATTATAATTTTTAAAATTATTTTAATTCTTTGTGTCTTTATTTTATCAATATTATTCGTCAATCGCTGAATACTTGCACAATGAAAGTGACAACCTTTTTAGAAATATCTTTGAGAGTTCATTTAATCTTAATTCCCTAATATTCACAACATATTGTGTATCGAAAATAAAAGTTGTTCATCGCGATATATGAAAATAATTTTTTTTAATACAATTTTGTGCAGCAATGTACACTTTTGATGCATCGCAAGTGTAATGTTGTGCATCATGATGCACAAAAACATTACTTTTTAGTATAATTTTGTGAATTGCAATGCACACTTTGATGCATCGCAAGTGTAATGTTGTGCATTAGTACTGTTTTATGTATTGCAATGCAAGTGTAATGTTGTGCATCGCAATGCACAAAAAAAGTACTTTTTTGTACAATTTTATGCATGACAAGTTTAATGTTGTACATTAGTACTGTTTTGTGCATCGCGATGTACTTTTGATGCATCGCAAGTGTAATATTGTGCATCGCGATGCATAAAAATAGTACTCTTTGTCTATCGCAATGCAACAATTTGTGCAACGCAATGCAACAATTTGTGCATCACGATACATCAATTTGTATATCGCGATGCATAGCGTGCCTGTTCTGTATTTTTTAAGTGCATAGACGACATTTTGCAACAAAACTGTTATTTTTTAATTTGAAACAATTATAAAAAACTAAAGCGATTAAAAATTCATTAAAATGTACCCGCCTAAATTTCGCCATATTTTAAAGCACAAGAAAGAGAAAAGGAAACAGGAACCAGCTTTAGTGGAAATAGCGCCAAGAAGAATTCGACCCAAAAGTACTAAAGAAGAAATTTGGAAAAATTACGGGTCAGTTCCTTTTTATAAATTTTCAACCGCTTAAGCCTATTATAATTGTTTTTAAATGATAAATTGATCAATTGTTCTCAAACTGCCTCCATAACAAACTATCACGTTTTTTAAGTTGCATTTTTTAATGAAAACTGCTGTTATGTTGTTGTTGAAATTCAGATGAGATATCATTGTTTCGAATGTTTCAAGAAATTTTAGTTTATCTGAGTTGATGGAATGCATTATATGTAAATATTTTAATTTTCAATCGGATAATTGTACTTTGAAATACAATATAGGATCACACAATAATTGTTATTTAACCAACGAAGAAGATTACAAAACACATGGTGTCTTTGGACAAAATTTTATCAGTTTTTATTATCATTGTTGATGTGTTTAAAACTGATAATGATTTTATTCATGGGATTAATAAAGAAGGGAATCATGGAGACGATATTGCAGAAAACTCACACGATGCAACTGTTTATATAGACGATGCACAAAACTTGCATCGCGACGCACACGTCTTGGACAAAGGTAAAAAAAAAAAAGTTTTGCATCGCGATGCACCACATCTATTTGGTGATTCACAACAATGTAATGAGCAGAATAGTAAAAGTAAGTGTACTAATTCTTCAAGTTCTGAAAGTGATGTTAAAAGTGTCCCATGTTACGATATATGTCCTGTTCAAACAAGAAATAAACTCTTGAATTCTGGTTGGGCATCTCTTATTACTGGTGTTGGTTAAACATTTAAAGGTAAAGTGGAAGATTTTCATACGCAACTTATAAAGTATCTATTTAAGATTGGATTTGAGTTTATGTACATTAAGAACAACAATAAGAGGATTAGTGTTGCATGTGCGAAGAAATTCAGTGATGATTGCAGTTGGTTTATCAAGGCATGGCCCGCCTTTAAATCACACTGTAGCTGCAAGGATGGAATTGTAAATTCTAAATTTGAAGAAAACGTAAAAAAACCTAAGGCAGGGCTGACTGATTGTGAGGCCAAATCTAGATACTTCATAGTTCTTCTCACTTCTCACCTTACTCTCTTAGCCTCTCGCCTCAGCTCACTCTCAACCTCAAGTCTCACCGGCGACCGGCGTGGCGGCATCACCATAAGTCCACAGACAACAGTACCCTGGCTAGCCGTCTCTCATTTTTCACCTCCCGGCTCCCGCAGCGGCGCGTCTCGCCGTCACCGACTCACAGCTCTAGCTCCAGCTCTGTTTTGACTCCAATGCGCCTGCTGCTCTGGCTATAATTGTTTGGCGCTGAACTTGGATTCTTGAACTCCATGTTTTGTATATGACCAATATTTCCGATTGATGTGAATTGATCACATGAGGAAAAATTATAGCATTGAGATATCTATCATACACTAAGGCATGGAGGAGCATCGAGAAGGCTCGAAAGAAGCTTTTTGGTTATTACGAAGAATCTTTTTAGGAGTTGCGGTACGTTAACATAAGCATGCATCTAGAGAAGCTAGGAGTTGCTTTAAAGCATTTCTTGGAATCAGACGATGTTATGAATTGGTTCAAGAGGTTGTTCATTTCATTTCGGGCATACGTAAACGGTTTCATTGTAAAATTAGGGTTTCTTAAATACCCAACTTGTTAATTTTTATTTTAATGATGATATTATGTTGAGGTTAATTAGCTCTAGTTTAAATTATTTAAATATCTAATATTACTTATGAATAATTTATAACAATTTGTAATAATTTATTCTACAATAATAATTATCTCATAATAATCTAATGTATTTGTTTAATATAATTTTTTATATAAAAAAGCTAAGGTAAAGAATTTATTTCTTTATAAAAGGCCAACATAATCTTTTATAAGAAAATTTCAATAATTTTCTTGTTTTATTATTTTGAAGCATAATATATTTACAAAAAAAAATTATTCTCATATTTTTTTTAACTTTTACAACTCACTGAATCATAAAAAGTGACTTATTAATATTTATTCAAAATTTACTTCTCAATCTTTTTAATTGATAGAATTATTTATGTAATATTAAAATAAGAAAATATTATTTTTAAGAAATTTATGTGCACCTCACATCGAATTTTGAAGAGGGTATATTAGTATGTTTCATAAATTTTAAAAGGCATTTAAGTCTTTTCATATTTAAGTCTCCAAAGTTAATGGGCATTTTGGTCTTTTTGAGCATTTTCATCCAGCATAACGAACGGCATCCACTTTAGGTGACCGAATTTACACTTTTGCTAAAATAGAGTTAGTAAAGTCTGAAAAAAAATTATAGAGTGAGCTTGTTGGACTTTTTTGAATAGTAGGGTAGATAATGTGAAAATTAAGTCTAATTAGTGTGTGAATGTCTTCTTTTTCGCATTCGTTTATTCTGGATTTCATTCATTTTTTGTGTGCTAGTATGCACTGTGCTCTAGTCGGATCTGCTGTGGATGTACGCGTACCTTGTTTTCTCCGGTCTAGAGCACGTAGAAAAGATCTATAGAAAGAGTCTTGACATAGCAATTTGGAGGACGATATTTGCTGGAGTAATACTATGGATACCTAAAGAGTATTAATTTTTTTGAATCAAATAATGTGTCATCTGATGTGGCAGCTGATGTGATGTATTAATTATAATTTTATTTTTTATTTTTTGTACCACAACAGCTGACACATTATTTGGTGTAAAAAATTTGATACTCTTTAGGTACCTATAACATTACTCTATTTGCTGTGGCATCTAAACAACACAAGTCCGAGAAGATTAAATATGAGGCGCGAGTCGTTCAAACGCTGAACAACTTCCTGATTAAAAATTGTCCATCAAATTGCCAAATAATTTTCGAGGAATAAGAAAGTTGCTAAAAAGCTAGAAAATAAAAATGAAAATAAAAAATACTCCCTCCGTCCCTAAATTATTGTCTTCCTTTCTTTTTTTGTCCGTCCCAAAATAATTATCTTTTTGAAAACTTTCCTTTTTAGGAACACATACACATGAGCATTAAAGAAAATTATACATTATACCAATATTAATAATCAAGTCAATTATTATTTTTTAATTCGTGTGCCAAGTCAAATAAGATAATAATTAATGGACGGAGGGAGTATATCACGTTTTGGTGACACACAAATAGAAAACTCAAATCAATCATTTTAATGCATTATGAAATATCCAAAAAAGAAACTGCACTAATCTAAATTATTTCCAAGCATCATGACCGAAATAAAGTAATTAATTTTATCATCTAAACATGTTTATACATCCATGATCAACCTCACCAGAAGCATTACGAACAAGCTCCATAACAATTTCTGAAGTTCATAAAAAACCTTCATCTTTCACTCAACCAACGCAGCTATACTACTAACCGACTAGCTCCCGAGTTTCCTTCCAACAATGTTTCAGTTTAACCCCGCTGACATGCAGTATCTGGCACTTCAACTGTTCTCGGCCTACGCTTCGTTCTCCACATGTATGATGATGTTCCGGACAATAATCAAAGACATCGTACCTGAACCCCTCAGATCGCAACTTCAATCCTTGTTCCTGTCATTATTCAACGACTACGCACCTGAACCTATCCGGATGCAACTCCAATCCTTGTTCAATAATTACCAATTCATGATTCCAACCTCCTCATCAACCACCATCGTCATTGACGAACATTGCGGAGATTCCCGTAACGAGGTGTACGATGCTGCCGAGGTTTACCTGCGTACCAAAATCAGCCCCACCTCCGAACGCTTCAAAGTAGGCAAAACCACTACCGAGAAAAAGCTCAACATCAGCATCGAGCCAAACCAGGAAATTACTGATACCTTCAACAACTCCCAGCTCACTTGGAAATTCGTTTCAGGTGAGTCTAAAGATGATTATCTTGCTCCTGCCCTCAGCCTTGGTTCTAATTACTTGCGGTCGGCCAGCCTTCGTTCCAATAACTTGGGGTTGGCCGGCCTTCGTCCCAATTACTTGGGGTCGGCCAAAGATGATGAATGTAATGAGAAAAAATTCTTCGAGCTCAGTTTTGATAATATAAACAAAGAGAAAGTTCTAGAAGACTACTTGCCGTACGTTGTGGCAACAGCCAAAAAAGTTAAGGATGCCGAAAAGGTTGTGAAGCTTTACACAATGGATCGAGTGCCTCACCATAACGATGATGCTGCTGGATTTTGGGGGTCAATTAATTTGGACCATCCAGCATCATTTGAAACTTTGGTGATGGATCCTAAGATGAAAAGGGGGATTAGTGAGGATTTAGAGAGATTCGTAAGAAGGAGAGATTGTTATAAGAAGGTAGGAAAAGCTTGGAAAAGAGGCTATTTGTTGTACGGTCCATCTGGAACTGACCAATCGAGTTTGGTTGCAGCGATGGCTAATTATCTAAAGTTTGATATATATGATTTGCAACTTAGTAGTATTCAATCGAATTCGGATCTCAGAAGGTTATTAGTATCAACCACAAACCGCTCTATTATTGTGATTGAAGATATTGATTGTATTGCTAAGATGCAACACCATTCCGGAAGTGCCCAAGGTTCTCACACTGAGGTAGCTTATTCCCTCTACCTTGATTGATTAATTGATTGCTTGCTACAGGTTTGAGTGCTTGGATTGATTGTTTCCGATAATTTATGTAAGCAGATGAATTTTTTTGGGTCGGAAAACAATTTTATTACTTAAACCAATTATCAAAGGGATGATTACCTCAAAATGGTATATATTCTGTGTTAATATACTACCTGAATATTTGACACATCAGCTCCGACTCAAAGTTGGAATATGTTTTATGGGATCCTGTTGCTCTTTAAATTTGGTGGTTTTACGAGGGAGCAGAACGTCTTCGGTCGGAGGTCCCTTCAGTCTTTTGTTAGGTTTGTGCTAACACATTAATGAAACCTCACCCAGCAGAGCCAAAATATCGAACCACATTACGACAAAATGTGTATCTTCATAGTAAAATTTGTCTTTTTTGTAGGGAAAATGTTACTACTTTTTAAGGGAACATATTGTACTTTTTACATAGGAAAAATGGTTTGTATTTTATTGGAGTTTTTTTTTTTTGAACTGTGGGATGAGTCTCATTAATGTTTTGGTGCAAATGTAACGAAGGATTTGAGGGACTGGTGGTATACCATATGATCTGGGCCAGGCATTTGATTTTGTTAATTTATCACTTTTTTTTTTTTTAAATCTTTTTCTCTTCCTGCAGCCGATGCTTTCAAGTCTATTGAACTTCTTAGATGGATTATGGTCAGATGAGCGAATCATTGTTTTCACCACCAACAATAAGGACAAACTTGATCGCGCATTGTTGCGCCCCGGAAGAATAGACATGCACATTCATATGTCCTATTGCACATATCAAGGTTTTAGGCTACTGGCTTCCAATTACCTTGGCATAAATAGTCACCGGCTCTTCAACCAGATAGAGGTCCTAATAGAGAATTTACAGGTCACTTCAGCCGAAATAGCTGAGGAACTAATGAAGAGTGAGGATGCTGACATTGCTCTTACTGGAGTCGTTAACTTTCTCAAACGTGGAAAGATAGAAGGGTTAGATAAAATGACTAGCCCATCCGATGATTGACGCACGTTTCTACCAATTTTTTATATGAATTGTCAATGGTGTAAGATATATATATATATATATATATATATATATGATTGTGATTCTGTATATATTGTTTCTACTTGGGGTTCTTTATTCTAATGAACTGAAATTTAGCAGAATTTGTTATTATGTTGTTTAAGTCATGCACCAATGTAGTCAAAGGATATATATTATACTATTTTCTATGGATCCTTTGTAATTAATCCACCATTTCAGAGATAATGTATAATACATAAGTTTTGTGCATGATGTCTTCTCTTTGTTTGTCTTAATATCATTAATTAATCTGCTGGTTGTGTGTCTTCACTTAATATGCATGGATTCTGCAGTCTGCACAAGTTCCATGTTTTCGGATGTTCTATATCTCACTTGTTGTTAGCCGAATCTTGAACCATTACATTCTTTCTGCAGCTTTATGTGCGTTTATAATTTGCTGAATTTCAATGTTAATTAGTCTCTTTGGGTGCTTGTTGAAGTTGTTGTTGTTGATACAAATTCAGAAGTTGCATTATATTGTAGGTATATATGTTTTGTTTGCAGTCTCGCCTACCTCTCGGTGATCAATTTAATTAGTAGCTCGTTCTGTATCCTGATCAAAACCTCGGAATTGCATCGGTGTTGAAAGTTGACACACCCATCCACAAGCCCCGTCACACTGAATTGTCGTCTTTATATGAGAAGCTTCTCAATGGCATCTTGCATTTCAGAATCAAAAGATCAGTATACAAGAAGGGGAATAGACATTGTAATATGATCCCTCCATTTCGGTCCAAAAGGCCACTTTTGAAAGTCCAAACATACTAAAGATTGAAGGGTGAATTACGGGCCGGTCCCTTTTTAAACATTTGTAATTGCTCCAGTCCAGTCATCTTTTTTTTAAAATCGAAAAAAGGTATTTTTGGGGCCAAAAAACGATTATGCCATTAATGAAAGAAAAACACGCGCGCATCAGTAACCCAAGGCATCGCGATGAGTAATCCAAAGCATCGCGTGGATTAATCATTGTGATGAGCAACCAAGGCATTGCGATGAGCAACCAAGGCATCGCGATGAGCAACACAGGCATCGCGATAAGTAACCAAGGCATTGCGATGTGCAACACAGGCATCGCGATGAGCAACCAAGGCACCGTTTGAATTTCAACTGCTGGAGGGGACTTGATTTTCCAAGGCATCGCGATGAGCAACACAGGCACCGCAATGAGCAACCAAGGCATCGCGATGAGCAACACAGGCATCGCGATGAGCAACCAAGACATCGCGATAAGTAACCATTGTAATATGATCCCTCCATTTCGGTCCAAAAGGCCACCTTTGAAAATCCAAACATACTAAAGATTGAAGGGTGAATTACAGGCCGGTCCCTTTTTAAACATTTGTAATTGCTCCAGTCCACTCATCTTTTTTAAAAATCGAAAAAAAACATTTTTGGGGTGAAAAGACGATTATGCCATTAATGAAAGAAAAACACGTGCGCATCAGTAACCCAAGGCATCGCGATAATTAAGTAATCTAAGGCATCGCGTGGATTAATCATCGTGATGAGCAACCAAGGCATCGCGATGCACCACTTTTGCAAATTGGGGCATCGCGATGCACCAATTGGTGCATCGCGATCATTGTAGCTCGCCTTAGGGAACCAATCGGTGCACGCCTTAGTGAGAAGGGGGGCCAACTGAAAAAATTGAATTGTTGTTGCTCGTTAAGGCGAGCTTTCCGTTGCTCGTTAAGGCAAGCTGTTGCTCAAGCCATCCATTTCAGTTTATTCATAGAGACAAAAAGCGATGCTTCACTTTGTGCATCGCGATGCTCCACTTTGTGCATCTTGATGCTCTACTTTGTGCATCGCGATGCTTCACTTTGCGTTGCCCAGTATTTGAATTGTTTAACATGTGCTGCTAATGGAATTGAAAATATTTCTCCATATCTGTCCTGTTCGCCCACCCTTTCTTTATTGAATTGGTTTTTTTAACTTTCTCTTGCAAATAACCTTTGTTGCCATCTCATTCAAAGGTTTCTTTCTAAATTCCTCTCCCGAATTGGGCATCTCATTCAAAGGTTTTTTATATTTTTCAGATTTAAATGCTATGAAGCTTTCAAGCGTGGGAGCTGGGCTGTGAAAGTCAATCTTCATCATCAAAGAGACAGGGGCAATTTAGGAAGAAAATTCTCAAAGTGCCTTTTTCCGGTTTAAAAAAAAATTGTGGACTGGAGAGAATAAAAACTTTTCAAAGTATACCGACCAGCAATTTCCTAAAGTAAATAACAAGGAATAATTGCGGGCCAGTCCCCTTTATAGGATTTTCAACCGCTTTAGACCTTTTATGTTGCAAATAGTCCATGAACTCAAACATTGTTCGGATTTGGTCCTTCTGTTAAGTGCCATCAAATTTTTTTCGTTAAGTCGCGTCACGTGAATAACACATGCATATTGGCAAGGGCAAAAACATCATTTCATCTATAAAAGTACAGGGACCAAAACTAAAACATAAATAGATGGATTAAATGCAGAGAGGAGGTGTAATCATACTCACTTGAAGGTCGCTTAAATGACATTATAATCTTCCTTCAAGGTCGAACGCATTAGGGCTTGCTTAGGGTTTGGGTACGTAGACTGCAAAAGAAACATTGAAATGGCGTGGATGCAGAGAAAAAGAGGAACAGGGTGGGATGTTGATGATCTCTACTATAAGTGTACTCTATTTTTTCATTTTTTTAGTTTATGCATTTTCCCTAATAATGTACTGAAAAAGGGTTTTTTTAATTTTATATGCGTGGGATGTTAATTTTTTTAGTTTATGCATTCGCTCCAAATTGTCGTTATATAATGTGTTTTGCTTCCTTTGAAATGTCACTTTTTCTTAAAAAAATGTTGATGTTTTGTAAAGTGTTGTTGATGTCACTTTGTCTATTGAATCATCATGCTTCACAATACATTTTAATTTAAACAGAGAGTTGCTTTTTGTCTGTTTATCATCAAACAGAGAGTTGCTTTTTAATTTAAAATTTTGAATATGCATTTTTGTAATATAAATATGCATTTTCGCATTTATCTCAGATCCTGATTCAAATTGGTTTAGCATTGAGTTACACCATGGTGGAGAGTTTCACTACATTCCACACAGGGTTTATAATGGAGGATTAGTTGACTATTTTAATTTTTTTCATGGTGAAATAATGTCCATTCAAGAAATCAACAGTATGATTATAGGCCTTGGGTACGAGGGGATTATGTTTTATCACTATAAGGTGCCAACATTGGACCTTAACTATGGGTTGAAACATTTAGGGAATGATGAGGACATGATAAGTGTACGTTATTAAAATAGCAAAGAAACATAAATTAATTGAGGTGTACTTGGAACATGGTTCACTTCTGTTGATGATTTTTTCGAGGAACCAAAACTGAAAAAGCTTCGTAGTTATAGAGGAGTTGAATGGTAATGAGAATGATGGAGTGGGTCAATCTAGTAACAAATGGATGGTTTCAACATCAAATAGAAGAGTACTGAATGAGTTGTTACTTACTTACAATGAGGATGAAATTGCTAATGTTATGGCTGATTTTGAAACAGATTACCAAGCTAAATTGAAGGAAAAGGGACAAAATCAATGTGGTACATCACATGACCATGAACATGAGAATGACCCTGAGCATGAGAATGACTCTTATCAAGAGAATGACAATGACAATGACAATGACAATGAACCTGAACATGAGAATGAGAATGATGAAAATAAAGATGGTGATTTAGATGAGGATTATGAGCATTTTCTTGATCCTAAATATGACTGGTCTGGTGAACATAAGAATGAAAATGATGATGAAGATTTTGAAAATAATATTGACAAATCAGTTGAAAGGGGTGGTGTGAAAAATACTGGGAAGGGCAAAATCAAAAATATTAACTGGTGAATAACATACTCTGGATGTGGACTCTGATTATGCAAGCTCAGATGACTTATGGAGCATTGCAAGCACTAATGATTCTGATGAGGAAAGACCTTTGAAGAGAGGATTAGATTTTCATCCTGTAAGGGATATGAGAAATCCAGAGTACAAGTTGCCAATGAAGTTTGCAAATGCAAAGGAGGTGAAATAGGCATTAAAAGAGTACTCAATAAAGAATAGAGGAGAGATTCAATTAGTGAAAAATGACAAAACAAGGGTCAGGGCAAAATATAGGGGGACCAAGTCATGTCCTTGGGTTATACTTATTTCCCCTAGGCAATTTGACAGTACTTGGGAAATGAAGACCTATGTAAATGTGCATACATGTAGCCCCACCTATTCAAATAGGCATCTGACATCTGATTGGATTACAATGACATATATTAAAAGGTTTAGGTCTACTCCTAACTGGAATTTGGAGGGTATAATGGTAACTGTAAGAGAAGAACATCACCTAGCTATTACTAGGAATCAGGCATACAGAGCAAGGAGGATGACAGATGAGTTAAATCATGGAGATCATACAGAGCAATGTGGTTTACTATGGGATTATTGTGCAGAGATTAGGAGAACAAATCTCAACTCAACCAAGAAAATTGAACTTAGAGAAGAGATGGATGTGAATGAACTAGATGAAAGAAAATTTAAGAGGATCTACTGTTATTTGGGCCCATACAAAGCAGGGTTTCAAGCTGGATGCAGGAAGGTGATAAGGTTAGATGGATGTTTTTTTAAAGGGGCCTCATACAGGGCAGGTGCTAACTGGGATTGGCATAAATGCTAATAATGGAATGTATCCTATTGCATATACAGTTGTGGAGAGTGAAAATAGAGAAACTTGGCAATGGTTCCTTGAACTCTTAATAGATGACCTAAGGATTCAAGGTCATGAGGAGTGGGTGTTCTTCTCTGACAAACCAAAGGTATGATATTATTTTTTTTGGCATGTTTTCAATAATTCCCCAGTTTTATTGCAAGATCTAACTGACCTGATTTTTTTTAGGGACTGGATTTGGCATTGAAAGACTTATTGCCTGCTATGGAGCATAGATACTGCTTGCTGCACATGTATAACAATTTTAAAAAGTTGTTCAAAGGAAAGGAGATGAAGGATAGACTCTATAAAGCTGCATTTTCAACAACTGTTCCTTCATTTGAAGCTACAATGGAGGAGTTTAAGTCCTTTTCTCCAGAGGCCTTTGAGTGGGTATGTCGTACAACTCCAAACCACTGGTCTAGATCACACTTCACAGAAGTAGTTAAATGTGATGCCCTTATGAACAACATTTCTGAGAGCTTCAATGGGCATATTGTCTCCACCAGAGACAAGCCTATCATCACAATGTTGGAGATGATAAGAAATTATTTGATGGTAAGAATTAGAAAGAAAAGGGATGAGCTCAAGAAGTGTCAGAGTCTTCTGTTGCTAAAGGTACAAAAAAGCATGAACAGGACAAAAGAAGAAGCATTGGATTTCATCTGTGCTTGGAATGGAGGAAGTAAGTACCAGGTTAGAGGTCCATGGGGGGAACAATTTGTTGTTGATTTGAGTCAGAGAAGTTGTACATGTAAGAAATGGCAGTTGAGTGGGATTCCATGTAAAATGGTGTTTCTGCCATATGGTATGATGGTAAGAATGAAGGCAATGGAATTCCTAAGATATATGGTTTGATGATTGCTACAAGTTAGAATGTCAGGGGAGGATTTATGAGCATACAGCCAATCCTATAAATGGAAAAGATATATGGGATCATGTTATAAATATGTTCAAGATAACTACTCCAAATTGTCATACTCAACTTGGGAGGCCCAAGAAGAAAAGAAGAAGGGCTGCAGATGAAGAAAGGAAACAAACTGGAGCTAATAGGGTGATTCCCACAAAGGCACAGGGACATGGTAAACTAATGACTTGCAGTAGATGTGGAGGAATTGGTCATAATTCAAGGACTTGTAAAAATGCAGGCTGTCAACCACTGAACAAAAGGAAGAAAAAGGTAATGATTTTTATTTCTTACCAGGTTGTAAAGTTTTTGAACTGATATTAAATTTGAATAATTATTGTTTGTTTCCATGTATACAGGATCCAAGTCAAGGCAGGGGAGACGCTAATAGAGCATCTAAGGAAAAATCTACAAATGTGGCAAGTACAAGTGTGCAAGGTAAACGTAAATGCAAAGGGAAAGACAGGGGAGCTGTAAATAGAGAATCTACACCACAAGCTTCACAAGTAAGTTTAGGTTTAACATTTATTACTTGGACTAGTTTGTTCCAAAAGTTGTCCATAATTGTTTATTATTTTTGATGTGTTTTGACTGACTCCAAGTATTAATGATGCAAGCACTAGTGTGTAAGGTGTGCAAGGTAGAGAGAGAGGTAGAGGAAAAGGGAAAGTTAATGAGCAACAAGGTAGAGGACCTAGAGAAGTAAGTGGGGACAAGGTTGGTTTCATTTTGGTATCACTTTTGACAATGTTGGTTTCATTTTTGACAATGGGTATTTGATATTAATTTTGTAGGGAACATGAACCAAGGGAAAAGGAATTGCATTTAATTCTTCTCAACCAACTCCAAACAGAGCTGAAGCTAAAGTGACTCCAAGCTTGTCACAACCAAAGTCACAACCACAATCAAGCAATTTTCCACCTCCAAGATTTACAAGGCAAGGAAAAAATTGCATAACAAGTGAGGACTTGCATTCTCATGTTAATGCTAAGAAGAATAAACTGACTAAGAAGTGAAGGAAGGGCCTGATATGTGGATGAATTTTTGTGGGATGAATGTAAAGTAACATAACAATGTCATGTTTTGGTGAATGTTGGGCTCATGGTGAATGTCCTAATGAGCTGTATGTCCTGTTTTGGTGAATGTCCTATTTTGGTGAATTTAATGTCTTGGTTTTGGAACAAACAAGTAATGTCCTGTTTTGGTGAATATTGGACTCATGGTGAATATAATGTTAACTTTGTTTTCAATCTCTGTTTTGGTGGATGACCTTGTTTTGGTGAATGTCCTGTTTTGTTTGTTTTCAATCTCTGTTTTGATTCATTTTGTTTTGAAGCTCTGTATTCATTCACTCATAACAGAGGGCACAAAGTAAATGGTGATGAAAAACAAATTGTTGCATATTAGCCTAGATTTGCTTGAATCCATAACCTAAGTCTAAGTCAAGGTGACTAATGGGCCTGCGTGTCTGTTAGAGTGGCAACTTGTACTTAGGCATAGCTTGAATAGTTTAGGGTTGCTTATTGTAAGTAGCCTTGAAGAAGATAGCCTATAGGACATCGGACGTCCTGCACAATAGGCAAACAATGCATCGCGAGTCTTTCGTTTGAATATCGGACAAGCTCATATCGGCCAAGCCTCATCGGCAATGTTGAAGAACCTCAAGAACGTCGATAAGAGAACTGCCGAAGACATGTCTGATTTGAGGCTTTCATTGACTTCGATGCAACGTTAACACGCAAATCACATTCAATGAAGGTTTCCATTCTTGGCATACACTCGAAAAGGACATTCCTCCTGCAAGCACAGACCGCCTATTTTTAGCAAAGTGTCGGAGACAGGCAAGCTACGGGCCGGCCTATCGAGTCAACAACCAGATTAGAGCATTAATTGCTCTTAAATTCAAATTAGAAGACCACCAACGGCTCCAAGCTTCCTCCTGCATATAAAAGGAGACTCCATTGCTGCATTCAACATACTTCAACAACTACAACTCGAATCTTCATAGTCTTCAAGTGCATTAAAGCTTAAACGTCCTATCTACTTTCTTTGAAGAGCTTCATACTTAGACTCTAGTCCATTAAAGCTCTTCATTGATTGCAACACCTAGCTTTTCATAGCTCACGAGAATTGTATCTTATTGATATCAATTCTCCCACACAAACACTTGGTCAACAAAATTTTTGTACACAATCCATTAGAGATTTAGTTTGTAAAATATCTAGTGGAAAAACTTAGTACACGATTTTCAAATCCAAAGTTGACCACTTTGGTTGTGGACGTAGCACTTATTTATAAGTGTGAACCATATTAAATATTCTCTTTTTGTGTGATTGTGATTTGATTGTGTTGCTTTAAATTTCAGATTTCCAATCTTTAGAAGCGATCTTGTCTGCCAAGATCGGCCATTCTCAACTTGTCTGTGCTTCACAAGACTTCCGCTGCAAAATTTTTAAAACCCTAGTGAAGTAAGATTTTTGAATCAATTTCAAAAATTGGACATAGGCTATTCAACCCCCTTCTAGCCTATATAGAGCAACCTTGGACCTAACAATTGGTATCGAGCTTAACTCTTTGAAAACTAGTTTTTCAAGATTAACCTCTTGAGAGATTAAAGATCATGGCTGCTCACCAAATGTTGGAAACCTCAAACGTGAACCATTGTCTGTCTTGGATGAAGTTCACTTTGACATCTGGAAAGATAAAGTCAAAAGACATATGAATTCAATTGATAAACGTTTGTGGAAATGTGTCACGAGATGGACCCGAATTCCAATGAAGCCTAATACAGCGGCGCGGTAGATCCAAGCTGCACTGAAGTACCAAAGCCGAAGAAGAGTGGGATGATGAAGACGAGAAGAATGATGCTCGGATGGAAAGGCCATCAACATCATTACCATGTGTTGATATAAGTACTTATCGGATTATCAACTTGGACACGGCAAAGGAGATGTGGGAAGCCATCCTTGAATATCTTGAAGGTGATGGCGAGACAAAGAACAACAAATTATATACTGCATCCGAAGTTTGACTCCTTCAAAAGGATCCCAAAGAGTCTCTGCGAAGTGCCTATGACAGATTCTATGAGGTAGTCAACTCTTGCTATTCATTAGGAAAGAAGTATGAAAAGAAAGAAATAAACATGAGATTTCTAAATGCACTAGGCGTCTATGGCATGTTAAAATCACGCCATGAAAGAGTCAAAAGATTTAAACAAATTGACTCTTAGAAACCTTTATGCTAGTCTTTCGGTTTATGAGCTTGAGATCCAACAAGCTCAAGAAATGGAAAAGAGTTTTAAAAACTTGTCCTTACCGGCCATGTCTTGAACCTTCTGTTCAAAACACGATGAAACACCTTCTACATCCGGTGAAGATGATGATATTCTTTACGACGAAGCCTTTGCTATGTTTGTAAAGAAATATCAACGTTTCAAAAGGTTTAATAAACCATCATCACATAGGCGGTCTTCTCACAAAGCCGTTCCTTATAAAACAAGCGCTCAACCAAAAATTCGCTCCTTATAAATCGAGACCATCAAAAGGATAATGAGCTAGTTTGTTTTAATGTAGGAAACCAGGCCATTTTGCCTCTAAATGTCCAAAGCCAAAGTATGAATTTTATAAGAAACGTCCGAAACTAAATTTCAAAAACAAAAAGGGATGGTGGTGAAGACATTGATGAAAGCAATCTGCCTACATGGTGTGACACGACACGATGAGGATGACTCTTGTGACTTTCTTTGAAGAAGCCAACATATGCCTTATGGCCGGGAGTCACCACATGATTCGGTGAGGTCACTACCATTTCAACAAGATGGTGATGATGATGATGAGCTCAATGAACCATCAAAGGGAGAGCTCATCAAAGCTAACAAAGACATCTTTGGAAGAGTTTTCAAAATTCAAAGCGCCTATGTGAAATTAGCCAAGAAGCATGAACTAGCTGTCTCGAGAAATCAACCTTGATGTCTAAGATCAAAGATCTTGATAGACACAAGTGAAAGTATCAAATTGCAAAAAGAGAACAAAGCTTTGGTGAAAAAGTGGATTTCTACTTGAACACATCAAGAAGATAAATTCGAGAAAGATGACCTTCAAAAGGTTGTCAATACTTGGAATAACTCTAAAGGAAACTTTGATGCCATTCTCTCAAACCGAAAACTTTAGATGACAAAGCGGTATTGGTTTCCAAAGTGAGTTCAAAGTAGGTAGTTCTTCGGTTCTCAAAAGGATGAGACATCGAAGTGATTCTTTGAAGAATTGGTTGTAGGAGTTTCTTATGACCAGCAGTCTCCCAAAGGCAAGGACTTGGCTTTAACAAAGTTCCTTTTGTTTATCCCAAGAACACAAAAGACAAGTCCAAAAAAGCAATGCGCAATGACTCTGCTAATAGTGAGTCGAGCAACTAAAACCTGCCATTAGTCACCCTAAGAAAACGGGGATGACTAATAGCAAGTCTAGGAATTCTCGGCTCAAACCTATTAAATTTGTCAAAGGCAAGGCTGCTGATCCCAACACTTGCCTATAAAAGGGTAAAAGAAGTGAATTCTGAGATAAAAAGCTTAAAGGACATGTGCTGTAAATACAAAATCTTTTGATAAGAGGTCTACCTATGGTAAACCTAACATCAACAAGAAAAGGCATTATCGGCCTAAGTCCTATAGGCCAATTATCGGAAAGATCATTCAAAGCTGGCGATATTAAGAAGCCTCAAAAGAAATCATTACTCATGTTGAAGGATTTCACAAATGCTCTTTCTGCAAATGCCATGGTCATGAGATTCATGAATGCCTTCGAGATTCACACCTAAATCTAGAGGATTTACTCCTCCAAAGGTTAAACAAGTGTGGATCCCAAAGGTTGCTAACCTTGAGGACCCAAAAATAAAAGGGGACCATATTCTTAAATGTCTATATTTCGGGAATGCTTCATGGTGTCAATGAAGAAGAGAAAGATCTATGGTATCTAGGCGGTGGATGCTCAAAGCATATGGTGGTGATCCAAATCTTCTTTCAAGCATTGTTGAAGCAAAGGTCCCTCGGTCATATTTGGAGATAACTCAAAGGGAAGACCATTGGTTATGGAAGTATAATCGAGGCAATCTCTCCATCAACAAAGTCTCTCTAGTTGAAGGTTTAAAGCACAATCTGCTAAGCATATCACAATTACGTGATAAAGGGCTAACATGTCGGTTTTCCTCAAGTCAATGTCTCATAAAGGACAATGAGACATGTTCAACTATCTGACGGGTTCGAAAAGGAAATGTCTATCTTTGTTGACCTAAATCTTTGTTGGAAGAAAATCAAATCTTTGCTTGGTTGCTAGGTCATCAAGCGACAACGGTGGTTGTGGCACAAAGGCTTAGTCATCTCAATTTCAAATACCGGAGAAGCTATCAAAAGACAATCTAGTTGTCGGTTTGCCTAAAATATCAGTGAATCACAGTCTCTGCGAGCATGTCAACTGGGCAAACTACATAAATCTTCCTTCAAAAGCAAGCCTTGCCTATCAACAACCTCTACGGCTCTTGCACATGGATCTGTTTGGACTGTAACTACTACAAGTCTTGGTGGCGGCAAGTATACTCTTGTGGTAGTTGATGATTACTCAAGATTTACTTGGGTAGAAATGATGTCCTCCAAAGATGAAGCATATGACATCATTCTTGAACTCTTGAAGACTACGGACTCGAAGCTGGATGATATCTCGATGTCGGATCGGACAATGGAGCGAGTTCAAGAACAATGGTGTTGCCAAATATTGTGATGACCATGGAATTGGTCACAATTTCTCTGCGGTTGGCACACCTCAACAAAATGGAGTTCTTTGAAAGGAAGAACGAACTCTCATTGAAGCGGGAAAGACAATGATTCTTGAAGCCAAAGCGCCTATGTATTTACGGGCGAAGGCGTGAACATGCTGCTTCACACAAAACAGGTCCATCATAAATAAATTTCATAACAAAACTCCATATGAAATATGGAGAGCGAAACTCCCAACATTGGATTCTTTAAAATATTTGGTTGTAAATGCTATGTTCTTTACAATGGTAGAGAACATAGAGGTAAGTTTGAATCCAAAAGTGATGAAGGAATTTTTAAGGATATGCCAAGTTTTCAAAAGCATACGAGTTTATAATAAAACTTCACTTAGAGTTGTTGAATCGTACATGTTTCTTTTGATGAATTTGATTTCATTGGGCCACATTTGGCTCCTAAGGTTACTAATGATTCGATGAATATGAGGCAGTGCGAACCCCAATCCAGATCTGCGATCCTCCTTCTTCACAAGATCTTCCAAGAGTCAACTGTTAGAATCCTCAAACGAACCAACAAATGAACACTCGAAAACCCTGAATCCCCTTTGCCTTCCACACGAAGTCATACAACCTACCTTGGAATTAACCTACCCTTTAGAAAACCAAGCTTGTTACTTCTACTTCTCAAGAATCCAACTCTGCCGATACAATAGGACAAGTTCAACTGCGAAGTTAGGGAAGTAAAAGATCATCCTATCACTCAAATCATTGGAGATCTTAATCTTTGGTGTTCAAACTAGACAAGCTTCAAGAAATGAATGCATGTATTCTCTGCATTTGTATCTAACATTGAACCCAAAAGATTGATGAAGCTCGGAAGATCCAAGTGGGTGGAAGCTATGCAAGAAGAGCTAAACCAATTTGACGGATGCCAAGTCGGTCACTAGTCCCTAGGCCTAAAGGACAAGCGTTATTGGCACAAAGTGGGTTTCGAAACAAAATGGATGAAAACGGCAACATTACAAGAAACAAGGCAAGGCGGTAGCCCAAGGATACGGACGGGAGGAGGGTATTGACTATGATGAGACATTTGCCTGTTGCAAGATTAGAGGCTATCAGATTATTCTTGGCCTATGCCTCTTACAAGGACTTCAAAGTTTATCAAATGGATGTAAAGAGTGCATTTCGAATGGAGAACTTCAAGAAGAAGTCTATGTTGAGCAACCACCGGGTTCATAGACTGTTCAAGGAGAGAAGATGTCTACAAGCTAAGGAAAGCCCTTTATGGACTTAAACAAGCTCCAAGAGCTGGTATGAGACCCTTTCAAAGTTCTTGATATCTCAAGGCTTTGTAAGAGGTCAAATTGACACTACTCTTTTCATTATGAAACATAAAGGTCATTCCTTACTTGTTCAAATATATGTTGATGATATTATCTTTGGTTCTACTAATGAAAATCTTTGCAAAAGGTTTGAAAAGCTTATGCGAGTAAATTTGAGATGAGCATGATGGGAGAGCTCAACTTTTTCCTTGGTCTTCAAATTCAACAAAGTTCAAATGGTATCTTCATCAATCAAGCCAAATATGCAAAGGATGTCATCAAGAAATTTGGTCTTGAGAATGCAAACGGCTTCCTATGGCTACTAAGCGCCATCTTGACAAAGATGAGAAGGGCAAGAAAGTGGACATGACTCTCTGAGAGGCATGATTGGTTCACTTTTATACTTAGCTGCTAGTAGGCGATATCATGTTTCTTTGTTTGTGTTTGTGCTAGGTTTCAAGCTGATCCAAAGGAGTCTCACCTACAAGTCAAAGAATCATCGGATATCGATAGATACTCCCAATTTGGGAATCGGTATCCTAGAGATTCATCTTTTAATCTTATAGGCTATTCGATCTGATTTTGCTGCATGTAAAGTTGACAGGAAAAGCACAAGTGGGACATGTCAATTCTTAGGAAATAGACTTGTCTCATGGGCCGAAGAAGCAAACCTCTGTTTCAACTTCAACAATGAAGCGAATACATAGGCTGCTGGTAGCTGCTCACAATTGTGGATCAAACGGCAACTAGTGGACTATGAGATCAAAGCGATGATTGTCCTATAATGTGTGACAACACATCGGCAATTTCGATCTCTCAAAATCTGTCATGCACTCCAAAACAAAGCACATTGATGTGAGATATCACTTTCTTAAAGATCATGTTGAAAAAGGTAACATCGGCATGCAATATGTGCCTAGAGAATCGGGTAGAGACATCTTCACAAAACCACTTGATTCAACCAGGTTTGCATATTTAAGAGGAGAGCTTGGTATGCTTGACCTCGATCCTTAATCCTTTCTAGCTAAATTCTTTAAGTTATTTCATAAAGCTGTTATTAAAGCGCCTATGTGATCGGCCGATCTCAACTCTGGAGTAAATAGACAACCTTGGGTAAGTGTCTATCTCCACATCGGTCTTCGATAAAATAGGCGGACTCGATAATATAGGAAGACTTAAGGGCGCCATACGTACGGTGACTCATCGGGTAATAAATGCGGACTTCAAATTTTATCAAATTCCATTTAGTGGCTGTCGGAGGTATAAAAGGGTAAAATGTACAACTCTTCACAACTCTCAACAACCGCCATTTTCAACTTTCAAAAACCTCAAGCTTCCAATCGTAATCGGCTCAAATCTTCTCAAACCTCCAAAATCTCAAGTCTCTACTTAAAATCATCAATGGTAAGGATTTCTACACCTTCTTGATTCATTTAAATCCGTTTTAGGATCTTGTTTTGACCTAATTTAAGGTTTTAAAGCGTCCGCCATTGATGAATGTGCTATATTGCGATTGTTGCTTGAATCATGCTTTGTTGTGTAAAATGTGTTGTAGAGATTCTGTGGTACTATGTTTTCGGTTTATATCGGTTTGTTTGCTTGAATCGACAAACTCGGTAGATATTTGAAAACCCGGATGATGAAGCTGTTCTTATATTTTGGTTCAATTTGTCTATATTTTGGGTTTTGATCGAAATTACTGTTTATGTTATTATCTGCGATTGCATGATTATCTGTTGTTTCTTGCATATCTGCCGATTCATATATCTTTGTTCTCACATCTGCCGATCATGTAGGGAAAGTCTAAATCCTCAAAGGCTGCTGCCACCACTTCATCCGCCTCTGCTAAGCCAACCAGGGCTGCATTGCTGTGAGCTCCCTATAAGGACCCTTCCCAGGTCAAGCTATCACCCAGGGATGACTATCGACATAGACTCCATCATTTGCACATCGCGTGATGCCTTGCTAAAAGATTTGGTGAGTGTGGACTCCTCCCCTGTTCCAACTCAACGACACCCACTACACAACTATCTAGGCGAGGAATTCTATACAAGGATGATTACGCCTCCTCCTCCGGCTAATGCCTCGAGCCGTCAACTTAAGCTACATCAAGGGCTACATCGAGGCCACTACATCAAGTTGACCTACAAGGATGTTGGAGAAATCCTTGGCTGTTGAAGGCAAATTGGACTTGACCGATGCCGAATCGGCACTTGCAGGAGATGATGAGGGGTGCGCAACAGAGAGGTTTTCGAGATGTCTAGGAACCTCTTCCCGAGAACCCCTATCATATCGGCCATCGCTCGACAAGAGCATTTTATTCAAAAATGGCTCGAGGGACATCTTCACCTCCCACGGTGATGTGGACCAAGGCGTGGTCCTTCGCAAGCAACTCAAGGGCAAAGATCATCTTTTCAATCTTTGTCCCGGAGCGTTCTTTGAAGTCCAAGCTCACCCGTCCATGAAGAGGCCCTTTGTCGGGGTTATCAATGTCATCCTCCGCCGTTATGAGGAGATTGATGAGCTGGTCGCTTCGACGACCTCATCAAGGTGTCCAACACCTACGTCTTCACGGTCAACAACATCACCCGCTATAGGGATGATATGGCCAAAAGGACAACCAACGCGGTGCTGCTGCTGCTCTTTGCTTCTCGCTTTGCTCTTCTGCTCTTCTTCTTCTTGCTCTTCTCTTGGTGGCCCTCTACCCAAGCGGCAAGGGTAAGAGGAAGGTCACCTACACTGCCATTGGGTTACCGGTGAGGAGGAGGAGCCTACACCCATGGGTGAGTGCTGAACATTTTGACCTCGGGGTGGACCATGACCCATATGAGCTCTTGAGCCTCCTACCAAAAGCCTAAACACTCTCCTCTCTCACCCCAAAACTCAAACAAACCGGGAAACACGCCGCTCAAAGGCGGCCGTTGAGAAGGACCCATCAACCTTCCAACCGGTGACCTCTCCAAAACCTCTAAACCTACCTCCCATTCCTCCAAACCCAAAACCAAACAAACCCTCCTACCCACGGACGAATCATTTGGCCTTCCTAAGGTCTCATCCACACCGGCCAGTGTGTGTCTCCCACCTGCCGTTTCTCCATCATTTGTTCCTCCACCAGTTCCCACCACAACATCTCAATCACCAACCGCCTCTTCCACTCCTACTAAGTCCAAGCATGGCAAACGTTTTAAAAGAGTGCAAAGAAGAAGGTACATTTTGGGAGGCTGGAAACCTCTTCTCCTCCACCTTCTCCACCTTCACCACCTCGCCTACTACCACTACCACCTCACTGCTTCCTCACCTCCTCCATCTGCTCCCATCCAAACAACCACCACACAAGAGCCATCATCTCACTGCCACCTCCTCTCAACCACCATCCTCCAAACGACCTATCTCTCCCTCTTCGACCTGCCTACTCCCAAACGCCTCAAAACCAATCCCTATAACCACCTACACCCGAGGTGCGGGCTGCTGTCCTTCGAGACGAGGCCTAAACCCAACCCCCGACTCGACCCTTTCTTAGCCACCCTTGACTACCCCAAGAGATTTCCTGTCGGCCTATGTCGCGGTGAAATCATCTTTCAATGGGGTGCCTACTATGACCCTCTTCCTCTGCTGGTCACAACTCTTCTTCTCCCACAACTCGGCGGTTCAAGATCTTATGATCTTCAACCAATGGGTTGCAATCCATAAAGACCTAGGCCTTCCCCTTCCAACCAAATCGGACATCTCCCTTCTCTCTCTCTGCCTAAACCCCGGTCTTCACCATTATCGCCATCCTTCCATCCTTTTTCACCCCGTGGTCTACACTTCATTGATGTAGTCACAACTTTCCTTGGCTTCAACCCTCTCATCCCTCTTCTCTTCCTTTCTCCTAGCCTTTCCCCTTTCTTTTCTCCTCCCCTTTCTTCATTCACCCCTTTCATATGTCATCTACATAGAAAGGCTCTTCCTGTTCCTCGCGTCTTCTCTAGCCTTCCTTCTCCCTCTATTGATGTTTCCTCCACCATCCATTCTCCTTCATCCTCTAGCCAATCCTGTCCCCACCACCATCCTCCACCCTACCCAACCCAGCCACGGCCATCCTTCCCCTCGGCACCATCGCGAGTCATCGACTCGTCGATACCTATCTGTGAGGCGTCCATAAATTTTTGAAAGATTTTGAGGTCATCTCTGTTGACGACCAAGGCCCTGCACCAACTCTGCCGATCAGTCTCACATCACCCATGTGGGTTTGCATGACTCAGTGATGGAGATTTCAAAGGGTGCAAAGGCCGCTTTTGATGCCGCCTACGATCCATCTCGGCCGGCCAAGCGCCCTTGCCGGCCAGATCTCGGCCTCTTCCTCCAAGACATCGCCATCTTGAAACCAAGCGGGACAACCTCGCCACTAAGATGATGCGGGTCGTCGACATGGTTGAAGCGGCTACAAGCTTGTGCTTCACTCCCAACGCCGGGCAAATCGCTCTGTTCACTCCTCCGTGCGACGCGTAATCTCACGACCAAGCACTTGGCTTACTATCGCAAGGAGCGCAAAACTGCGAGCACCGCCTCGGCTTTATTGATGCCTCGCTTGCGTCCATGAAGGAGGAGATGGCCGGACTCAACAATGATCGAGACCAAGCTCATTGAGCATAATGCTCGCTCAGCGAGAAGAACAAAGAGCTCTCCTCGAATTGGCCGATACTAAAGAAGAGCTAGCGGCGACAAACGAAGAGATTGCAAGACTTAAGGCTTTGTTGACTCTAAATGGGCATCAAGAAGCTATGGGCAATCTTCATCGAGGCAAAGGCAAAGGTCGTGCATCATCTCGGTCATCTTCTAGAACCAGTAGATAATATTTTGTATAATCTTTTTACTAAACTTTGTAATTAAACAACTTGTTTAATTAACAATGTCTATGTTTTAAAACTTTCATGTTTATTATGAGCGCTTATTATGTGATTGCATGAAATTTAAACCATTGGTTTAAAGACATGTCCTATATTGCCTATTACGCCTATCTGCATGTCTTTAAATTCGGTCTAATTACAAGTGTCGATGCTTAATTTCTGTTTGTAAACACTTTGTAATTCTTGAATACAATGACCTTTATGTAAGTTCATCTAGGGCATGCTTATTTAATATATCAATCTTACAAGCATGTTATTACTAGACTTGAACATGGTCGGTGATATTGTATTCGTAGGGTCATGGACTCAAGCAAATAGGAGGAGATTGTTGCATATTAGCCTAGATTTGCTTGAATCCATAACCTAAGTCTAAGTCAAGGTGACTAATGGGCTGCGTGTTAGAGTGGCAACTTGTACTTAGGCATAGCTTGAATAGTTTAGGGTTGCTTATTGTAAGTAGCCTTGAAGAAGATAGCCTATAGGACATCGGACGTCCTCTGCACAATAGGCAAACAATGCATCGGCGATCTTTCGTTTGAATATCGGACAAGCTCATATCGGCCAAGCCTCATCGGCAATGTTGAAGAACCTCAAGAACGTCGATAAGAGAAGCGCCGAAGACATGTCTGATTTGAGGCTTTCATTGACTTCGATGCAACGTTAACGCAAATCACATTCAATGAAGGTTTCCATTCTTGGCATACACTCGAAAAGGACATTCCTCCTGCAAACACCGCCTATTTTTAGCAAAGTGTCGGAGACGGCAAGCTACGAGCCGGCCTATCGAGTCAACAACCGATTAGAGCATTAATTGCTCTTAAATTCAAATTAGAAGACCACCAACGGCTCCAAGCTTCCTCCTACATATAAAAGGAGAATCCATTGCTGCATTTAACATACTTCAACAACCCCAACTCGAATCTTCATAGTCTTCAAGTTCTTAAAGCTTAAAGTCCTATCTGCATACTTACATTGAAGAGCTTCATACTTAGACTCTAGTCCATTAAAGCTCTTCATTGATTGCAACACCTAGCTTTTCATAGCTCACTAGAATTGTATCTTATTGATATCAATTCTCCCACACAAACACTTGGTCAACAAAATTTTTGTACACAATCCATTAGAGATTTAGTTTGTAAAATATCTAGTGGAAAAACTTAGTACACGATTTTCAAATCCAAAGTTGACCACTTTGGTTGTGGACGTAGCACTTATTTATAAGTGTGAACCATATTAAATATTCTGTCTCTTTTGTGTGATTGTGATTTGATTGTGTTGCTTTAAATTTCAGATTTCCATCATTAGAAGCTGCGATCTTGTCTGCCAAGATCGGCCATTCTCAACTTGTCTGTGCTTCACAAGACTTCCGCTGCAAAATTTTTAAATCCCTAGTGAAGTAAGATTTTTGAATCAATTTCAAAAATTGGACATAGGCTATTCAACCCCCCCCTTCTAGCCTATATAGAGCAACCTTGGACCTAACACAAATCAAAATTAAAGCAAGCATAACAAAGACCACAAATACTAAAACCTTCATTCATATTTTTTCATACCATTGGGAATAGATACAATATGGATTACAAACACTAAAAAAAAAAACCAAAAATTAAGGCTTCAACATAGTACAACTATTACAACACTACTGACCACTACCGCTAATTGCTGGGAATTTGCTTGCCTCAACACTATAGTCTTCATCCACATTCCCCAAAAAAATCACCCAAGCAAGAACCAGTCAAGCTATTACAAGGCATATCCACAAAAACTTCCAATTAGTGCACTGCCTTGTTTGGTTGCCTCCATTGGCTTTTACAGCTTCATTTTCTCTATTCCTTTGAATCAACCCAAGTATAATCTCGACAGACCTATGGCACATTCGTGGATCGAACCAAAGGAAAAACCCACATGGATGCTGCTACTCAAAAATGAAGATGAAAAGAAAGAAGAAATTAAACCTAAATCCAAAAAATCGAACAAAAGGAATTAAGGAATTAGTGGAATACTAACCTGACGATTACTGCAACTCCAAAATCTTCTGGTTGGGTTGAATTTAGTCCAAGAAGTTAACATTATAGCCTTAATTCCACAGTGATAGTAAACCTCCATGGATTCTTCAGTTGGACGTGGCTGGACGTGGCTTTCAACTTGGAGAAAACGAAGGGGAATATAATAGGTGAGAGCGCCAATAATTCCCGCCAACGCAATTGGTCCATGTACTTTCAACTTGGAAATGACATTTATACCCTCACATTCGATGCACGTGGAGAGAGTTAACGAAAAAATTTAGATGGAATTGGAAGGAATTGGACGGAAGGACCAATTGCGTAAAGGGGTTTAGTACAAGGACGACTGGCATCAAATTTTTTGCAAACGGACCAAATCCAAAAAAGTGAACTTCTGCAAGGACCATTTGGGTAGTTTGTCCTTATTTTTATTTCCAACCGCTTAAGTTCATTTTAAGTGATAAATTGACCAATTATTCCAAAACTGCTCCGTAACAACCTAAACAACGTTTTAAGCATTGTCTTCCTTTAATTTTCTCCTGTAAATTCTCTCTTTCATTCCAATCATTATTTACTTTCCTACAGCCTTCATCTTTCTCTCTCTCAGTTTCTTTTCATGCCTAGTTCATCATAAAAAAATAAGATCAGTATAATTTTTAAAATTATTTTAATTCTTTGTGTCTTTGTTTTATCAATATTGTTCGCCAATCGCTGAATGCTGGCACAACGAAACAAGGTCGACCTGCCTGATTAGTAAAGCTGGCAATGGACTGGGCTGGGCCGGCCCAGTGCAAGCCCACCGGGCCAACACTTAATATCGGGCCGGGCTGGACTGGGCTGGCCCCAATTTTACTAGGGCCGAAGAAAAGTAAAGCCCAGCCCAACCCATCAAAGCCCATCGGGCCAAAAAGCCCTTGTTGGAAAAATAAATAAACTAAAAGGAACAATGGTGATGCCAATTGCTAAATTAAATTCTAAGTTACTTACTAAACAAAAGCAATACTATGATTTATTGTTTGTCCTAACTGCTAACTACTAAAGGTAAAATAATGTTATCACCGTATCAAACATTAATTAAAATGAAAATAAATATGATACTATAATGGTACAGGGCTTTAATTATTTAAGAAGTTAACTTTATTGGTCAGTTAAACCAATAATTAAATGATAAAGCAATAATCAAATTGGAACATATTGCTTCAATATCTGAGATTGCATTACAGTATGTATAAATTATAATATCAAAGAATAAAGCTAACTGGATCATTCTAGTTAGCTTTAAAATAGAATAATTTTTAATTATTGCTTTAATTATTTAAGAAGTTAGAATTATTTTTTGAGTAAAAATAAATAAATAATAATAAAATAGTGCGGGCTGGGCCTAGCCCAAAAGCACCGGGCTTTTTTGATGCAAGCCCAATTGAACCATTGGGCCTAATGGACCGGGCCAAAAAGGCCCGCATTTTTTTGGGCCTCCAAAAATTAAACTTTAGCCCATGCAAACTTCGGGCTGACTGGGCCGACCCATTGGGCTGGGCTAATTTTGCCGACTCTACTGGTTAGGTCGCGGGGGCAATGCCCCTTGAGGGGGTTCGGGGGCAAAGCCCCCGAAAGGGAAACAATTTTCAACCTCATCCCAATGTGAAAATTCAAAAGAAAGTGACAACCTTTTTAGAAATGTCTTTGAGAGTTCATTTAATTTTAATTCCTTAATATTCACAACATATTGTCCATCGTGATGCATGAAAACAGTACTTTCTTAATACAATTTTGTGCATCGCGAAGCACACTTTTGATGTATCGTAAGTGTAATGTTGTGCATTGCGATGCAAAAAAATAATACTTTTTAGTACAAGTTTGTGCATTCCAATACACACTTTGATGTATCGCAAGTGTAATGTTGTGCATTAGTACTGTTTTGTGCATCGTGATGCAAATGTACTATTGTGCATCGCGATGCGCAAAAAAAATATTTTTTTAGTACAATTTTATGCATTGCGATGCACACTTTGATGTATCGCAAGTGTAATGTTGTGCATTAATACTGTTTTGTGCATCGCGGTGCACTTTTGATGCATGACAAGTGTAATGTCATTGCAAAATTCAAAAGAAAGGCTGACTACAACGGACTTCTGCAATAGGGTACATACACGCTTTCTGGCCATCAAAAATGGTTCACCGAATTCAGACCATCCCTTGCTTGAGTGGATAACTTCAAGAGCTCTTTAGCTAAGGTTCCCAGAACTACCTAGAGAATACGGAGACTGACTGCGGCTGCTTCAATTCAGGGACATAAGCGCTTTGTCGTTCTGACTTCTGAAGATGAAAGGGGAAAGCCTATTGTCCCTTCCCCAACTCTTCATTACTGGTATATAAGACTGTTTGTCCCTTCCCCTTCCTTTGTTGGAGTGCCCAGATAGGATAAAGGAAAGGTTGTGGCTCAAGCTATTTACCCACCCAAAACTCGACAAAGGAAGGAAGAATCAAGGCCCAATACAGTTTGATTTGCCTACTATCCATGAGCTTCCATAGTGAAAGTAGGGATAGAAGGAGTGAGAGATTGCTCCAGAGTGATGCCATGGAAAGGCATTTCTTTTCCAAATGACTTTTAGGATTTTGTGATTGACTCTTATGTGAACTCTTTACATCTATTTAGTTGCCATGGCTGTGAGAAACAGGGACATGAAGACTTTCCCTTTTCACTATTCTCGGGGTGAGGAGCGTAGGAGAAAGACAAAAGAAGAAGGGGCAGTTAGCGTTGCAAAAAAATAGTACTTTTTGTGCATCGCGGTGAATAGCGTGCCTGTTCCTTATTTTTAAGGGCATAGACGACATTTTGCAACAAAAATGTCCTTTTTTGGTTGGAAACAATTATATATAGTGGACTAAAATAGTTAAAAATTGTGTAAAAGGGAGCATCTCGAATTTCACCCAAAAAACAACGCATGCAAACTGAGATCAAGTATTCATAGAATTACCCAAATTTTATGGAGAACCTCACTTTGATAAAAATTGAAATATGAAAAATTAAAGGTCCTGAAAACTCGGCAAAGGTTAGTTCAGGTTGGGATTAGCCTTGTAATTTGATAATAGTTCAGGTTGGTATTAGCCTTGTAATTGGATAATTACATATGGGTTGATAGGACCCTGTCCTGACAAGACTTATCCATCAATTGTGCCATTTTGTGTGTGCTACAGGTGTGCCATTGGGCTAAAATCATCATATGGGCCTTGAGCTTTATTGAGCCCATGTGATGATTTAGCCTAGTGGCACGCTAGTGGCACACATAAAGTGGCACTGGGCATTAGTGGGCGCCCATTATACCCGCTAAGATTGGAGGTACTCGTTAAATAATGAAAATGTACTGCTTTCCTATAGATTGGAATGATGTCTTCCTCTTGTTCTATTAAAGTATGGTAAGCTAATTCATTAACAGTGTAGTATAGAGAAAAAAAGCATAATTTCATATAATTTGGAAGATGATGCACCGCTTCAATATCAAATTTGAATGAAATCATTTTCATAACAATTATAAGGAAAAACAAATTACTATCGTGTAATTTAAAAGGATAGCTTTTAAACTGTTGAAAATCAAGGCCCTTAGCTTCTGATCCAGAATTGAGTCACATATTTGGTTGAATGATATACACATGCATAGTAGAGAGATAAATAAAATTTGAGAGAGAGATGCTTTGAGAGAACCCAGAACAGCCAAAAACTGACTAAGGGGGAAGAGGGGTTTTCTCATTGATAATAGACAAGTGAGTAAAACACGTGTTGTATAAAATACAACACTTGGATACAAGAGATGACTCAATAGGCCTACTATCTAGATGTTACTTATAGACCCCTACATTAATTTCATCTCAATAGGAAAACCCACTATTATTAACATATATTTACAACACTCCCCCTTGGGGATTTCTATTGGATGGTAATTGTGCCTTACATGTTGCCTCGTTAAAAACCTTTCGAGCGAAAACCTTATGGAAAAAATAATCTTGATAAGGAAAAGAGTGCAACGAACAATCCTTTCAATCATCCCTCATTGCCTCGTTAAAACCTTGGCGAGTAACAAAACTCAGTGAGAAAAATAACCTCGCACGAAGGAAAAATAGCACAATGGGATATAGGTATCTTCAGGATACTCCCTCTGAAATCTACAAGGGTGAAAGCTCTGACAATTTGAGTAAGCCAATCGCTTTTACATGCTTTATAAAAGTGACTTTATGTAATGACTTCGTGAATAAGTCAGATTGTCTTGACTTTTGATCGCTAGATCATTATCTGCTTGAGCTCTTATTGTTGCTGATTGAAGAAAAACTTGGGTGATATGTGCTTGGTTTTGTCACCTTTAATAAATACCATTTTCATTTGTTCAATACATGTTGCATTATCCTCAAATATGATCGTAGGATCTTCTGTGGTAACTAACCCACAAGAACTTCGAACATGTTTAACTACGGCTCTAAGCCATGTGCATTCACAAATTGCTTCATGAAGTGCTAAAATCTCAGCATGATTCAAAGAGGTGGCAACTAAGGTCTGTTTCGTAGACCTCCAAGACGCACCTGTGTTACTAATAGTGAACACATATCCACTTTGGGATCGGGCTTTGTGTGGTTCGATAGATAACCAGCATCAGCATATCTGATAAGCTTTGCTTCCTTTATAGAAGCATAGGGATAAAATAAACCCATGCCTGTTGTTCCCCGGAGATAACAAAATATATCTATTATACCATTCCAATGGTGGCGTGTTATAGGCCTACTATCTAGATGTTACATATAGACCCCTACATTAATTTCATCTCAATAGTTAAACCCATTATTATTAACATATATTTATAACACTCCCCCTTGGGGATTCCTATTTGATGGTAATTGTGCCTTACATGTTGCCTCATTAAAAACCTTTCGAGCAGAAACCTTATGGGAAAAATAATCTCGAAAAGGAAAAGAGTGCAACGAACAATCCTTTCAATCACCCCTCATTGCCTCGTTAAAACCTTGGCGAGTAACAAAACTCAGTGAGAAAAATAACCCCGCACGAAGGAAAAATAGTACAATGGGATATAGGTATCTTCAGGATACTCCCTCTGAAATCTATAAAGGTGGAAGCTCAGACAATTTGAGTAAGCCAATCGCTTTTACATGCTTTATAAAAGTGATTTTAGGTAATAACTTCGTGAATAATTCAGCGCAGTTGTCTTGACTTTTGATCTGCTGGATCATTACCTGCTTGAGCTCTTGTTGTTGCTGATTGAAGAAAAACTTGGGTGCTATGTGCTTAGTTTTTGTCACCTTTAATAAATCTCATTTTTATTTGTTCAATGCATGTTGCATTATCCTCAAATATGATCGTAGGATCTTCTATGGTAACTAACCCACAAGAACTTCGAACGTGTTTAACTACTGCTCTAAGACATGTGCATTCACGAACTGCTTCATGAAGTGCTAAAATCTCAGCATGATTCGAAGAGATGGCAACTAAGGTCTGTTTCGTAGACCTCCAAGACATAGCTATGTTACCAATAGTGAACACATATCCACTTTGGGATCGGGCTTTGTATGGATCCGATAGATAACCAGCATTAGCATATCTGATGAGCTTTACTTCCTTTATAGAAACATAGGGATAAAATAAACCCATGCCTGTTATTCCCCGGAGATTACAAAATATATCTTTTATGCCATTCCAATGGTTGTGTGTTGATGTAGAACTGAATCTAGCGAGCAAATTTGCTGAAAATGAGATATCAGGTCTGGTGCATTGAGCTAAGTACAACAATGCGCCTATTACATTTAAGTATGGCACTTTTGGTGTTAGCACTTCCTCACCCTCCTCCACAGGGCGGAATGGATCTTTCAATTTATCTAATGACTTGACTACCATCGGTGTGGCTGATGGTTTTGTCATATCTTCATTAAACCTCCTCAACATCTTTTGGATATAGTTCGATTGGTGAACCATTATCTCATCTGTACAGTGAACTATTTCCAATCCAAGACAGAAATTTGTTCTTCTAAGGTCTTTCATCTCGAATTCTATTTTTAGGAGTTGGGTTATTTCCTTGACTTCTTCTGGAGTACCAATTAAGTTTATGTCATCGATATATATAGCAATAATAGCGAACCCAGTACTCTTTGTCTTGATAAACACACACAGACAAATATCATTGTTCACATATCCCTTTCCGAGCAAGTATTCACTTAGTTCCAGATTGCTTTAAATCGTATAATGAATGCCTCAGACTAATGGAGAGCGTGTTCCGTGGTTTGGAACTACTTGTCTCGGATAAAAGAAGACCTTCAGGAACTTTCATGTAAATACTTGTATCTAGATCCCCGTAAAGATACGTTATGACCATATCCATAAGCTGCATAGTCAGTGTAACGCCCGCAACATTTGCATCATTACATCGCATATAATTTCATGTGTGTTTTTCATATCTCACATCATCATTTACATCATTTTGTCATAAATGATTTCATATGTTTCGTGTACTATATTGTTACTTAAAAGTCTTGCATTTTATCGTGTGTGAGGTGCGTTACAAGCAAAGTGTGTTCGAACCTAGGAAAAGAGGAGAAACAAGCTGTGTTTGGACCTAATTAGCTTGGCACGACCGTGCAGCTATGCTGGCACGGCCGTGCGAGACATTCCAGAGTGCCAAAGTTGAGTTTTAAGCTTGGCACGACCGTGCAGCCTATTTGGCACGGCCGTGCGAAGCCATCCAGAACCCAGACTTAGAATTTTAGGGTTGGCACGACCGTGCAGCCTTGTTGGCACGGCCGTGCAAGGTTGGCACGACCGTGCGGCTTATGCAGCACGGCCTGCGAGACGTATCGCGAGTCTTTGCGAAAGCCCACTTTTCATTTAAATTGAGTGGCCCTCAATTAGCCACGTCATCAAACCGAGGGAGAGCCATTTTCAGCCATTTAAAACTATCAAAAGAGTGTTAAACACTCTCATTTCTTCCCACCTTCACCATAGAAACATAAGAGAAGAGTAGAGAGAGAGAAGTGAGGGTTTAGAGAGAGAAGTAGAGATTTCTTGGGTTTGTGGAAGAATCTTAACGATCCGACCACACCATTGCGAAGGTCTCGACGAGAGGAAGCTTTCCTACCGATTGGATTTTCGTTTTCTTCACTTTTTCCGACGAGAGGTAAGCTACTACCCCCTCTTCTTCTCGTTTTATGTCTTTTATGGCATCCTAGACTTCCATTTCGTAAAGTTACCATGCTAGATACGTGTATATGTGATTCTTGCCATGAATGCCATTTTTGGACTTGTGAAATGTGTTGGTAGTTACCCTATGATGTTGGGAAACTCGATATTGGGCGATAATGTGTTAGGATTAAAGTGCAAGACCATTTTCGTAACTCGTTGTCATTAGTAACCTAAAATGACTCTAGCGGAGTCGGTTAGGGTTTGATAATTAACGAGACCACGTGTGTGTTTTGTGAGCTCGTTGGATGCTCGAGAGAACCGTTGGGGGATTGGTTACACGATATACGTATAATGGTATTGTGTTGAATTTGATGTTGGGATTATATGGTTATGTGTACTAGAATTATTTGGTGTACATTAGCATGATATTGTTGGTGTCGTTATACTCCCTACTTTGGAGTATAATGCTTTTATTTAATGTTAAGTAAACATTACTTGAACATTTGGTTGATTAGTTAATGTGTCGAGTAAACATCTACTTGAGCATTGTTTAAGTCCATGGCATATTTGTTGGAGGTGTATTGACGCTCGGTTATTGCGTGAGCCGGAGCTACGTAATAGCCGAAGGCCAATACACTGGGCCTCGCCCTACCGTTGGCCGCGGTAGGGGTTATAGCGCTAAGTGTTGTACGGAATAAACGCGACCTTGGTAAGCTATACCGTGATTGTTTCTCGGGTCGTTGGGGACCGAGTCTTCACGTCGACGTGGATACGGTAAACGGTTCACCTTTGGTTTTGGTTATTTGGTTCGATGATCGGGTACGACATCAATGGTTTCTTCATTTGGTATTATTGGTTGGTTGGTTGGAAGTTGGTATGTCGGAGGTGTACCTCGACAGTATCCTTTTATATGTGTTACATATTGCACCTATGTGAGTTGCATGCTACGTGACTTATGTTATGAGTTACTTGACGTGATAATGATTGGGAATGATTATATTATGCCAACCATGAGATTTATATATGATCCTTATTACTGTTTGCATCTCGCATGCCATCTTGTTGCATTAGTAGCTTATTGAGTTTTATAACTCACCCCGTCCATTGTTTATTGTTTTCCTTAGATCCCGAGCCTGCGAGAAACCCCCAGTGACCGTTCGTTGTTATCCGACGTCGTCTACGGTCTTCTTTTGGTAGTGCTCCTTGAGCCTTGGTATTTTCTTTTAGTGAGGCCGAGGGTACAGTTGTTATTTAAACATTGTAAAGTTGGGTAGAAGTCCCGTACTTGTGATTTCATTCATATTCTTTTGTAGATGCCGACGTGGATGTCAGGCTTTGTAAATTATGTTACTTGTTTTACATTCCGCGCACTCTGATGTTATTTCATGTTAGTCCCGAGCCTCTTAGCTCGCGGGTTTGTTGGTTATGATTATGTGATCGTTTCCGGCTTTTGTGTGCCGTGATATATTGTTTTGATTTTTAAACAAACATACACTTGCATTACAGGGTTTTCGCACGAAAAGTGATTTCGAAATTGTGCATTTTGTGTCCCGTCTCGCGAACCGAACGAGATACCATATAGGATCTCGGGTCGGGTCGTGACAGTCAGTTTTTCGGATACCACTAAACTGACCAAATATCTGAATGTGATGACATACATAACAAGAGTGTATGTCTCTTCATAGTCAATCTCAGGTCGTTGAGAAAAGCCTTTTGCAACAAGGCGAGCTTTGTATCTTACAATCTCATTTTTCTCATTTCTTTTCCTTGTGAATACCCATTTGTATCCCACGGGTACAACTCCGGGGGGTGTAGGAACTATTGGTCCAAAGACTCATCTTTTCTTCAAGGAATCAAACTCAGCCCCATTTAGGCCAATCAACTCTTTGCTTGCACTCATTTATGGAGTGAGGTTCGATATCATCATTAGATATAATCTCAGTCGCTACCGTATAAGCAAATACATTGTTGATAATCCTCTCATCTCGATGCTATATCTCATTCATGCATGCAAAACTAATTGATATTTCTCTATTCTCATAAATGGATTTCGATACCGAGGCGTCCTCCGGTTTCGTCTCCAGGACGAATCTATAATCTGAAACAACTTCATGAGATGGATTGGGTGGGATCCCAGGTTTATTAATGCTAGCGGGATTCAATTGTTGTGTACTCACTCTTTTTTTAGGATATAAATCCTTAGATTTAACTGGTCTCCCCCTATTTTGGGCAGGAGTATACGATTCGTTAGTTGGGATCACTGGTCTTTCTGTTATTTGTCCTTCTGGGATGTCTATCCTTGCAGGCACATTTGCAGCTGGTATATGAGATCTTGTCACTATTGCTAGATCTGAAAATGAGTCTAGCATGTTGTTAGCTACTTTTTGTAGATCTAGTATCCTACATACTTTAGTCTCTCTGAGTGTTGTAAGGGGATAATGATGAGTCACGGTGGGGTCGTGCAATACCAATTTACATCGTTCTTCTGGAACGTTGGTATGAACGTTCTTTCCTCCCCCTAACGGTGGGAAGACAGTCTCATCAAAATGACAATCTGTAAATTGTGCAAAAAAGAGATCGCCTATCAAGGGTTCTAGGTACCATATAATAGATGGTGATACATATCCTATGTATATATCTAACCTTAGTTGAGGTCCCATCTTAGTTCGCTGTGGCGGAGCGATCGGTACAAAAACTGCACACCCAAACGTGCATAGATGTAAAAGGTTTGGCTCACACCCTGATACCATTTATAACGCAGAATAAGGTTGGGTAGTAGTTGGTCTAAGACGTACAAGCATAGTTGCATGCAAGATTGCACAGCCCCAAGCAGTGATAGGGAGTTTGGTGCACATAACCAATGTCTGAGCTATCCTCTGCAAATTCTTAATGAGTGCTTCAACGAGGCCATTTCTGGTATGAACATGAACTAATGGATGTTCTATGACTATACCCAAGGACATGCAAAAACCATCAAAAGCTCGAGACGTGAACTCCGTGGCATTATCAAACCTGATGGATTTAATAGGATAACCTGAATAATGTACCCTCAATTGTATAATCTGATAGAGGAGTTTTGCATAAGCTGCGTTCCTTGTCGACAACAAATCAACTTGTGATCATTTGGTCGAGGCATTAATCATTACCATGAAATACCTAAAAGGTCCACATGATGGTGTGATAGGTCCACATATGTCTCCTTCGATCCTTTCCAAGAAAGCAAGGGATTCTTTATTGCTCTGTGTATATGCTCGCATTGGATCAAACTTTCTTATAGAACAAGGTACGCACAGCTTGTCACTATGGACTAGATCATTGTTTTTATGTGGATGCCCATGAGATGTATTAATTATTCGGCGCATCGCACTACGACCTGGATGTCCCCATCGATTATGCCATAAAACATATTTGCTTTCATCACTTGGGTTACAACTATCAACAAAAGAAGCTTCTGTTACCCTTATTATAGTCTTATAAAGCCCAGTGGCATGTCCCTCTAATTTCTCAACAGTACGCTTCAGGCCATACTCATTGAATGTGATACACAAGTATTCAATCTCATTTTCTTCAGTGGTTTCCACATGGTAACCATTTGCTCATATGTCTTTAAAACTTAGCAACATTCTTCTAGAACGTGGGGAATAAAGTGCCTCTGAAATGGTCAATATTGTACCATTAGACAACATTAGGTAGGCCTTTCCATAGCCATCCACCAAGTCACAAGTCCCCGATATTGTTGTCATTGAGGTTTTATTAGGCTTTAATTCCTTAAAATATGATTTATCCTTAAGGATGGTGTGCGTAGTTGCACTATCTACCAGCATTCTTCTCCACTTGTCATTTTCCTAATGAAAAATAAATACACTTATTATTCACACACATATATAAAGCAATAAATATGAATTTAAAGTACTAATGATACTAAGGCTCCGTTTGTTTTAAGGAAAATAACTTCCGGAAAATGATTTCTGGAAAATGGTTTCCGAAAAATGAAAATGTTTTATTTTCAGGCGTTTGGTAAATCTTTTGAAAATATGTCGGAAAACATTTTCCGGTGTTTGGCAAACTCATGAAATTTTTACGGAAAACATATATGCAAAGGTGATATTAGGAGAAAATTAGAATGAACAAGTTTTGGAAAATGACTTACGGAAAATGAATCCGTAAGTCATTTTCCGGAAAAGAAAGCTTCATTTTCCGTTGACTTGGAAAACATCTTACATTGACTACATTTTCCAAATGTTACCAAACACCGAAAAATAAGGAAAACGTTTTCCGAAAATCATTTTCCGTGAAACAAACGGAGCCTAAATGATTAACTGGAAGAAGAGAACAAACTGCACACATCCCTTATATTTACATGTGGTCCTACAACTAAGAGTACAAAAGAGTGCCCAAGGAATTTCAAAAGAGGTGGGCATAGATATACAAAGAGGGCACATGATAAACACATACTCAAATTACATTCCACTCTGTGTCATATGGTCTGAAGTACCCAAGACTTGAAACGATGGTGAGCAAAATTTTTCAAGTAGACCGAGATAGCGCGTTGATAACGTGTTGAATATCAAGGCCCTTAGCTTTTAATCCAATATTGAGACACATATTTGGTTGAATGATATATACATGCATATTAGAGATAGAAAGAAAATTTGAGAGAGATATGCTTTGAGCCAACCCAGCACAGCCAAAAAACTAACTAGGAGGGAAGGGAGATTTTCTCATTGATAATAGGCAAGTGAATAAAACATGTGTTATATATGACTCAACATGTCTACTATCTAAATGTTACATATAGACCTTTACATTACTTTCATCTCAATAGGAAGACCCAATATTATTAACATATATTTACAACACAAACAAGGTTAATGAAATTTTGGTCACCCGTTGTCCATGAATAAGAAGTGAAATTTTGTAATCGCAAGGACCTCATTAAATTCTTTTGATTGCATATTTGACTAAAACTAATGTAAAAACCATATATATATATATATATATATAAACAACAGTTTTTTCTTTCTAACTGTAGTCCAAATTTTATGTGCAAACTTTCTTTTAATGGGTGAATGGGCGCTTAAGCCCATTTATGACCCGTCCATTTATGTCTATATTATCAAATGAGCAGTTACTTGCTAACCCATTTGAGTCCGTCGCCCATATGATCACTGCACATACCTGCCTAACATCCCCGTTTGCCACCTATACTCGCTGGACCAAAATGTGGTTATGAAACCCCTCCCCCCCTTTTTCACCCAAGAAACATGATGAAGTGGAGGTCCATACGGCGTATCGGTACACACGAACACTGAGTTACATTAGGAAGATTAGGAAAAGTGAAATAAGGTGAAATCAGTGACAGTTAGTTATTGGGAGATGTATTAGAAATTCACACATAGTTCAAGGGGCATTATTGAAGTTTCCCCAAACTAAAGTTTGAAAAAAAAGGATCCCTTCAGTGGAGAAACGAACATACATTCCTTCAGTTGTTCCCGATCGTTGCATTCCGACTCTAAGATCCTGAGGTTAGAAAGATCCTGCAATCTCCATCTGAGTACATATCTAGTGTTCTTACGAGATTTTTGATTGAATAGAAGCGTGCGCCGGTGCCTGCAGAATTCGATCCTAAATTGAGAGATGGACCCGGATTCTGTTAAATCGACCCTCCAAACTTTAGCATTTGGAAATGTAATGGCAGCGGCAGCTCGTGATTATCAAAAGGTTGTTTTCTTTTTAACCATTAATTGTTTTTTTCCCTCAGATTTATTGTTTGTTATAGAACCCTAAAATGAATTCATTTGATTGTTAAGGGGTCACCCAATTAATTTAGCTGTAGGAATAAAATGTTTGGATGAAACAAGTTTTTTTGTAGTATTAGAGAGAAAGAAATCTATTTGTATTATTATACAATTTAGTTAGAACCCTAAAATGAACTAGATTCCTTAACTGCGGAAAATGTCTGAAGTTAGTGTCTTTGTGCATCATATATATGTGTGTTCAGCTATTTCTGTTTTCATAGTGCTTAACGAAGTAATGTAGGAAGTTTATTAAAATCATTGAGTTCTGGATATGGCAATGTATCTCCCAAGTAGGGAATGACCCTATTTCTGATATCTATCTATTACTGTATTTTGGAGATTTATAATTCTTCTGTTTTATTGGATGGAATTTCAATGAATTAGATCTATAAAAACTGCAACCTAGCTTTTCAATACAAAATTATTCATTAAGGCACGGATTCTAGGTTGTTCTGTTTTGGTAGTTCGATCGTGGAATTTCTTTCATTCTGACTATTCGACTAATTTTGTGTGGTTTTGCATACATTCTTGCCCCCTACCTTAACTTCCGTCCAATCAGTTTTTCCTCAGTTTCCTTTGATTAGTTCTGTGGAGAAAACTGGGGCCTAGGGTGTCCTAGTAAAGAGGGTAGACTGATGGTGTTATTGTATAACTCAGGAATTTACATAACCTTACACAAGTTTGAAAACATGACAATGCTAGTTAGGTTCTTCTGTCGTAATTTTGTGTGCCTGGAACTCAAAGTTCATATCTGACATGCAATGGAGTGGGTGAGTGTGAAATTAATCTCAGGTGTCTATCTACTAATCTTATTTTACTGTACAGGAAGTGTTAGCTCAAGAGAAGGCGCAAGCCTCATCCTCCTCTAATCAGGAAGTTGATCTTGATGAATTGATGGATGTAAGTTGAAATGTATTTATATCGTTTTCTCCATGTTTATCATTTATATTACCCATGTTGGTTTACTTGAATTATATGATATCAGGACCCCGAGTTGGAGAAATTGCATGCAGATAGGATTGCAGCTCTCAAGGTTAGGAAGATCCTTCTATAGCTAAAGTATTACTTCAAAATTTTTATCCTTTCAAATATTAATTTATGCAATGTTTAGATATTAGGTGAGCTTCTTGATATTTGAGAAGGATTTATTCTTGATCATTTCTTTTCTTTTTAATTTATTTTTCTTTTAATAGAAAGAAGCTGAAAAGCGGCAATCATTAAAGAACCAAGGGCATGGAGAATATAGGGAGATAACTGAAGGGGACTTTTTGGGTGAAGTCACTGGTAGTGACAAGGTGATTTGTCACTTCTACCATCGGGAATTCTACCGTTGCAAGTAAAGTGTTTTTGGTTTACTCTCTCTCTCTGTGTGTGTGTGTGTGTGTGTGTGCAGATAATTAAGCCTGTTCAACTATACTCCTTCTGTTCCGCTCAAATAATCCTATTTCCCATTTTGGGACGTTTCACTTAAAGAGTCTTTTTTCAAAAAGTAAGCTATAAGGATTATGAAGTTCCAAATTGATCCCTATTCCATGAAACTTCAAAAATTAGCAAATTTATTTTAATCCTTGAAACTTTGGGTATTTATGAAAATCTATTTTGATCCTTAAAATGTTTTAATTTCAAACGTGGACTCTTTTAGCGGAAACTGAGGAGGGTTATTGTTTGTACATGGTCATTATAAGACATTTGATAGATTAGTTAGATTTTGGGAGGATAAGTGGTGTGGGGAGGTAGATAAGGATGAGCGTGTTGGTGATATTATGCACATGACCGGGAATGTAGTTACTTGGAACCCATCTTTTAGGAGGAATTTGCAAGATTGGGAGTTTGATTCTCTTCGGCGATTTTTCGAGCTTCTATATGCGCAGAAGGTGGGGGGAATTAGTGAGGATACTGTAGTGTTGAATGGAGGGAAGAACAAAGTGTTCTCTGTTAAATCTTTTAATCACAAGTTGGAGATTAGTAACAGATCCTTTCCTTGGAATTCGGTATGGAAAACAAAGGCTCCAGCTAGTGTAGCTTTTTTCACATGGGAAGCAGCAAATGAGGCAATTTTGACTGGAGATAATCTGCGGGCTAGGAAGAAGATTTATACTAACTGGTGTTATATGTGCAAAGAAGACGGCGAGAGTGTTAATCATCTCTTATTGCATTGTCCAGTCGCAAAGGAGATTTGTGATACCATCATTAACCTGTTCCGGCTGTGTTGGGTGATGCCGAGATTGGTAAAGGAGCTTCTTCTTAGCTGGTCACTTTACAAAAGGAGGAGGAATAGTTTATGGGATGCTGCTGCTTTGGCAGTGGTGTGGACTATTTGGAAAGAAAGAAACCACAGGGCTTTTGAGAACGTAGAGTCGAGTGTTAATGTCTTAAAAGAGCTAGCTATTCGATCTCTATTTTTCTGGTGCAGCGAGGTGATCCAGTTGGGTACGAATCCTTTTGTTGATTTTGAGGATAGGTTTTCTTTTTGGTAATAGGTTGACTTTTTTGGTATACTCCATGTATACATAGGACGCGTCACCAGTTTTGACGCCTTTTATTCATACATATTACTTATAAAAAAAAAAAAAGACATTTGATAGTCTCCCTTGTGTGTCAGTATATATTAATCTTACTAGGTTAGTACCCGTGCAATGCACGTTTTAATAAAAAAAATTCTTGCAAAAGTTGTTTATAAAAAGAGGATGTTTTAAACTCGTCATAAGTAATTAAAAATATACATAAAGGTACCACGTGATAGTGCGGATTGGGTTTTAGTAGTAGTTAATAGAAATAGTTATGAAAATTAAACTAATAATTAAAATGTAAAATTAAAAAAAATGAAACGAGGTTAAATCAACCCAAAAAATTGTTTACTATTGAAAGTATATGTAATATTCGTCGTAATATCTTGTTCCTAAAAACTGATTAATTCTGTTGATTGTATAGAAGAAGAAGAAAACAGTAGAAGAGAATTGTTGAAGCCGTAACCTAATTACGATTAGGCAGAGACGTATATATATGTTTGTGATAAAACATTTTACATCAAGACCCCCAAACATATACCTTATACCAAATAAACCCTCAATACTTCTAACACTCCCCCTCAAGTTGGAGCATAAATGTTATGCATGCTCAGCTTGTTACAAATATATCTAATTCTTGTGCCATTTAAAGACTTCGTGAAAATATCTGCTAGTTGATCGCCAGTCGGAACAAAACTCGTGGAAATTATTTTCTCTTGAAGTTTCTCACGAACAAAGTGACAATCAAGCTCAATATGCTTTGTTCGTTCATGAAACACAAGATTAGATGCAATATGAATACCTGCTTAGTTATCACACCACAACTGCATAGGCATTGGATTCCCGATACCGATCTCACCAAGTAACTGACGAATCCACGCTAACTCGCATGCAGCATGAGCCATAGCCCTGTATTCTGATTCAGCACTTATCTTGACACAACCGATTGTTTCTTACTTTTCCAAGAAACCAAGTTACCCCCAACGAACACGCAATATCCAGAAGTAGATCTCTTATCTGGGGATTCTGCCCAATCCGCATCAGCAAACCCTTCTACTCTCATACGTCCATGATCTCGATATAGTATGCCTAGCCCTGGAGCTCTCTTAAGATACCGAAGAATCTTAACAGCAGCCTCCCAATGTGTACTCTGCGGAGAGGACATAAACCGACCTACTACACTAACTGCAAATGCAATATCTGGTCTCGTCACAGCAAGATAGTTCAATTTCCCAACAAGCCGTCGATACTTTTCTGGTTCAGCAAAGCTTTCACCCCCTTCAACTGTAAGTTTCGTATTCGGATCCATAGGAGTCTCAGAAGGCTTCGCTCCCAACATGCCTGCCTCACTCAACAAGCCACACATATACTTTCTCTAGGACAAGAAGATGCCTTGCTTGCACCGAGCAACCTCAATTCCTAGAAAGTATCTCAAATTATCGAGATCCTTCGTTTGAAACTTTTCCTGAAGGAACCCATTTAATGCACTAATACCTGCACTATCACTTCCCGTGATGACAATATCATCCACATAAACAACCAATAAAATGATTCCTTCACCCCTGCACTGATAGAATACTGAGTGATCACTCTGACATCTCATAAGCCCGAATTCGAGCACTACCTCACTAAATCTCCCAAACCACGCACGTGGAGATTGTTTTAACCCGTATAATGACCGCTTTAGTCTCCAAACTAACCCAGACTCCCCCTGAGCAACAAACCCCAGAGGTTGCTCCATGTAAACCTCTTCGTGTAAATCACCATAAGGAATGCATTTTTGACATCCAGTTGATAAAGAGGCCAATGAAAAGAGGCAGCAAGAGAGATAAGTAAACGAACAGAGGCAAGCTTAGCAACTGGAGAAAAAGTGTCCGTATAATCAACCCCATATGTCTGAGCATACCCCTTTGCAACAAGGCGAGCCAAAGAACCATCCGGGTTGACCTTAACAGCATAGACCCACTTGCACCCAATAGCATGTTTACCTGATGGCAATGAAACCAAATCCCAAGTTTGATTGTGCATATGGGCAGTCATTTCTTCGTCCATAGCTGCCTTCCAGCCAGAATGACCCACTGCTTCAGACACAGACTTAGGAATAGAATGAGACTCAAGGACACTAACAAATGCACAAAGATCAGGAGACAAACCATCATAACTAACAAAGTTAGAAATAGGATGTAATGTACAACTACGTTTACCTTTTCTAAGGGCAACAGGAATATCAAGATCAGAAGGTACCTCTACGGAAGCAGGATCGGGCGACGGTGGTAGGACGGACTCAGCAGGAGCGGAGGCATATTCCCTTGAGAGCACGTGTGTCGGGTGTAAACCTGTTGAATAAGAGGACGAGGTATATCACGGGTAGGGAAAGAAGTGGACTCCACAACCCGATAGAGTAGAAAATCATCATCGGGAACAAACTCGACAGTTGGAATATCCGATGTAGGATAAAAGGACACCGACTCATGAAAAGAAACATCAGCAGAAACCAAATATCGATTCAAATCAGGAGAGAAGCATCGATATCTTTTCTGAGTACGAGAATAACCCAAAAAGATACTTTTGAGTGCCTTAGGATCTAACTTGGTGACATTAGGACGATGATCACGAACAAAGGCTACGCACCCGAATATCCTAGGAGACACCGGGAATAGAGACTCCGAAGGAAACAAGACTTGATAAGGGATCGCTCCAGAAAGAACAGAAGATGGTATACGGTTGATAAGATGACAAGCAGTTAACACAACATCTGCCCAAAAAGGTTTAGGAACATGCATCTGAAACGAAAGCGCACGAGCAACCTCGAGGAGGTGACGATTTTTGACGATTTTTTCTCTCAGCAACACCATTTTACTGAGGAGTATCAGTACAAGAGGATTGGTGGAGCATGCTATGAGCTAACATAAATTTGGAGTAAACAGTGGAGAAATATTCTTGAGCATTATCACTGCGAAGATGTTTGATAGGCACACCAAATTGAGTTTTAATTTCAGCACAGAATGCAGAAAAAATATCAAATAACTCAGAACGATTTCTCATTAAATAAATCCAAGTAACACGAGAATGATCATCCACAAAAGTAACAAAATACCTATAACCTAACTTCGAGACAATAGGACTAGGTCCCCAAATATCCGAATGAACTACATCAAATAGGGCATGCGCCCGTTTATTAACCCTAGAAATATAAGAAATGCGATCATGCTTCGCAAACTGACAAGCATCACATCCAAAAACTGGTAAAGATGAAACATCTGGACATAATTTCTTGAGACTCGACATAGACGGATGACCCAAACGACAGTGGATTTGAAACGGAGACAAAGAGGCACTCGAACACGCAACTGGTGTAGATGAAGCCTCAAAGAAATAAAGTCCTCCAGACTCCTACCCTCTACCAATAATCCTTTTCGTCACACGATCCTAAAAGATGCAATGAGTGGGAAAAAATGAGACATCAAAGTTATGATCACGGGTAAACTTAGTAATAGACAGTAAATTGAACGAAAAACCAGGAATGTATAACACAGAGGATAATGAAAGAGAGGATGTGAGACAAATATCACCCTGCCCCGTAACAGAAGCAGTAGACCCATTGGCTACAGTAACACTTGGTAATGTCGAAGATGGAAGGAATGAAGAAAAAATTACCTCTGTTGCCACTCAGATGGTCAGAAGAACCGGAATCAATAACCCATTTACAAGTAGAGGAAGAAACACACGCAGTAGGTATACATGTCTGGACAAAAGTAGCAATGGAAGAAATAGACGAAGAAGCCTGATACTGGGTATATCTTGCAAACTCATCATCGGTCATCCGTATGACCTTACCCTCACTAGGTAGAGACGGGTTGGGGGGGGGGCAGACTCAGTGTTAGAGGCAACATGGGCATATCGATCACCAGACAATTTACCATGCAACTTCCAATAATTACGAATCACATGATTCGTATCCCCACAGTGATAACAAGTACGAACCTCTCTATTCTCCCTACGGCCACCAGACCACCATCACGACCTCCTCTACCAGAAGATCGACCACCACGACCACTAGTCTCCTGACCCCGATGAGGGTGAAATGTCTGACTCACAAGTGCAGAGGAATCACCAATACTGCTAGTGGGGCCAATTGAAGAGGACTCTAGAGAGGCCCAAAGCACACGAGAGAACACATCCTGAAAGAGAGCCAACACTTGTGCCCGATAAGATTTGAGAGCGAGCAGTACTGAACTCGAATCTCAAACCAGTTAAAAATCCAAGAATAATCAGATGTTCTCGTTGTGTCTGCATAGTACTAACATCTGTACTCAAAGGAAGCAAAGAACTCCATTAAGTCACCAATTTCTTGTAGTCCGCAAAATCTTGGGTAAGGGTAACACTACGACCTTGTTGATCCTGACGAAACATAGCACACGACAAGTCATATATCCGGTTCATGTTATCCTTGCCCCCATACAAGTACAACACAGCTAAATACTCCCACAAATCACGAACAGTGGAAGTATGAGCTACCAATTCAACCATCTCATCATCCATGGAATTCATGAGCTTCCAATACAAATCAGCATCGGCATGGACCCAAGCAACATCAGTAGAGTTAACTGTGGTGAGATGATCTTCCTTATTTTGCCCTTTTTAAATTCATTTCAACAACCCGCCGCCACATTAAATAATTCTTTCCTGTTAATTTCTTGTCAATAATCTTTGTACTAGTGGAGAAAACCTCAAAAATCATGGTTTTAGAGTCCGTAGTCCCCGTATCCCTTGATGTCGACATTGAAAAACCAACAAGCAACCAAACAGAACCAAAGAGACAAGGATAGGCTCAGGCGACCAGATCTGTACTGGTCCAAAAAAAAAATCCGGCGAACTTTCCGGCGACGCGCCGGCGCGTGAGACGGTTTCTGGTGACGGCTACTAGACAGACAAGGTCGCCTAGACTGGGCGATACCAACCCTCTATGCTGTATTCTTCAAAAGACGTCGCATCCCCTCCGGCAACTCAAACGTATGCGCAAGGCTGACTGCGCAGACCCTTGTCGAACAAAAAACGAAAGAAAAAAAAAAGAAAAGGGAAGGAATTGTGAAGAACAATCAGCACAGGAGATTATATGGATTCCTGCTCTGATACCATGTTGATTGTATAGAAGAAGAAGAAGAAAACAGTAGAAGAGAATTGTTGAAGCCGTAACCTAATTACGGTTAGGCAGAGACGTATATATATGTTTGTGATAAAACATTTTACATCAAGACCCCCAAACATATACCTTATACCAAATAAACCCTCAATACTTCTAACAAATTCCTTTATTTTGTAGCGTTTGCAATATAAACATTTATATAAATGTATATATATATATATATATATATGTAAATATATATATATATATATGTAATATATATATATATATGTATATATATATATAAGAACAGAATAGATGAATAGTTTTGAAAAAAAAAAAAGAAAAAGTCATATTGAAGAAATAAATGATTATGGTATATTTACAAATTAGTGATGGAACGTTGTCAAAATGTTGAAAAGATAGAAATTAATAGAGAGCTTTAAAAATATCGAGAGGAAAGAGCAAAATTAATGAAGAGAGTAAGAATAAATGAATGTTGTTTGTTTTAGGCGGGAAAAATATTAACCTGCAGCTGCAGTGGTTTCTGCTTTAGTAATAGATAATAGATTTTGTGCTAGAACTTAGTGGACAAAAATGATAATTACGTGACAATCAGATATTTTGGAACATACATGAATGCCTCTGTGTACGGATGGCTGGCTGGAAGATTAAACAACTCTAAACCTCTCAATGCATTCTCACTCTCGCCCTAGTCATTACTTAAAATTTTGCGAACTTTTGGTAATGCTTTCAGACTCCGTTTCGCATCCAGATTTTATTTTATTTTTTTTGCTTTTCTTTTGACTCGGTTCAGTTTAATGGATATATGGTTACATGCATGTCTACATACGTATGGATATTAAGGGAAGTCATACTTGAATATTTTTCTTGGTATCAATTATCCCAAGGAAAACAAAGAAGAAATGTTAAACAAAAAGTATTGAATATAATGTTTGTCTTACAAATTGCTAGTTCTGTGCTACTAAATATTGGGTGCGCATTAGGTTGGAAGGTAAATTAGTCATAAAGTTATGTACAATTGTCTCTGATTTCTTCCCTATCCTTGTTATATATCTTCCAGATAATGCAAATAGAAGTTATTCTAGGTTTGCGAAACATGTGCACTTTTCGAAGTTTAATTTGAGCAACTATATTGGATGAGTCCAGTCCCTTGCCAAGAATTGGTCACTCGAGTATACTATATGTAATGTGACCTTTGGAGAGCTACAAGGAATAAGCACTTAGGAGCTTTGCTAAGTAGGTGAATCTTAGGCATACGCTTCTACATAGTCCGTTCCTAGAAGCACTTTCTCTGGGATCACTTTTCTGGGCAATTATCTCTTACTGCTTTACATGCTGTTTTGAATGGCTTTCATCGTGTACAAATATTGTTGGTGATTGCGAGTGTCATATATTCATGTGATATATACATACGTACCAATTTTGCAAGTTATTGTTTATTCATGTGAATGAATCTTTGTAGGATAATGGATAAGCATCTGAAATGTCTTGCACCAAGGCATATAGATGTGAAGTTTGTCAAACTAGATGCAGAGGTTAGTTTTTGCGCTCTTATTTCTCGTAGGGGTTATTTTCTCGGTTTACCCTACTATTGAACAGCTATTCACATCCTAAGATTTATGTTTATCTAATTCTATTTAATACAAATTCTGAGACAAGACTCTACTTTTTGAAATGATATGCAGAATGCCCCTTTCTTTGTTACCAAACTAGGAATCAAGACATTACCATGTGTCATATTCTTCAGGTCAGATATTCAGATTCGTGTACTTGTTTTACAACTTGTAAGAAGCATTGAAGGGTTGCATTAGTCTCCAGGGAATCAGAATGGAGGGGTCTTAATAACCAAGCCTCATTATTTTCTCAAAACAAATTGCTATGGATCTCCAAAAAAGTGTCCCTTGTTTGCATCTCGACTTATGAATATGTGATTCGTTAGTTTGTGAGCCCACGGGTTAAGTGATGTGATGGGATGTCTACCACCAATCACACACTTGACTCAGAAGTTGGGATGGATTTTGTTGGGATATCTTCAATGCCTGGAAAGTTTTTAAGAAGTCTGTACATTATATTTTGTTAGACAATAAACCAGCTTCCTATTTCCAGGCAAGGCATTGCAATAGATAGACTAGTCGGGTTTCAAGACTTGAGAGGAAAAGATGACTTCAGCACAAAGTCACTCGAAGTTCTATTGATAAAGAAAGGTAAATTTCTGTTCAGACCACATTGCAATTCCTCTCTCGTGACAGTTTCTAAGCCCATTCTTTTTACAGGTATAATCAGTGTGACTAAAAAAGAGGAAGGCGAAGACCATTATGATGAAAGTAGACGAAGGACAGTGAGATCATCAGTGAATGAAGATTCTGATTCTGATTGAAAAGCGACGAAAATTCGCTGCTCCTGACTTTGGAGTCGTGAACTACCGATCACTTTATACCCCGTACTTGCGTAAATTTTGTTAATTTAGTCCTTCAAACTCAGTTTCCATGGTCAAATTTGCAGAAGTATGATCTGCAGGTCTCTCCCCGGAACGACCCGACCAGTGTATCATGAAACCTGCTATATATTATTAGATTATTAGGCCAGTGTTGATGGATGAAGTAATTCTAGTGTAATCCCACATCTATATTTGCATAGTATAACGAGTAAATCTTTCTGCTTTATCCTGTTACTATCTTGTTTTTGTCTGATCAATGAACGGATATTCAATAATCCAAAGTCAATGAACAAACAGAAATGCTATGTTCATTAAGGTAAAGTATTCATTTATGATTTCTCAAGCATGGAATCCATGCCTAATGCCTTAGAACTTGATAATCCAGAGTTATATTAGCATAATATTTGAACTATATGCATGAGCTCCAATTCCTATTCCGTGGCTACGATTATGTGCTCCAAAACATTACCAAAGAAAATTAACCTTAGAAAACCAGGTTCTACCTCATCCTGAGAGTTAACTTTTATTTGTACTCTCGTCCTTGCTGCACTTTTTTAAGTAGAGTTCCCAATTCTCTTTTCCTCTAGACTAGTATATTGGTTGCTGCTAGTAGATTGAATCAATAGACTGCCATCCGTTTAAGGCTTTAAGGTGATTATCTTATCTACATGTAATACATACAGACAGGAGTAGCCATTTCAATACCCTCCACAAATCAATTGATACATCTAATCTAATTTCTGCTATTACAAATTTCTTAATTGATCATGTACATGTCTCTGTTTGTTCCTTCAATTAGTAGAGGCAAACCATTTTGTGCTTTGTCTTTGGCAAAATGGTTTGCCTTTTTTTTGAGATGCAATTTTCTTCAAAATTTGTGATACTTCCCTTGTCTATTAACTTAAGTTTTTAAATTAGTTGGTTACTTATATAGAATTAAGATACATACAGTTATGCTATGGTGTCACCATGTCATAGTTTGGATTCAAGTTTTCTTGCCGGATGAAGCTTCCATACTTGATCGAGTCTACTAAGTATACAAATAGCTAATCATTTGTACACTCACCAAGCATCTAAGTTTTTTCCTTTCTCACGAACATCTATTCCAAAGTATTTATACACATTCAGAGGTTTGTGCTTGGCGAATAATCAGATAAAGGATTGAGCAACTCTCTGATAACACTTGTCACTGATTAGCCCGAAAGATTAGTATGTTAGATTGTGCTGCCAACCTTTTCCTATCCAAGGTGGATCGCCACAATAAGATGAAGTATATTGAACACCTAAAGTAAAAAACAGTTGGCTTTCATGCGCTCTTACCCAAAAAAAATGAACTCCCTGCATTTCTGTTTTCTGTACAAGCAAGACTTGTGTTATTTTGCTTCTTCTTTCATTCCCCTGACTGTAATTAGTAAGAACATCCCATGCATAAATCACCCTTTGGTCATACTCTTTTCATTATAGATTCTATAGTTCAGTGTTTAATTGGCAAAGTGCTATAAAAAAAAAACTTGCAGAACAAAGCTATGGTGGATGCAGTTGTGACCGTGTTTCTGGAAAAACTGCTAAATGCTCTGACTGAGGAGAGGAGAGCCGAGCCGCATCCTGAGCCAATTTAGGGACCTGTTCGAGAAACTAAAAGGCGAGCTTCTACTTATGCAAAGCTTCCTCCAAGGTACAGCCAGCCAGGCTCAAAAGGAGAAACCTGACTCTTCGCCGGACCATGCTTTCTTTGCCATTGTAGACGAGTTCATACGCCGAGTTCCTGTTTGATGTCATTGTAGACGACGCATGTGTTATCAAACGTCACAAATTTTAAGTTACAAAAAAATTGTGGATCTTGTTAAGAGCAGAAATGGGATAAACTACTTTTACACAAATGGGGTTGCCGGGTGTTTGGATGGCTAGATTATTAAGGGGAACGCAAAATAATTAATCAAATATAGGAGTGTTATAAAATGATAGATATAGAACCACAAAATTATAAAGATTTGAATAAAATAACTTCTTCCAATGATTTTATAAGATGATTACAACCTATATTTATAGTATAAATTACAAGAAGGCAATGCCTTAACTCTAGCCTAAGAATACTCTAAATCCCTTAATTCTAGCCTAAGAATAATCTAAAATAACAAACTAAATCTTTGACTTGTAGGCTAGGAATATTCTAGAATTAAACTATATACAAAAGGATGGAAATAAATAAATACAATATTATTTATTCTTATCAAAAATCACAGAAAATGATATAAAGATAGGGAGAGAAATATCAGAAAGATAGAGAGACGGAGAGTTGTGTGTATTTCATTTCAATCGCCAGACAGCCTATTTAGAGGCAAAATTCTCAACAAAAAACACTATTATGAATAGTGACAGTACTATTCATGAATAGTATCACTATTCATGAATAGTAAAACTTACTATCACGTTTTACCGTAAATCCGTCTAAAGGTCGCACAAATCGGCGACAACTATTACAGTGATGGTGTACTGCCATTGTACTATAGTGTATTGTTATATTGTGCTACAGTCCACATATTAATTATTCATAACACTCCCCCTTGGATGTAGCACTGTGAGTTGGATAAGTTTGCCTCGTTAAAAACCTTAAGCCGAAAAACCCAGTAGGGGAAAAATCGGACAAAAGGGAAAAAGAGTGCACAACTTAAGTCCAAATCATGAGCATAGGCTGCCTCATTAAAAACCTTACCAGGAAAAACCCTGTGGGAAAAAACCATGATAAGGGAAAAAGAGTACAGCCATACGAGCTCCCCCTCGAGTTGACAAGGATGATTATTTTTGCAAATCTCGTAGGTTCCGCATCCCAATATTACGAACATGCATTCTGAATGTTGTAGTAGGGAGTGCCTTCGTAAATAGATCTGCTGCATTGTCACTTGACCGAACATACTGAATATTAATTTCCTTGTTCTTTTCAAGTTCTTGAGTATACGAGAAGAACTTTGGAGGAATATGTTTGGTCCTGTCGCTCTTAATGTATCCTTCTTTCATCTGAGCAATACATGCAGCATTATCTTCAAGTATCACTGTTGGGTCTTTATTGACTGGTAGTCCACTGGCTTCCTGAATGTGTTGAGTCATGGATCTAAGCCATACACATTCTCTACTTGCTTCATGAAGTGCAATCATCTCAGCATGATTTGAAGATGTAGCAACTAGTGTTTGCTTTTGAGAACGCCAAGATATTGCTGTACCACCCATCGTAAAAACATAGCCAGTCTGTGATCTAGCCTTATGGGGATCAGATAAATAACCTGCATCTGCAAACCCAATTATTTCATTCTTTGAACTGCTGGGATAAAACAATCCCAGATCGATTGTTCCTTGGAGATAACGAAATATGTGTTTAATCCCATTCCAATGTCTTCGCGTAGGAGATGAGTTGTATCTTGCCAATAGATTAGTAGCAAATGCTATATCTGGTCAGGTACAATTAGCAAGATACATAAGAGCTCCAATCGCACTCAAGTATGGTACTTCAGGACCAAGTATTTCTTCGTTATCATCACAAGGACGGAATGGATCCTTTTCAATATTCAGTGATCGGTTAACCATGGGGCTAGTAAGGGGATTTGCCTTGTCCATATTAAAACGTTTCAAGACCCTTTTTGTATAATTGGACTGATGCACAAATATTCCACTTTGCAAGTGTTCTATTTGTAAGCCAAGACAATACTTGGTCTGCCCAAGATCCTTCATTTCGAATTCTCCCTTCAGGTATGTAACAGCTTCTTGAATCTCCTTTGGAGTTCCAATAATATTCAGATCATCAACATAGACAACGATAATTACAAATCCAACTGTCGTTTTCTTGATGAAAACGCATGGACATAATTGATTATTCACATATCCGTTTTTCAATAAATGCTCACTCAAGCAATTATACCACATGCGCCCAGATTGCTTTAGCGCCCATACAATGATCTTTGTAATTTAATTGCACATAATTCTTTAGGCATTGAGCTCGTTGCTTCAGGCAACTTGATTCCTTCAGGAATTCTCATGTAAATATCGGCATCCAATGACCCGTATAAATATGCTGTTACTACATCCATGAGACGCATCTCTAGATTTTTCGAAACTGATAAACTGATCAGGTATCTGAACGTAATAGCATCCATAACAGGAGAATATGTTTCTTCATAATCAATTTCAGGTCTTTGGGAGAAACCTTGTGCAACAAGGCGAGCTTTGTATCTTACAATCTCATTATTCTCATTTCGCTTTCGAACAAAAACCCATTTGTATCCAATAGGTTTCACAGCTTCAGGTGTGACAACAATAGGTCCAAATACCTTTCGTTTGTTAAGCGAATTTAATTCAGTATGTATGGCATCTTTCCATTTGATCCAGTCGTGCCTCTTTTGGCACTCAGATACCGATTTCGGTTCTGCATCCTCATTCTCGTTATTAATATCTTGTGATACTGAATATGAGAATATATCATTGACCTCCCCAATTTCATCTCTATTCCATATTTTTCCATTATTCATGTAATTAATGGAAATCTCATGGTTATCATTAGGGGTTTCTTGGCTTTCTTGTTCGTGTGATTCTTCTGGAATACACTCATTTGATTTGGGCTTTTCAATCCCCTTCCTCTTCCGAGGATTCTTATCCTTGGAACCAATTGGTCGTCCACGCTTCAGGCGAATTTTGGACTCATTTGTCATTTCATTGTTGGGTAGCCCTTTGGAATTTCAATTGAGCAGGAGCATTTACGGCTATATGTGACCTCGTCACTCTTTTTGTGTCTGTAAATGCATCTGGTAATTGATTTGCTATATTCTGCAAATGTATGATCTTTTGAACTTCCAGTTCACGTTGCTTTGTGGGAGGATCAAGGTGTAATAATGATGATGTACACCATTCAATATCCTTCACCATTTGTTTCCCTTTTTTCCCCAAATGTGGGAATTTACCTTCATCGAATTGACAATCAGCAAAACGGACCGTAAAAATGTCACCTGTTTTTGGCTCAAGATATTTGATTATCGAAGGTGATTCATACCCAACATATATTCCCAGTCTCCTTTGTGGTCCCATTTTTGTACGTTGTGGTGGAGCAATGGGTACATATACAGCAGACCCAAAAACTCTAAGATGAGATAGATCCGGTTCTCGCCCGAATGCTAGTTGTAATGGGGAGTACTTGTGATATGCACTTGGCCTAAGGCGAATCAGTGCAGCAGTATGCAAAATTGCATGTCCCCATACAGAAATAGGAAGCTTTGTTCTCATTGTCAATGGTCTCGCGATAAGTTGGAGACGTTTAATTAATGATTCAGCCAAACCATTCTGTGTATGAACATGAGCTACTGGATGTTCAACATCAATGCCTACTGCCATACAATAATCATTAAATGCTTGAGAAGTAAATTCACCAGCATTATCAAGTCTAACTTTCTTGATCATATAATCTGGGAATTGTGCTCTCAACTTGATTATTTGTGCAAGAAATCTGGCAAACGCCACATTGCGAGTTGATAATAGACATACATGTGACCATCTGCTAGATGCATCAATTAAGACCATAAAATATTGAAATGGTCCACATGGTCGATGAATGGGTCCACATATATCACCATGAATTCGTTCCAAAAATGTTGGTGATTCGGTACCAACTTTGCTTGGTGATGGTCTCATTATCAATTTTCCTTGAGAACAAGCATCACAAGAGAGTTCATGAGATTGAAAAATCTTCTGGTTTTTCAATGGATGACCACTAGAACTCTCAATGATTCTTCGCATCATTATTGAGCCAGGATGCCCCAACCGATCATGCCAAAGTTTGAACGTTTCTGTAAACTTCAGGTCTACAGTAACATACTAACATATGACTCAAATATTCTTATATGTGTACAGTACAATCCAGATGATAAAGCAGGTAATTTTTCTAACACACACTTGCTTCCGGAAGTGTTTGAGGTAATGCAAAGATATTCGTTATCTTCTTCATTCATAGTTTCGATATGATATCCATTCAGACGAATGTCTTTAAAACTTAACAAGTTTCTTTGGGATTTAGGAGAGAACAATGCATTACTTATCGTGAATCTTGTGCCTCCAGGCATTATGAAAATTACTTTTCCAGATCCTTCAATTATCTTTGCACTACCGCATATAGTATTGACGTTTGCTTCGTCAATATTCAGATGAGAAAAATATTTCTTATCTTTAAGTATAGTATGTGTTGTAGCGCTGTCTGCAAGACATAAGTCACCTTCTCGGATTTTGGATTGAAACATATTTATGGTCTATTTCTAAGGGAGAGAAAGAAAATGAATAAATAGCTGCAAAATACTAACGCAAAATATATATAAACTAAGAATACAGAATGATATTATATCAATGAACCATTACACATGGGGAAAACAAAAACATATAACACTCGTATATAAGAAAATGCCACACAAATTCAGAAACCACATATGATTAATTATGAAAATCTATTTCTCTTGGTAGTCATTTTCTTCTTTAGAATTTACCATCATATCAGCCACATCCATGTAATTCATATCATCCAGTCCATAAGTGATATCATCAGAATCATTCGTGATGAAATTTGTTTCAACATTTTTCCCTTTGGCCTTTTGTGATTCCTGATAAAGATTAACAAAATGTTTTGGCGTACGACAAGTTCTCGACCAATGTCCTTTCATACCACATTGGTAACAAATATCATCCTTTTGATATTTATTCATACTAGTGCCGCCCTCACCTTTTCCTCGTTTCTCCCCATTATCGATCTTATTATTATAGGGTTGGAATCTTCTTCCCATTCCTTGTCCACGACCACGACCTTGACCACGACCGCGACCACGGCCACGACCTCTACTATATCCATGGTTACGTCCATGGTTATGGTCTAATGATGTTGCATTCACTTCAGGGAATGCAGTAGAGCCAGTAGGTCGTGATTCATGGTTTTTCATCAATAATTCATTATTCTGTTCGGCCACAAGAAGGCACGAAATCAAGTCAGAATATTTTCTGAAACCCTTTTCTCGATATTGTTGTTGGAGGAGTAAACTCGAGGCATGAAAGGTGTAGAATGTTTTTTCAAGCATATCTTCATCAGTAATATTTTCACCACATAATTTTAACTGAGAAGTGATTTTAAACATTGCAGAGTTATAATCACTTATGGATTTAAAATCTTGTAGCCTCAAATGCATCCATGCATAACGAGTTTTTGGAAGTACAACCAACTTCAGGTGGTCGTACCTTTCTTGCAAACTCTTCCAAAGGACTAACGGATCTTTCACCGTGAGGTATTCAGTTTTCAAGCTTTCATCTAGATGGCGGCGGATGAAAATCATGGCTTTGGCCTTATTTTGTATAGTTGCGTTATTATCTTCTTGAATAGTGTCTCCCAGACCATTTGCATCTAGATGAATTTCGGCATCTAGGACCCACGACATATAATTTTTTCCAGAGATGTGGAGTAATTCAAATTCGAGCTTGACTAGATTTGTCATGGTGAAAGACTTTTGGAAATGCTTAGAAAAGTTTAGAGCGTTCGTGCTGATAACGTGTTATAAAATGATAGATATAGAACCACAAAATCACAGAAAATGATATAAAGATAGGGAGAGAAATATCAGAAAGATAGAGAGACGGAGAGTTGTGTGTATTTCATTTCAATCGCCAGACAGCCTATTTATAGACAGCCTATTTATAGGCAAAATTCTCAACAAAAAACGCTATTATGAATAGTGACAGTACTATTCATGAACAGTATTACTATTTATAAATAGTAAAACTTACTATCACGTTTTACCGTAAATCCGTCTAAAGGTCGCACAAATCGGCGACAACTATTACAGTGATGGTGTACTGCCATTGTACTATAGTGTATTGTTATATTGTGCTACAGTCCACATATTAATTATTCATAACAAGGAGTAGTATTATTTAGTACTGTACAGTAGCGTATACTTTTTCCATGCATATAAAATTCACAATTGGAGGCTTATGAAGAATTACTTCCACTTGGACTTGGTCCATCCATTCATCAGTTGACTTGCAATATTCTGTTAAACTTTTTTCTCCAGTGACCATTTATTTCTAATGTTAAGACTTAATTGTTCCATCTAGTAACCTTTAATATATATATATATATATACATATATATATATATATATATATTTGACCTAGACAACTGCTCTTATCACTAATTCAACTAAACTCGAATATTGAAAAGGAAGGAAAGAGAAAACGTCTAATCTATGTTTGAAATTCACATTGCTATATCAAAACTCAGAAAAACAGGAATTAGGAAAGTGAGAGCACTGTTTTTCTAAGGCATGAACCACTGGAGCACATAGAAGTCAGCCAAGCTTCCATCTTCGGTGGCATTTATACCAAGTCAAAAGTCAAACACACAGACCAAAGCATACGCTTTTCAAACAAAACCATCTTTCCTTCCTTATTGTGACTTTTTCTCAGTGGGCACACACGCATGCAACCCTTATAAATCTTTATCCCAACCTCCCAGCTAAACACCACACACACACCATCATCTTTAACAAACTACCGAAATGATATCCACCTCCTTCATCACTATGATCCGAAAGAATTTCTTAACAATCATTGTGATTGGAGTACTTGTAGCCGCAGCCATGCCGGCACCGGTTGCCGGTCAGAACTGCGGTTGCAGCTCAGACCTATGTTGTAGCCAGTATGGCTACTGTGGGACCGGAAATGACTATTGCGGTGCGGGGTGCCAGGAAGGCCCTTGCTTCGCACCCCCTACTCCTAATGATGTTTCAGTCCCAGATATTGTGACCGATGCATTTTTTAACGGGATTGCGGACCAAGCCGACGCTAGCTGTGCAGGGAGAGGCTTCTTCACTAGAGCCGCCTTTCTTGAAGCTCTCAATTCCTACCCTCAATTTGGTAGAGTTGGTTCTGCTGAAGACTCTAGGCGCGAGATTGCTGCTTTCTTTGCACATGCCACTCATGAAACTGGACGTGAGTAAAATGTTCATTAGTAAATATATTAATTACTCCCTTTATCCCAAAATGAGTATCCGATTTAATGAAAAAAAAAAACGGACACTCATTTTGGGGATTACAAACAAAAATAAACATTCATTTTTTGACAGAGGGAGTTACATGAATCAACTGAATTTTTACATTAGTTCGCGCTATATATATATTGGATTTTAATAGAATCGCTTGTGTCAATTTGTTGCAGATTTCTGCTATATAGAAGAGATAAATGGAGCTTCAAGGGATTACTGTGACGAAAACAATTCCCAGTACCCGTGTGCTGCCAACAAGGGTTACTACGGACGAGGTCCACTTCAGCTCTCATGGAACTACAACTATGGGCCAGCTGGAAACAGTATAGGGTTCGACGGACTTAATAATCCAGAAATTGTGGCGACAGACCGAGTGATCTCGTTCAGGGCAGCCCTGTGGTATTGGATGAATAGGATTCATTCCATCATAACTTCCGGCCAGGGATTCGGCCCAACTATTCGTGCCATCAATGGACTAGAATGTGATGGTGGCAACACTGCCACTGTGAATGCCCGAGTCGAGTACTACACGGAATACTGCAACCAACTTGGGGTTCCCACTGGCGATAACCTTAGATGCTAGGCATACTTTTATTTTGTTTTCAAACTTATACATATATAGCATTGAATTAACTAGAATAGAATAAGCAGCAATTATAATTAGCTGCCTGTTTTGCAGACTTGCAGATAGGAAAATTAGTCATGTACCTATACATTGATGCAATAAAGTGTTTGATTGTTTTCATTATACAAAACTGAATGGTATTCAAGTCAAGCTTAAGCTTATTCATATGATTAGGGCATTGCTGTCAATGATCCTAAGGAGACTTCCGTCTATTGGCCTTGTCAGCTTTTCAGATGTCAGGAAATGGCCAATAAACTTATGATAAGCTAAATTCTATGAAGCCTAAGTATGGATGCAGGATATGGGTATGATACAGTGTCCGTGAAGCAACCGGCCAACATCAAAATCCAAAAGCACAGGAAAGAGGTGCAACCCCAAGGGGTGGCTTATTTTTAGAACTGGGACTTAAAACATCAAAATCTAAAAGAATATGATAAGGTTTAATCTCTTTTTACGCCCCATTAGAAAGAATATTTTTAGGACCCAATTCCCGCTTCTAGATGATCTTCGCTACTCCCTTTTTAGGGTTGTCATCTATTACAACTCATCAAACAAACAAATAATTCTAGTATTTGGTTTGAAGCCCCTGCTGCTTTTAAGAAGAAGACTTGCCATATTCAAACACAAATATAAGTACATATTCATATCACATGTTTGACCGTGATTACATGGAGAACTTCTCCTCCCCTAATTCTCCGTCTTTTAAAGCTTTAAGGCAAAACCTACGGCGGCTGGAAAGGAAGAGTACCTCACCTTCTCATATGGATGGTGTCATTGAGAGCCATATTAGTACCTCACCTTGACCTTCTTTTGTAGATAGAATCCTCAATGAGTGGAAAGAAGGAAGCTTACTATGGAAGATGTTTCTTGACTAAGGCTGCCAAGTCCAAAAGGAATTGTGATCTTCTCCATCCATTACTTTTTCACGCAATTTCCCTTTGAAAAGCGTCTTATACGCACCAAGTTGTATCCCATGTGCACTAGCAAAATGCACTGCACAGTACCATCGAGTCCATTTTGGAATAGTTGTGTTTCGTAGGCTAAATAAACTTGTAAAGATAAAATCCAGAATATATATATATATATATATATATATATATATATATATATATATATATATATATATGGACATCAATAAATCATTGAAGATATGATGTCCAATAAATTTTACTGTTACACCACTTTGAAAGAAAAAATTATGAGGAAAATGCAGCCTTTTGGGCTGAGCAAAACTTTTAATCAAGTGCAAGGTAACTGATTTACTACAATCTTCATCAGCCAAGACTAATTTGGCTAGCCAGGGATCATCAAAAAAGAAATTGGCAACTGGTTGATCAATTTTTCTAGTGCAATTTGTAACAACCAATAAAAAGAATTTAAGAAACCAAATTCACTGACACCATGGGTATCATTTTCCAATCATACCTGAAAATGGAGTACAATGAAATGCAAAACACTACTAGTTCCTCATGGCTGATGACAGGGCCGTCCTGTGTAACTCTGTTATCCGGAGCCCTAGCCGGTCCACACTTTTTTTTCTTAACCGGAAAAAGTCACTTTCATAAAATTGTTTCAAAAATATCCATGTTTCTTCCATAATTGTTCATTCTTCCTCTTTCCAACACTCAACCTGATTACTTGAATACTTTCAATTATACACCAATTACGTTGGCAATGAATGAGTATTATTTCTTTCCGCAATCGATTTGCAGAGCTACCATAGCAGGGACAGAGCACACAAGTAATTAATTAATATAAATGCGTATTTAAAAACACAGAGTAGAGCACGTAAAATTTATCACCTAAAAGCTGTAATGATGTCTTGGTTTGAAGAAAAAAAACTTTTTTTTTTTCAAAAAGTGGTATGAGTTGAGTGAGACTTAATCACATGGGATGGATGATTGTGTCCAACTTTTTTGAATTGCAAGAATTGTTGCATTAGGGCTTTTGCCTTTTGGTGAATGAGGACAACAGCTTTTTGAATTGTAAGAAATATTTGGGCATCGCAATGCTTTAATTATGCATACTGATGTCTGATAAATTTTTACTTGGGCATCGGGATGCCAATATGATTGAATCCCAAAGCTCAATTCTTGCATCTCGATGCCCAAATTAATCTGCAAAAGTGGCACTGCATCCTGATGTCCAATTATTGCATCCCAATTCCCAATTGTTTGCATGTCAAATTGAATCCCGATGTCCAAATTAATCTGAGAAAGTGACACTGCATCCCGATGCTCAATTTGTTGCATCCCGATGTCTGATACCTGATGCACAATTTGTTGCATCCCGATGTCTGATACCTAATGCACGTGTGTTTTGGTTTCATTAAGGGTATCATAGTCTTTTTGCCCCAAAAGTGCCTTTTTCTCTGATTTTAAAAATGTATGATGGACTGGAGCGATTACAAATGTTGAAAAAGGGATCGGCTTGTAATTCACCCAATTTTTAACTCGGGGCCCTTGGCTTTTTACATTTAAGAACTTAAATCAATTCAAATATATAGAAAGCAACAGAAATATTATAGGCATTAAGAGAGGAAAATCGACAAAAGGGATTGATAAAACTATACAAGTGTGCAAATATAGAATTTCAGGCTTCTAATGTCTCTTCGGCCTTCGAAAATAAAGAAAAATAAAATATTATATAAATATCAATTATTGGTATGGTTCCGGACCGAACCAATTTATTGGTATGGTTCCGGTTTTGAATTTTAGTAAAATCGGTCAATTGGTTCGGTCCCGATTTTGAAACTTATCAATCGGTTCTAAAGCTGGACCGGACCAATAGCTATTATATATAATTATATATATATTAATAAATTAATATTTTATAATTTATGATTTTTATCCCTAAACCTTAATATAAATAGTAAATTTCAATTTCTTTTATTTTTTGCCATAATATTCAACAACAAACTTTTCAATTGTTGAATGTGCTTTCTTTTTTTTTTTTTTTTCTCTGTCACATGAACTAGATTGTAATGTTATAACTCCAAACATTTTAATTGTTAAATGTACTATCTTTATTATTTTCCTTTTGCAAACTAGTTTGTATTTTCAACATTTTACTATTATGAAATGTTCTTTAATCTTTGTATCAAGTATTAAATTTTATTATTTGTTTGTAATAAGCTTTTAAGAACCAAAGTATTGGTTCTCATACATCTTGAGTTGGTTCTGGTTCAGAATATTTTAAGAACCGGAGTATTGGTCTGGTTCTGGTTCTTCATTTTTTTAGTAAAAATTGGACCGAACCGGACCATGATCACCCCTAGATACCAGCTTTGCGATTGCAAAACAACACAACGATTCAACTCTTTGAATTTTGGGAAAACTTGAATTGAGAAGCAGCAAAAGAATCTAATGGATAGTAGATTTGGAAAAAAGAATCATAGGAAATGGATTAGGGTTTGTCAAGTACAAATTGGGCAAACTTTAAAGAATAGACTTTGGGGATTAGGTCTTGAATTGTGAATTTGTCATTTGTGGTAAACTAAAGTGCTTAACTCCAGGATGGAGAATGGCTGTAAATTTCAGTCATTGTTTTTTCCTTTTCATATAAGCCTTTTTTCCTTCAATAATACGAGATTTATGTATTTTAAAATGGAATAGCTAATGGGCTAAATGGAAAAATATGGTTAAATAAAATGGGTAATAGATAAAAGGAAGAGTCTATTTTCACTACAAAATTTGCTTATCCACTACATTCATTAAAATTTAATGAAGTTAATCAATGTCTTGATAATATTGCCCATTTGCCCTTCAAACCCACCTTATTTAAAATCCTTGTTTCTCTTTCTAATTTTTATCATTTATTTGTCTTTGTAAATAGTATATTATATTCAATCATGCACAGGAAAATAAATGATTTTATATGCAAAATTAAAAAATAGAAATGAAACATCTTTTTACATAGGTCTAATTTATTTCTCTTACAAATATAAATATATAAATAACAAAATAGACTAAACTAAGGAGTGACATGAATTATATAATATTAATTACGGAGTACAAATTAGAAATTTAAAAGAATTAACTTGAATTTTAAACCAATTAATGAATATATGTTTAGCGACTACTTAAAAATATTTTACAATAAGCTAGTAGTTGTACAAAAATTTTAAGTTTTTTAAATTAAATGCAATTTTCTTTAAAAATTTATTTGATGAAATTAATAAAAAATAATGAATATATTTATTTTTTTAGTATTCACAAATAGGCATAGTTTATTTGAGAATATAAGAGAAGCAAAAAAATTATGAGTAGTATAAAGGAAAGTCAAAAATAAACTAATTGGTTAGTAAGTATTTGAGGGACAATTGTGTCATAACAATGACTAATTTATATAACCATTAATGAATGTAGTGAATAAGTACAATTTGTAATGGAAATAGATTCTACCTAAATAATATATATATATATATATATATATATATATATATGGGGAATATAGAATAGGTAATTGGCCAAACATTAAGGGTGTAAATGGTTCGGTTTCTTTCGGCTTATGCCAAAATCACGAACCGAACTGCCTCCTACCGGTTCCATTTTTTCAAATCGAACCATACCGAATCGCCTAAGGCTCGAAACCGAACCAAATCAAACCATTCAGTTTGGTTTGGTTTGGTTCGGTTCGATTTTATGGTTTAAAGAAATTTATTTTTCAAATTGAACCATACCGAACCGTCTGAGAATAATTTCATTAAGGTCAAGAGAGATCTTACGATGGTTGAGAGAAAATTTTGGTTCTATAAGGTATGAGAAAAAATGTCAGAGAGGTGAAAGGGAGAGGGATAATGGCGGACTAATGGTGAGGCGCAACATTACATTAAGGTAGGAGAAAAATAGAAAGAGTTGAGAGACCAAGGCTTGAGACAACCATCTTTACTCTTAGGATTTTTTAGATCTCAGTCAACGGTTCAAATTTTTCAAGAGAAATGACTACTAATAACAAGAATACTATGTATATATAAAACGGTTTGGTTTGGTTTGGTTTGATTCGTTTTAACCCCTAAAATCGCAAATCGAACCGAACCAAACGGTATATAAAATTTTCAAACTGTGACCGAATCACCCTAGACTAAAACCAAACCAAGCCGCTCGAATTTACACCCCCAGCTAAATGTATTGTTTGTCTTTAAGTGATCCAAAATAAAAAATATGAATATATACTAGATCTATACATTTTTGGGTCGAGTAATGCTATGAGTACTTAAAAAGTACCAATTTTTTTGCACCAAATGATGTGTCAGTTGATGTGGCAGCTGATGTGATGCATTAATTATGATTTTTAATTTTGTTTTTTGTACCTCATTAGCTCCTACATTAACTGACACATCATTTGGTGTAAAAAATTTAGTACTCTTTAGATGCCCATTACATTACTTTTTGGGGACCCTTAAATTTGCACATTTTGGGGGGCATAGGCCCCGACCTGGTGAGCCAAGATAAAAATGAATTGATTAAACTAAAGCTCTTTCTTTGGCCTAATTATCGATTAGAAGATTTAGCTTGTATGAATCGCTATTGGTTTGATACCAATAATGGCAGCCGTTTCAGTATGTTAAGGATATATATGTATCCACGATTAAAAATTCGGTCATGGTACATTTTTCCTATAATAAATAGTCTGTACCATAGATGTTATATGCAAGCAACCAGATGCACATATGCCCTGTCTTTCATCATAGGATACTGCGATACTAAGTGAATGACATATTAATTAGATCTAGAAAGAAATCAACAGAATCTTCGTACTAAAAAACTATTTGCTTTTGTGAGTGTAAAAATGTACCATCCTTTTGAATCACTATCCGAATCAAATTCAAAATGACAAAATCTTGTTTTATAGGCACTACTTGGTCAACATCGTTAGTGCATTAAGAAAAAGAAAAAAAAAACATGTTTAAAAGTTAACTATTTTAAGATTTTTATTTTTTTTAGACTAATTTTTTTTATTTTTATATTTCACTAATGTAAAAAGCAAGGATTAGGTTTGATACTCTGATTTTATCTCAATTATGAATTTGTCATTTGTGAAGAACTAAAGTTCTTAACAATGATGGAGAATGACCGTAATTTTTTTTCCATCAATAAGACTAGATTTGTTGGTCCTTCAATGATTTACTTAAAATCATTTTAACTTATTTTAGAATCACAAATGATTAGCCAACTTAAGTTAGCTGATAACTTAAGTCAACTGATGACTGATGATTTACTTCAATAAATCAGTCGTCTGATTCCGCCTTGAATTAGTGACTCATAATGACATAAATATTTTTAAATCAGTTACTGATAATTGGCATAAGTCAGTAGACTGATAATGTCTTTAACTTATCTCTTGTGTAAGTCTACTAATCTTTAAACGGAAGCTTCCTTAATAAGCTTCCGTAGCTATACTTTGAATTTATGTCAGTACATTGCGTGCTTTAAATACAAACATATTTTATGTTTTATATTTAATATTTTCTGTCACACTTTTCGTTCTAAGCTTTACTGTATATTTTAGAAGGAAAAGACAGGTCATACCTACCTCTTCTAAGATAGATCAAAGTTCGAGGAGAGTTGTTCGCTTATTTTGACTCTAACGTCTACAGATCATTTAATGCAAAGTCAAAAGCTTCCAACGGCCACAAGCTTATCTCTGCCTATATAAAGCCGCAGAAGCTCAACGAACAAGACTCTCCATCCACTTGAAGCTCTTAAGTATTCAAAGCATTCATAACACTTCAAGAATCCTTGAAGATTCAGCATTAAAGAGCAAACTACCTGGAACATTTATTGTTTATTCTCTTTCTTTGTATTTGCCTTTAAGTTCAATCAGTATTGAATCCCCACCAACTACTTAATTTTTAAGGGATCATTGATTGTAACACACGAGATTGATTTGTTCCTTTGAACATTCAATCTTCATATTCATTGGTCTTGTTGTACACTGATTCATTAGTGATCATATATGATTATTAATATTAGTGCACTTCAAAATTCAAGTTTGATCAACTTGGTAGTGGACGTAGTAGTCTTCATACTGTGAACCACTCTACATCTCATGTTCATCTTGCTTCCTTTACTTGTTATATTTTGACCAACTGATCAAAGCTTTAAGCATTGACAAATTACTTAAATTAAAGCCTTAATCAGTCAAGAGACAAACTTCAGTCAAGTCTTGTTTATCAGCTGATTCTTGCAACCCCCGGGTTTCTTAGATCATACTTACAGGGACTACGTATACAAACTGAAGAAAGCTCTCTATAGCCTCAAACAAGCACCGAGAGTTTGGTATGAAACTTTATCTAAGTTTTTCTTGGAAAAATGTTTCGAAAGACACAACTCTCTTTATTATAAAACATAAAATTAATTCATTACTAGTTTAAATTTATGTAAATGATATTATTTTTGAATCTACTAATGATGTCTTATGCAAGAGATTTGAGACACTGATGAAGAGTAAGTTCGAAATGAGTATGATGGGAGAGTTGACATACTTCTTAGGCTTACAAATCAGGCAAACAGCTGAAGGAATCTTCATCAGTCAAGCCAAGTACACCAAGGAGCTGATCAAGAAGTTCAAACTTCAAAATGCTAAACCTAATGATACTCATATGGCTACAACTTGTCATCTAGACAAGGATGAGAAAGGTAAATCAGTCAACATGACTAAATACAGAGGTATGATTAGTTCTTTATTATATTTAACTACCTCTAGACCTGACATTATGCTTGTTGTATGTGTTTGTGCTCGTTTTGAAGCAGATCCTAAAGAGTCATATCAAACAACATTAAAGAGGATAATTCGATATCTCATCAGCACAGAAAAGCTTGGTGTCAGGTATCCCAAAGATTCATATTTTAATTTAATTGGATATTCAGATGCTGACTTTGCAGCTTGTAAAGTAGACAAAAAGAGTACAAGTGGTACTTGTCAATTCCTTAGTAGCAGACTGATCTCATGGGCTAGTAAGAAGCAAGCCTCAGTCTCCACTTCTACAACTGAAGCTGGATGCATTGCTATTGGAAGCTATTGTGCTCAAATGCTTTGGATGAAACAACAACTGGTTAATTATGAGCTTAACATGCAAAAATGTCATATATTCTGTGACAACACATTAGCAATCTCAGTGTTTCAAAACCCTGTCATGCATTCCAAGACCAAACACATAGATATCAGGTATCACTTCTTGAAAGATAATGTGGAGAAAGGTAACATTCAACTTGAATACATATCAACTGATTTACAATTGGCTGATATTTTTACTAAGGCCTTAGACTCCACCAGATTTTTTTTTTAAGAGGTGAACTAGGAATGCTTATTTTATTGTGACATGTGTTTTCTAATATGCTTGATTGTTTTTGAGTATTTAGCCATTTGATATCAACTGAAGATAGATTCTGCTAATGTTCTCAGTCAGCAAACCGCACCGACTGATCCTTCTGTCATTTGCAAGCTGATGAGTCAACCCTAACTGTTTCGTCACCAACATTAGTCAAGTGTGCCTCGAATGATCAGTCACCAATGATAGCTGATTAGTCATCTCTCTTAGAATTATCAATCACCAGCGACAGATCAGTCATCCCCCTAAATCATCAGTCATCTACTGAAAAATTCCTTACGTCTGACTGATCTCTCCAATATCAGTCACTCATGTCTGACTGATCTTTTATCTCTTCAGTCGTGCACGGCTGACTAATGAGTCACCTACTGATTAGTCACTAGCGACCAATCAGTCACCTACTGACAGTCACTTCACCATTGATTTGCTAATTAAAAAGGTGTAGGAAGCTAGAAAGAATTATGGCCTCATGGCCAAGAGGAGAGAAGATCGGAGAGTCTAAGTTGAGTTGGCTATTGAAACTGAAACATCCATTCAGCCAACTGAAGCTCAGACAAGAGCTGCTGAAACTGACCAGCCAGCTGATCCCATTATGCCTATTGAGACTGCTAAACCTTCTCAGGCAGCTGAAGCTGAAGAAGAGCCTATAGCTGCTAACCCCCCACCTTGAGTTGAAGAGGAGCCTCAGTCATCAGCAGAGACTGAGCAGTCAATCGAATAAGAATCTTCAGCTGAGGATGATGATGAAGCTTAAACATTACCCACTCAAACTCAAACCCCACTTATCATACCACATTTCCCTTAGACACTTTTTACCATTCCTCATATCCAACCTACTCAATCACCTCAGTCTAGCCAATCACTTGACCCAACAGCCAACATCCCTTCACCAAACCATCAGGCAGCTGGCATTCCAATCCCTCAGCTAGTTGATGTACTACCCTTTTCCCCACCAGCTGATCTTTCAGCTAAGACTTCAGCCAGCCAGCCTATAAGACCCCAACAACCCGACATACTTAGAATAGTCCTATTCATCCCTCGTGTTCTTATCTTGGGTTGAGAACCTTTAACGTATTCATTATTTATCCCTAACGCTTGACCGTGAGATTTATAAGTTGAACCATACCGTAGTTGTACGGCCCTGATCTTATTCCCTTCTCATCTAGTCTGTAGTCACTTCGTATCAGCTTAGGAGACCTTGTATATTGATAAGTAGACTTCCGTGATTAGGTCGAGAGAGTTGCCATGCCTGTTAAGCGTGACGTGATAAGAATTGACGTGTGTCCACTTGTGTTCGTACATGGGAACTGTGCAATAGTTTTGTATTCATTTGAAATTACTCTCGACATCGTTTAGGGTTCGTATACGTTGCATTTCCTCCTTGGTTGGTTGACCTAGCCTTGGTTTAGATTCGTTCGCAAACGACTAGCACGTTCGTCTTGATGTTAATCCGTAAGTTGAGTTGTTTTGAGTGTTGTTCCGAGCATGTGTGTCTCGATGTGCTATTGAGACTTGTGTTTGTTATCTTTCGTGCCTCGATTTGGGATGATTCGGGTGTGTTTTGACCTTGATTTGATGTTAGAATCAACCTAGAATCATTTCGGGACATTTCGGGATCAAACGGGAGTGAAATAGGAAAAATTAAAAAATCTGGGAGGAGGGCGACCGCCTGGGCTGCCGCTCATGAGACAGAATGTTGGTGTTTTAGGGAGGCGGCCGCCCAGCCCCGTGCTCTTCTTCGTCCGATTTTTGTTCTTTTTCGAATTTTTGTGTTTTAAAGTGGTTTAAAATGCTCAAACAAGCCCGGGATTGGACCGAACACTTACCTATGGATTAAATAAGAGATCACAACCTTTTTTACTCCACTCATTTCATCTAAACACGTCTGAGATAGAGAGAGAGATTCTAGAGAGAGAAGAGAAGAATCCCCAATATCTTGAGCTCTGTTTTTCGGATCGATGATTCGTCTTTACCGCAGCGTAGAAGGCGACGAGGAGAACAATTCTAACCGAAGAGATCATTCGATCTGTTGAGGAATTGCTAACACATATCTCTTCTTCCACGTTTTTAGAGAGAGAAGTGGGTTTTGAGCTAGAGGGAGTTGAATTGGGCAAGATCGAGAGAAAGAACGACGTGGGGACTTCGTAGCAAGGTAGATATCATCGGGGAGAGTACTTTCATTCAACCTAACCTTGTTCCTTGGTGTGTTTTTCGTATTTGGGTAAGTTACTACTTTTATTTCTTGCTCGTAGTAATTGTTCATGCTATATAACATGAATTTCATGTCGATACGGTGAACTTGATGATATGCATGATAATCGATGATTACATGAAGAGGATAGTATGAAATGATGTTATGTGAGTTTAGCCGTACTTGTGAAACATATGTTAAACTACGAGGTAGTGAAATGTGATGTCAGATTCTACGGAGTCTGCAATTGACTTGGAATATGTAGGTATTGATATGTGACTTAGTCTACATAACCTAAACGCGTTGAAATATGTTTGATATGAAGGTTTCATGTCCTAATTCGGAGCTCAGTGCAGTGGGTCCAGTTTGGGGCGTGGCAGTTGGTATCAAAACATAAGTTCCTCGAATAGGAATTGGAGATATGAATTAAGATTTGGTGGTGTAGCGGTATCTTGTTCGATTGTTGTGGTTTTGAGGATATGTGGTAGTATGTAAACTACCACACCGTTGGTGTAGATGTGATTAAGATTTGAGTTGATTCGTGAAGTGTAATATGAATGGAGGGTAACTGTTTTACTATCTTGTTTGTGATTAAGGTGATTAATGAATATATGGTATAGTGTTCCGTTTGACTATTGGGGTATTGATGTCAAGTTATTATTTATAGGTGTCGAAGCTGTTATGGATAAGGATGGGACTAGTAACAAATGAACAACCCGAGCTGGTGGAGAAAAGCGATGCACAGACTAATGCTTCCCATGTGGAGGTACTAAGTAACGAGGGTGCAATGAACATGTTTCGGGAACTCGCTCGGATGATAGTTGTCGAAATGAAGCGTCAGGGAGAAACTGAGTAGAATTTGGGTACTAGTAACAACCCTGACACTTGTAAGAATAAGCGGCCCCAACCACAAATAGAGATTCCAAAAAGGGCTTAAATTGGTCCTCGAAGATCACAGAAACCCAAAGATAAGTGTAACTATTGCTTGAAGATAGGTCATGCTGAGGATAGGTGTTGGAAGAAATAAGGAAAGTGTTTGAATTGCAGAGACGGTGGGCATTTTAGGAAGAATTGCCCTAGGTTTAAGGGGAAGCAAACTGAAGGTTTAAAATCGCAAACCCTTGGCGTTAAGAGGGGTAAACCTAAAGTTCAAAGGTGATAAGCGTGCTATGTTCAGGTCCGCGACATCAATAGGAGGTACCATATTACCTTACATGAGTCCATATGTTCACATTCACTAAAGTTCATCGTGGTTGCATATTACATCATAGTGTCGGCATAGCATCCTCGATAGGATTGAGTTACATTCGTTGCATTCATGTTAAAATTTTCATTCATAAGTATGTGCAAGTATGGGACCGATATTAAGGGCACAGTTTTACCACATGTCCTTAGTGCCCTTACGACGGACGCTTTTAAAGTCACTTCAGTAGGCACCCTAAATTGATTGTCAAGAGGTATTCGTCGGAGAACTAAGATGGCTAGTATATAACTAGAAATTGACCGACCCTATCACCAAATGGAGTGGAACAGTAAAATGGAATTACAATTTTCAAACTAAAGCTTGTTTTCCAAATGTTGCATGTAGTGTAAAATGTATGAGTACAGCATCGCATTCATGAGCATCATCATGTTCATATAGGTACACGTATGTATAGCCCTGTGACTATTGCTAAGACCCTACATTTCGGTGTGTATACAAGTCGTGTGAGTAATTTTATGGACCTAAGGTCGAATAGTCACCTTGGTGGTGAAAGTGTTGTACGTGTGTTATGCATGCGAATCTTGGCCTGTTGTTGATCGGGTGAACTAGGCCAAACCGTATCCCCTTGTGCGATGTGCTTTGAGGATATTGCATAGTGACCATAATAGTTGTTCTCCTTAAATGGACCTTCCTTAGTAGGTTTTCTAACCTGTTTGAGACTGATGTCTTGTCTATTATTGCAGCATGGCACGTGTGAGAAAAACGGCTAGGATGTCTGTTATGCACCCTGTAGTATTTCAGCTTAGACTGTTACTCTGTCAACTGTCAGAACTTGGAGACCAACTGACCTTGGTTCTTAACAAGACTCGTATGGATGAGCATGGAACTAGTGTTCCTAACGCAAACTTGGGTAGAATCGATTCCGGATCAGATACTGGTAAGAACAACTTAGTGATACTTAAGTTATTATCTCATGGCATGGAATTGTGTGATAATCATATGAATAATTAGACCTTGGGTTAAATTGGAGGAATATATGTTGATGATATCACCGTAAGGTTAAGTTAGGATATGATCGTCTGATCTCTTTGACTAGTCATAAATGTGAATGGGAGACAAGACGAGGATAAACCATAATTGTTAACATTCAAGTACTGGATGCTTTAAGACTAGTTGTGTTGCGTATTGATAAGTGGTAAAGATTGTGTGAACCTTGTAAGTGTGAATGTGGAACACAATTGGGAATATGACTGTAAATTAAAGATGTACATGTGAGTGTAAATCGTGGTAGTATACAAGTGAAGGATATTGTTAGTGTGCGTAGTGGAAGCATGTAAATTGGGATTGATAGAGTGACAAGCTAAAACCTATATAGTACCTTGAATTGTTATAACCCTTGTTTGGCCTCGTGTGACTTACGAGAGTATTGGGAGTTGATCACGATTGGGAGTAATAATGGATTCCTAGAGTTATGGGTTAATGTTGTTGTGATTAATAGGGTGTAACATATTGATCATGATCATAAGTACTTAGAAACGATTAAGGTCAAGTGGGACGTGAGTTGGTGCACTCTTGAGAGAGTCGTCTCGGGAATGACTCTACTTGCATGGATGACGATTTAATGCTCAGGTTAATCTAGAAGGTTGAGGAACCTCATAGGGTCATGTGGGTGATCAGTAAGACATTTGTATATGATAACTTGTGGTGTTTTAGTGAAGTAATTGAACGTATTGAAGGCTAGTAGAATTACGATCGTATTCCTTGGGAAAATTATTTGGGGTGTTGATAAACTTGCTAGGGTGTGAAGCGATGAGGTGAAGGTTGTAGAGACTAGTGACATGTTGGGCAAAACTTCTTGAGGAAAATAGATCAACAATAGTGGCATGGCACTTCTATTTGGTTAATAAGCTTTCTATTGTGTGTTAGTTAAGAATGGGTTCGTTTAGTGACGGTCGGTTACGGGCCTATAACATTGTTACATCTTGCATTTTCTTAGTGATTATTGCCTTAGTAAGTTCACCTTTATACCCAAAACTACCGTAGTGGTGGAGTGATGTTTGAAATCAATTTAAAAGCTTCACTTATTCAAGCCCTTGTTAACCCACGAGGATGGAATGACATGTTCGATATAGTACTCGCGATTGAGTTTATCATCCTGTTACGAGAGATTGGTATACGATTCTATTTCCGCTTCCACATCTTAAATTGCATCACACCTTACCAGCTTCCTTATATTTTAAAGTTTACCCCATTTTCGCGTTATTGTTTGATTAAGTATATGGATTGGACCACTAAATTGTTGAGAGTAATGCATGACTTGGCGTGGTAGTACGTTGTCATTTGATTAAGCGTAGTCGCGTAACCGCGAAATGTGAATTGTGAGAACCAACCTTCGGTATCGTAGGCTCACAGTAAGAGTTAATAAGGACGTACCCTGCCTTCATTAGTTCACCGGAAGGAATTCGAGGGTGAATTCTTTTTAAGGGGTGGAGGATGTAAGACCCCAATAACCCGACATACTTAAAATAGTCCTATTCATCCCCTCGTGTGCTTATCTCGGGTTAAGAACCCTTAACGTATTTATTACTTATCCCTAACGAGTGACCGTGAGATTTATAAGTTGAACCATACCCTAGTTGTGCGGCCCTGATCTTATTCCCTTCTCATCTAGTCCGTAGTCACTTCGTATCGGCTTATGAGACCTTGTATATTGATGAGTAAACTTTCGGGATTAGGTCGAGAGAGTTGCCATGCCTGTTAAGCGTGACGTGATAAGAATTGACGTGTGTCCGACTTGTGTTCGTACATGGGAACTGTGTAATAGTTCTGTATTCATTTGAAATTATTCTCGACATCGTTTAGGGTTCGTATACGTTGCATTTTCTCCTTGGTTGGTTGACCTAGCCTTGGTTTAGATTCGTTTGCAAACGACTAGCACGTTCGTCTTGACGTTAATCCGTAAGTTGAGTTATTTTGAGTGTCGTTCTGAGCGTGTGTGTCTTGATGTCCAATTGAGACTTGTGTTCGTTATCTTTCGTGCCTCGATTCGGGATGATTCGGGTGTGTTTTGACCTTGATTTGATGTTAGAATCAACCTAGGATCATTTTGGGACTATTCGGGATCAAACGGGAGCGAAATAGGAAAATTTGGAAAATCTGGGAGGAGGGCGACCGCCTGGGCGGCCGCTCATGAGACAGAATGTTGGTGTTTTAGGGAGGCGGCCGCCCAGCCCCCCTGCTCTGCTTCGTTTGATTTTTGTTCTTTCTCTGTTTTTCGTGTTTTTAAGTGGTTTAAAATGCTCAAACAAGCCCAGGATTGGACCGAACACTTACCCATGGATTAAATAAAAGATCACAACCCTTTTTCCTCCCCTCATTTCATCCAAACATGTCTGAGATAGAGAGAGAGAGAGTCTAGAGAGAGAAATGAGAAAGAGAAGAGAAGAATTCGCTATATCTTGAGCTCCAGTTATCAGATCGACAATTTGTCTTCGTTGTAGTAGAGAGGGCGACGAAAATTCTAACCAAATAGATCGTCCGATCTGTTGAGTAATTGCTGACCCCCATCTCTTCTTCCACATTTTTAGAGAGAGAAGTGGGTTTTGAGCTAGAGGGAGTTGAATCGGGCAAGATCGAGAGATAAAACGACGTGGGGACTTCGTAGCAAGGTAGATATCATCGGGGAGAGTACTTTCATCCAACCCAACCTTGTTCCTTGGTGTGTTTGTCGTATTTGGGTAAGTTACTACTTTTATTTCTTGCTCGTAGTAATTGTTCATGCTATATAACATGAATTTCATGTCGATACGGTGAACTTGATGATATGCATGATAATCGATGATTACATGAAGAGGATAGTATGAAATGATGTTATGTGAATTTAGCCGTACTTGTGAAATATGTGTTAAACTACGAGGTAGTGAAATGTGATGTCGGACTCTACGGAGTCCGCAATTGACTTGGAATATGTTGGTATTGATATGTGACTTAGTCTACGTAACCTAAATGCGTTGAAATATGTGGATAATTGATTATATGGCTTGATGCGTAAAATTGGTTTATATGACTCTACGAAGTTCGAAAATGATATTGATAATGTTATGTGGACTACTTGTGAAAAATGAGATGTTGGACTCTACGGGGTCCGTTATTGATGTGCTAGCATATGTGATGATATGTGTAGTACTAATCTGAATTGAATTCGAACAACATGGTTAAATGATGGGACGCCATCAATTGATATGTGAACAATTGGAATTGATAATTGATACCGATAAGTCATAGTTCCACGACATTTCATGAGGGCAGAGAGCTAGTGAAACGCCGTTGTTGGGGGTATTGATGAATCTGAGACTTTTCGCTACTGGCCCTAGCGGATGGTTGAAACTTGGCACATCTCAAGCTAGCTGAGGTGGTGATCGGACCGAGTGACTCTGTGAGTCGTAGGGATCAAGGGCACGTCGGTCCAGAGCGCGCTTAAATTAATTGAGTCGGTTCCGCACTTATATGATTGAAGAGGTGATAAGGTTGGAAGTGGTCGGGGGTGTACCTCGACCCCCGTATCCTCACATGTGTTTACTTTACAATTCATTATGTGCTCCCTGTATGAGCGAGTTGGTCGCGGTTTTCAACCGGTATGGGAAGGTTGGCGGCAGCTGAGCCTCTCGTGGTAGTACAAGATTGACTAGTTATATCATGCTACCTGTTACATGTTATTAATGCATAGAATTGTTATATCGTGATATTGTTGATATATGAACTATGTTGCATGTCAACATGCCATGTAGATGCATAGTGGTAACTTACTGGGTCTTCGACTCATCCCTTCCAAATTTGTTTTCCTTAGCTCGCAGGGACAAGTATGATGGTGGTCGGTGAAGTCGACGAGGTGCTTGTTTTTGTAGTCGTGTATTTTGGCTCGTTTAGTGAACCCTTGTCGTATTTAGTTGTATTTGGATAAACAGTTGTAGAATGTTGTAATTCCTCTTTTGGGTTATGTATCATTATATAGTTAGTTGTGGTATTTTATTTCGACATGTGTTGTCGAGGTATATTATAATTGTGAGAATTGGGTATTGTATAATATGTATGTGATGGTTTGGCCGTGTGGCTAGTTTGGTTATGTTGGTTGATACCGAGCATTGTAGCTCGATGATGTAGTCGTGTTTATGGTAGTTGTATTGTGGTCCTTCGGCTTGCGTTGTAGCCGTCGAGGTGGTTATGGTTGTTGTTATGATTGATGATTTTTGGATTTATGGTTTTTATGAGCTGGTTAGCTCGTTATATTATAGTGTTGTACGTGTGATATGAAGGTTTCTTGTCCTAATTCGGAGCTCCGTGTAGTGGGTCTGATTTGGGGCGTGACACAGCCCTCTGAACCAACCTTGGAAAAGCACCCTCTACTGAACCTCAACCATCAGCCGATGCTACCTCTGTTGTTGTTCCTTTGGTCACCACTAGCTCCTCTAAGTGTGGGCATTCAGTGTGACCTTGAGGATCCTGAAGACTTGGCTGATACTGAAGACCTGTTCACTATGGCTGAACAATTATTTGAAGATGAAGCTGGGGATGCTATGGAAGCTGAAGATCTGGTTCTCCCCATTCCTCTACTTGCTTCTAAAAGGAAAGCGTGGAATGACTTGTTCAATGAAGTCATCCGCTATCCTACTGTTCTGCTAAAAAAGTTAGTCAAGTTTGACTCTGAGAGCGAGGATGAGGTAGCTGCTGAAGACGTAGCAGATGAAGACATAGTTGTTGAAGACGTAACTGCTGAAGACATAGCTGCTGAAAACTTAGTTTTTGAAGACATAGCTGCTGAAGACATAGCTGTTGAAGACACAGCTGCTGAAGATGCTCCTGCTGATACTGCTGCCAACATTGCTGGTCCTTTCAACACTGCTGGTTCTTCCAACATTGCTGGTCCTGTTGGCACTGCTGGTCCTTCCAACACTGCTGCCTCAATAACTTTTGTAGGCTTTGAAGCTTTAAGGGAAGCTCAGCTAAGGCTTGACGCGACTTTCTCTGCACTGATCCAATCCAATCAAGAGATCATCAACAGATTAGGATCAGTGTATGTGCTCAGATTCCAACAGATACAGATGGAAGCCACACTTAGAAATGTAGTTCAATTGCAAGATGAGCTTCGTAACCAAGTAAGGCTGACAGCACCAGATGTGTGCAAAGAGATCTATAACGAAGTGCGAAGAGCTATTATTGCAGGACATCCGAGAAATGTAGATGCAGATGAATGGGAAGATGTGCTTTCTTATCAAATAGAAGCTGATGCTGAAGAGAGGCTATGTAAAGTCATTCAAGAGGAGAAGAAGCAGAAAGCAAGAGTTGATGCTCTTGCCAAAGAGAATGCTGAACTGAGGAGAAGACTTAATATTCCTCAAGCTAACAATGCCTCATCTTCCTCATCTTCAGCCGGAACTGAAATTGTCCACATCAGTGATAGCAGCTGATCTTTTACTCCTTCCTTCCCTTAAACTTTGTACTTTTAAGTTTTTATTACATTCCGCACGTTGTTTACTTTAGTTTTTGAAAGACTTGTTTTTGTCTTGTATATTTCTCTGCCCAATTCTAATCTTTACAGGGTATATATATATATATATATATATATATATATATGAGGTAACATCTTTTTTTTTTCAGAGTAGAACTTCTTAATTGTTTAATTATTGTTTCTACTTTGAAGTGAATGACTTTAAGTAAATATGAGGAGTTTGTTGGTCCTTCAATAATTTACTTAAAACCATTCTAATTTATTTTGGAATTACAAATGATCAGCCAACTTAAGTGTGATGATGACTTAAGTCAGCTGATGACTGATAAATCAGTCGACTGATTCCGCCTTGAATCAGTGACTGATAATGACTTAAATATTTTCAAGTCAGGTACAGATAATTGACATAAGTCAGTAGACTGATAATGTCCTTGACTTATCTCTTGTGTAAGTCTACTGAACTTTAAACGGAAGCTTCCTTGATAAGCTTCCGTAGCTATACTTTGAATTTATGTCAGTACATTGCATGCTTTAAATACAAACATGTTTTATGCTTTATATTTAATGTTTTCTGACATACTTTCCATTCTAAGCTTTACTGTATACTTCAGAATGAAAAGACAGGTCATACATACTTCTTTTAAGATAGCTCAAAGCTCGAGCAGAGTTGTTCTCTTATTTTGACTCTAACGTCTACAGATCATTTAATGCAAAATCAAAAGCTTTCAACAGCCACAAGCTTATCTCTACCTATATAAAGTCACAGAAGCTCAACAAACAAGACTCTCCATCTACTTGAATCTCTCAAGCATTCAAAGCATTCATAACATTTCAAGAAACTTTGAAACTTTAGCATTAAAGAACAAAATACTTAGAACATTTATTATTTATTCTCTTTCTTTGTATTTATCTTTAAGTTCAATCATTGTATTGAATCACTCCCAACTACTTAATTTTTGAGGAATCCTTGAATGTAACATAAGAGATTGATTTATTCCCTTTGAACATTCAATCTCCATATTCACTGGTCTTGTTGTACACTGATCGATTAGTAATCATTTATGATTATTAATATTAGTGCACTTCAAAATTTAAGTTTGACCAACTTGATAATGGACGTGACAGTCTTCACACTGTGAACCACTCTACATCTCGTATTCATCTTGCTTTCTTTACTTGTTATATTTTGACCAAGTGATCAAAGCTTTAAGCATTGCCAAATTGCTTAAAGCCTTAATCAGTCAAGAGACAAACTTCAGTTAAGTCTTGTTTATCAGCTAATTCTTTAAATATCGACTGATGACTTTCAGTGATCAGTTGACTGATTTTAGTAAAACCTATTTTTTGCTGCCAAAATTTTACAAAGATTTTTAAAACTTTCCAAAAGAATTTTATAAGGCTATTCACCCCCTCTCCCTCTAGCCTTATCATTTGCCTAAAGTGGACCTACAAGATTTTTGTATTTTTAAATGGAATAGCTAATGGGCTAAATGAAAAAACCTGATTAAATAGAATGAGTAATTGATAAAAATAAGGAGATATATATATATATATATATATATATGAGATAATTACAAAATAAACCTTGTACTAGCTAGTTTTAAGATTTCAATTTAAATCATGTGTTTTTATTTTTTACAAATTGAACCTTCGCCTAATTTTTTTTTTTAATCAAAACCTTCCGTCAAGTTGCTGTTAGATCAACTGACGGAAGGATGACTTGGCATCCACGTGACTCTTACGTGAAAATGATGGGAAAATTATTTCAAAAAAAACTTTGTACTATTTTATGATTTCAAAAAAAATCTTTGTTGTTAACGAATTTTCAAAAAAAGTATTTTAAAAAGAACCTTGTACAATTAATATATTTTCATAATAAACCATGATCTTTGATTCTTGAAATAAAAAATTAATATTGAGCTTATTGAAACCAGTTATAATCAATTCAATACCAACCACATTGCTATATATTATTGAATTGATATTTTAAAATATTATTATTTAAATTAATTTAATTTTTTATTTTTTAATAAAATATCTAATATTTTCTAAAATTTTAGTAGACAAATGCCTTAATAATATTATTTTCTTATAATGGAACACGAAATGCGAGTTATGAGCATGATTGACTAAATATATTTATTCTGAAAAAATAAAAATAGAAAAATAATAAGTAAAAATTAATCACTTTCTAAAAGGAAACACATAACAAACTACTACCTCCGTCTCAAAATAATTATCGTTTTAAACATAAGATAATTATTTTGGAACGGACAAAAAATGAAAGAAAAACAATTATTTATGAACGAAAGGAGTATTAATATTCATAATAAAATTAGTTTATTTTCATTTGTGTGTCAAATCAAACATAACAATTACTCTGTAATATTTTGGAAATAAAGACTACTTTAATGCATTGCTGTCACACACACACACACACAAACTTTTTAATACGTAAAATAGAATAATACTTAAAAAAAAAATAGCCCACAGTTATGGAGGTAGTAGTTTGTTACGTGTGCAAATTGGTTTTTAAATGTAAGCTTTAGTCAATCATGCTCAATTTTAAAAAGCAATTTGCACACGTAACAAACTACTACCTCCATAATTGTGGGCTATTTTTTTTAAGTATTATTTTGTTTTACGTGTTAAAAAGTTAGTGTGTGTGTGTGTGTGTGTTTGACAGCAATGCATTAAAGTATTTCTTCATTTCCTAAATATTACGGGGTAATTGTTATGTTTGATTGGACACACAAATTAAAATAAACTAATTTTATTATGAATATTAATACTCCTTTCGTTCATAAATAATTGTTTTCCTTTCATTTTTTGTTTGTTCCAAAATAATTATATTGTTTCTAAAACGACAATTATTTTGGGACGGAGGTAGTAATTTGTTACGTGTTTCATTTTAGAGAGTGATTAATTTTTACTTATTATTTTTCTATTTTTAGAATAAATATATGTAGTCAATCATGGTCATAACTCGCATCTCATGTTCTATTATAAGAAAATAATATTATTAAGGCATTTGTCTACTAAAATTTTAGAAAATATTAGATATTTTATTAAAAAATAAAAAATTAAATTAATTTAAATAATAATATTTTAAAATATCAATTTAATAATATATAGCAATGTGGTTGGCATTGAATTGATTATAATTGGTTTCAATAAACTCAATATTAATTTTTTATTTCAATAATCAAAGATCATTATTTATTATGAAAAAAAATTAAAGAAACTGTCAGGGTTTATTTTGAAAATATATTAATTGTACAAGGTTCTTTTTAAAATACTTTTTTTTTTAAATTCGTTAACAACCAAGGTTTTTTTTTAAATCATAAATAGTACAAGGTTTTTTTTGGAATAATTTCTCCGTCATTTCCACGTAAGAGCCACGTGGATGCCAAGTCATTCTTTCGTTAGTTGATCTAACAGCAACTAGACGGAATGTTTTAATTAAAAAAAAATTAAGTGAATGTTCAATTTGCAAAAAATAAAAACACATGGTTTAAATTGAAATCTCAAAACTAGTACAAGGTTTATTTTGTAATTATCTCTATATATATATATATATATATATATATATATATATATATAAAATACTATTGAATCCATGTCTTTTGGGTCCTTAAATTTGCACATTCAGGCCTGGTCCTGGTGGGACTCCCCACAAGGATGGGCCTGGCCGATGAAGTCAAAAATCTTGTTTTATAGGCACTACTTCGTCAACATCATTAGCGCATTAAGAAAAGAAAAAACATGTTTAAAAGTTAACTATGCTAAAGATAAAAATAAAAAATAAAAAATAAAAAAAGTTGTAAATGTTAGGGCAAACTACACAAATGGTCCCTGTAGTTTTAGTATTTTTTGCAATTAGTCCCTGTACAAAATTTTTTTTGCTAGTCATCCTTATACCAACCAATTGAACGCAATTGGTCCCTCCGTCTAGTTCCGTTAAATTTTTTCCGTTAAGTCTTGACATGTGCATTGCACGTGCATTTTGGACAGGGTAAAATAGTCATTTTGCTTTTAAAAGTACAGGGACCAATTGTGAAATTGTAAAATTGGCTCTCTTTCTTCAGACCATTTTTACTTTCTCTCTCCTCTACTCTCTCTCTCCTCTACTGCAAATGTTGCCACCTCCATTTTTACTCTCTCTCTCTCCTCCTCTCTCTACTTACAAGTGGTCAAAATGGTCAAACCTGCGAATTTCTAAAGCCCTAAACCCTCTTTCCCATACCCATCTTCTTCTCCTGGGACGGCGAGAATGCGGGGGGAAGCGAATCTTCGTGGAGCCTCTCAGTCTCTCTCCTCCAAATCAGATCGTCGAGTTTCTTCACATCCTCTTCGGTCGCCGGAGAAACTGTATCGTCGGAAGCCGCAGGAGATCTCGGGGTATTGGTGAGGAATTTGGCGAGGGAGGAGACGAAGAGGAAGAGAACGGCGACGAGGAAGAGCAGGAATGGAGATCTTGTTCTGGGATTGGCCATCGCCATGGGAGAATAATGCCTTCCTGCCATTTGCAAGCAGTATATAGTAGAGATGGCTTTCCTAAGAGCCAGCACTGATACTAAAGTGTTTACAACAATGGCTCCACCGCGTTCAAATTCTCTATTGATATAATTTCTTTTCTTGTAAAAATATCTTGTTTTGAGTATGATATATATTTTTTTGTATGCCAAGGTCTTGATTGCATATTTGTGTAAATGTCTGATTGTTTATTGAAGTCATTCGTTGGCACTTGGTATCCTGGAGCGAGTATGGGGTAATAAACCTCTGTTCTTGCCTTTTGAGAGACAGACTGAAATAATTGGGAGAGAGAGAAGGTAGGGTGGCTACCCATTCCAGGCGCGGCCAACTCACATTCTTTTCTTGCTGATTCATTCATTTTCTTTCCCCCCAACCTTTTCTCGCTATTACTACTTGTACAGTAGGTTGGTGGAGTATCTTTTTATCTTGAACTTGGAACCCCCCGCGTCCAAATCCGCGCCTGTCTACTCTCCTTGTCTCTCACTCTCTTCAAAGCTCTCTCTTTCATTTCTGATGAATCACACATCTACAAGAGAAGATCGTATGAATCTTTAATTTTGTTTACGGATTATTTTTTTGATTTAATTTTTGACTCAAGAGAGAGAGAGAGAGAGAGAGTTTTTGAAGGAGGTGATATCTGGTAGAGTTGATTGATTAGTCTAATGGCGGCGTACAGGGCCGACGATGACTACGATTACCTCTTCAAGGTGGTTCTCATCGGTGACTCCGGTGTCGGCAAATCCAATCTCTTGTCGAGGTTCACCAAGAACGAATTTAGTCTCGAATCTAAGTCCACTATTGGTGTTGAATTCGCCACCAGGAGTATCCGCGTCGATGTTAAGATCGTCAAGGCTCAGATTTGGGATACCGCTGGCCAAGAGAGGTTTCCTTTCTCTCTCTCTCTCTCTCTCTCTCTCTATATATATATATATATATATATATATATATATATATTGTGTGTGTGTGTGATTCTAGGGTTTGCAACTTTTTTTGTTTGGGGGATATGCATTTTCAGTTCATTCATAAAATGGAAACATACTTGAATTGCATAATAGAAATCTGATGGTCTGAACAGCGATGGGTGGCGGTGGGTTGAGAAGAAGATGAACAGTAATGGGTGATGGTGGGTTGATTTTCTTTGACTTTAATCATTTCAGAATTGGTCCCTGTACTTTTTAAGATGAAATGACTATTTTACCCATTCATAAATGCACGTGTGTGGCACGTGGGCGCACTTAACGGCAGAAAATTAACAGAGTTTAACGGAAGGACCATTTGGGTAAAATGTCTCGGTATAAGGACCATTTGCGAGGTGTAAGGACCAATTGCAAAAAACACTAAAACTACAAGGACCATTTGTGTAGTTTGCCCTAAATGTTATATGAACGTGATGTTAAAGTCATAGTACAATGATTAAATTAAAAAAAAAAAAAAGAAATTAGAGTTAGCTTATTGAAACATTGGTAAAAATAAGGTGACCAAAATATTATTTCTTAGGATTGATTAGTTTGTCGTTTTTTCCTTGTAACTAAAAAACAAAAAATAAATATATTTGATTTGTCATTAGAAATCTTCAATCATACATTCATTGTCCGCTTTATGATACTTCCCCAATTCCAAAAAAAAAAAAAAGTTTCTTTTGACCGGGTAACCTAACCTGCTTAATATTGTATTTATCTTTCTATATATTTTTCATAATTTACACTAATTATGACAACTTTTTGTGTGTGTATGTATTATAGCAGTAATATTTTTACAAAAAAAGAAATTTATTGAATAATAAAGGAAATTTATATTAAAATTTAAAAATAAGATAATATTTTTGAACCGATAATAATAGAAAAAAAAATATTTTCTTAGATAAAGAAAGTAACATAAATATGTTATGAAAATGAGCCACTTATTTATTTACGGCAAAATATATAATCGGGCCACTGTACTTTGGGGAAGGTTGCAATTCGGCTACTGATTGTTTGAAAATATTATTTGGGCCACTGTACTTCAGTTATCTTGCAAGAGAGCCCTCCAGCACGCTAATTTTAAATGAAATCTCTATTTTATCCATGTTTTTATTAAAGGAGATGAGAACGAATACAGCGGTAAAATAGGGATTTCATTTAAAATTAACGTGCTAGTGGGCTCTCTTGCAAGATAACTGAAGTACAGTGACATAAATAATATTTTCAAACAATCAGTAACCGAATTATAACCTTTCTCAAAGTACAGTGACCCATCTTATATTTTTGCCTTTATTTACCAACGGCTTTCAAACATAGCATATGACAACCCATATGGGAGGTGTAATTGTTGGGTAGGGTAGCCCTTATTGTGGAACCGACAATATTATCAACAATCCATGAATATCTGACGCTGACCAAATAGAAGGTACTAGTTGCACAATTTAGCCGCAAATGATTGGGTAAACAACCCATATGTACCAATGACACAAAGAACAGACTAACACAACCGACACAGGCCTAACAACTATTCCCAATGCAATCAATATTCAATTCAATAGTCAATATTCATACCGGTCAAAATTAGTCGGTTCGTTATAGGTTAAAATTATGAATCGAATCGAATCGTCTCTTATTCGTTTTACTTTTTTTTAAGTTAAATTAAATTGTTTGAAGCTCAGAATCAAACCGAACCATTTTGCAGTTCAAATACAATTTTTATTAATTAAATTAATCATATTGATAAATCTACTATTAAAAATAACATTAAAACTAAGGCAAATGAAATGTTCAATTGAAAATTAACATCAAACATTAAAAAAATAAAGTTTTAAAAGCAAAAGAACAAAAATAAAGCAAGGTTGTTTACTTTTCACTCACTTCTCTTGCGATTCAAATTTCAAATAAAAACAAATTAGCAATTACTAATATATATATATATATATATATATATATATATTAATATAGCGGTTCGCTTCGGCATTAAAAATTGCAAACCAAACCAAACCGCACGGTTCATAAATTTTTTAAATTTAAACCAAATTGTCCTAACCCAAAACTAAACCAAACCAGTCGATTCGATTCCACATTTGATGGTTTCGTACTTACACCCTTAATTCATACTATTATGGTGAGGGAGGGTTGAAGAATGAAAGTGTGCATGTTTGAGATTTGTCACTTTCATATATTTTTAGTTTATTTTCTTATTTTAGTTAATTGGTAAATATTGTATTTTATGTAATTAGGTTATTTTAATTAACTAACATCCTAACCAATATTGGATTTGTTTAGTATTACTTTTGGTAATTTTGTAGGTCTCTCACAAAAGGAAAGAGTCCACATCAAGGAAAGCTTTCATGTCAAGGAAAGGATTCCAAATCAAGGAAGGATTACCTTGGATTGCTTAAGGAAAGTCAAAGACCATCTAAAAAGAGGAATCCTAAAGCAAGATGGCTTCCATAATTCAAGAGGACTTTATGCATATATATACTAGCTAGATAGTCTTTGTAATTTAACGTTTTTTAGCTCTAGTTCTCTAGCAAGTTTAGCATAAGATCAAGAGTGTTTTTGTGAGAGAATATTTGGTTATTTTGTTCTTCTCTTTACATCGTTTTGTACTTGGATTCATAACCCAGTTTATAAGAGAAGGTTTATTGTCTACAGCACGTTGCTGTAGATAAAGTGTTATATTTGTGTTGTTCTCTGATTTAAGTTTTCTTTATTCCGCTGCTTTGTGTCGGTGTTAGTCTTTGGTGCTATCACACCAGGACTCACATCAGGCTTGTTTGTCCTTCCTAGCCGCTCAATTTCTTTCAATTGGTATCAGAGCTAATCACTCGATTACACTGAGTGTTGATCCTTGTTAGAGCTGTCATTATGGAAGGAAATTTGAATCGCATCCCCTGTTTTGGATGGAACTAATTACGCTATTTGGAAAGCTAAGATGCGACTTTTCATCAAAGCAATTGATGAAAGGGCGTGGCTTAGTATTATTGTTCCATGGTCTCCTCCTAAGGTAGAAAGTAAGAGTCCTGAAGGTGAATCCTCAGAAAAAATTTACAAACTCAAACCCGAGGAAGAATGGACTACTGCTTGAAGTCACTCTTGCTAACTATAATTCCAAGGCTCTTGGTGCTATATCTAGTCATGTGGATGAACATATGTTTCGTCTTGTTATTAATCAAAACGTAGCAAAAACGACTGGGATATTCTCGCAAAGCCTTTGTGAAGGTGATGCTAGTGTTAAAGCCACTAGGTTAAGAATTCTCATGACCAAGTTTGAGAACTTGAGGATGAATGAGACTGAGGATATAAAAAGTTATTCTGCCAAATTGAGAGAAATCTCAAATGAATGTCTTTCCCTAGGTGAGCCTATATCAAATGCTAGAATGGTTAGTAAGATGTTAAGGATCATTCGAGAAGTTTAATATCAAAATTGTTGTTGAAGAGGCACATGACACTACAACCATGGGTTTAGATACTCTTGTGGGTATTCTAACTATGTTTGAGATGAACTTGTCAATTCAACAACAACATAAAGCTGATAATATTGCTCTTGCAACTGCTCTCTCTAATGTATCCAAAGTGCCAAAAGAGATTGAAGAAATCTCTAAAGAAATTGACACTTCAAATTTGGAACGAAGATGTTGCCCTTTTGACCAAAAAGTTTACATCTTTCTTAAAAAATAAACGGGCCAACAAGTTTCCTTCTAAATTTCAAAACTCGTTTGAAAAAACAAAAGAGGATACTGAGAGTAGTTTCAAGAAACCTACTAGTTTTGCTAAGAAAAAATCTGAAACTGTTCAATGTAGAGCTTGCAAAGGTTTTGGACACTATGCCAATGAGTGTGCCAATACTCTGAAGAAAAAGGGAATGAGCTTGTGTGCGACCCTTAGTGATAGTGAGGAGGAAGATGAGATGCTAAACTTAGCAATCATGGAACAATCGCCCACTAGTCACAAACATCAGCCTGATGTAGCTTCAGATGCGGTCACACCAACCATCACATCTTCGACTCGAGGTTTCTTGTCTTATTTCTCCCCTGTCGAGAAACAGAGAATGAAGAAGATGGTGATGCTAGTTACCAAGAACTTCTTGATGCTTATACCGATTTATTTGCCGATTGGGAAAACGTGTAGAAAAATAGTTGTTTTTGAAAAGGTAATGAGAAACTCTCTTTCGAAATTGTTACTTTGAAAGGTGATCTTGAAAAAGTCACCACCGAAAATAGTAATCAAAAGGATGCCATAGCCAAACTCGAGGTCATGCTCACTAAACGTGATATTGAACTCGAGAAGACCAAACAGAACTTGAAAAGGCCAATGGAACTTTTACAAAATTAAATCTTGGAAAGGCCAAACTTGATGAAGTTCGAATTTAGGGAACAATTTAAAACCGGTCTTGGCTATGAATCCACTTTTGTGAAAGAAGGAGAGAGTTCCTCGACAAAGTCTCTAAACAACAAAGCTAATCCTAAGAAAAAGAGGTTTGTATGCCACTACTGTTTTGCTCCAGGTCACATCAGACCCTTCTGCTACAAAAGGATTCATGATCTTGGAAGAGCTGCTCCTCAGATGAGCCCCGGATGTACTCACATCACCACTCACATCAGCAGAAAACTGGGAAGTTTGTGTGGATGGAAAAGAAGAGTGAGGAATGCAAAGTGATATTCACCTCACTCAAAAGCAGCGTAGCTGGCTCATGGTACTTCGATAGCGGGTGCTCAAGGCACATGACAGGTAACATCGAATTTCTCACTGATTACATCGAAGTTAAAGGTGGAAATGTGAACTATGGAGGAGGAGCCCAAGGTAAGATCATTGGTAAAGGTACTTTATGTGTTGATCATATGCCAAAATTGAAAAATGTCTATCATGTGGAAGGCTTAAAAGCTAATCTCATTAGTATAAGCCAACTATGTGATGACAATTTGCATGTTAAGTTTGATAAGCATGAATGCAAAGTATTTGATGACACTAATCAGTGCTTGTTCACTGGAGTAAGGTCTCAAGATAATTGTTACAAATTTGGTGACAACTTATCTTGCCTTAGCTCCAAAATAAATGACCTTGATATTTGGCATCAAAAGTTAGGTCATGCAAGTTTTAGGAAAATAGAAGAATTAGTAAGATTTGATCTTTGTCAAACACTTACCCAAACTTGATTTCAAACAAGCAAGTGTGTGTGGTCCTTGTCAAAAGGCAAGCAAACCAAAGCTTCACACAAAAGATTGATCAAAGTTCCACATCCGAGATCTTTGAATTAATCCACACTGACCTTATGGGACCCATTGAGGTTGAAAGCTTAAGTAAAAAGAAATACTCTTTTGTGTGTGTAGATGATTTTTCTAGGTACACATGGGTCCTATACTTGAAAGAAAAATCTGAAGCTCTTGAAGTGTTTAAAGTTTGGTATAAGAAAGTAAAGAACTTGTATGGTAAGAAAGTTATCAAAATACGATCCGATCATGGAACTGAATATGAGAACACATTGTTCTCTAAATTTTGTGACTCCAAAGGAATAACCCATAACTTTTCAGCCCCTAAAACACCTCAACAAAATGGGGTGGCTGAAAGAAAGAATCGTACCTTGCAAGAGATGGCACGTGTCATGCTTAGTTCTAAAAACATCTCTAAACGATTTTGGGTGAAGCACTCAACACAAAGATGTCACATAGGAAATAGAGTCTTCTTAAGAGTAGGGTCAACCATGACTCCTTATGAAATTCTTCTTGGAAAGAAACCTACTCTTAAGTACTTTCATGTTTTTGGTTGCATATGTTATGTTCTGAATGATAGAGATTATTTGTCAAAATTTGACTCTAAGAGTGACAAAGCTGTATTCCTAGGGTATTCCACAAACAGCCGTGCTTATAGAATTTACAATCTTAGAACCAAAACTGTGATGGAATCTATCAATGTCACTTTTGATGATACTGCTGATTTAAATCTCAAAACTCTTGAAGATGATGTCTCAGGTTGTGTTGAAACATTGGGAGATACCCAAAATTCTGATGAACAGAAGCAGCAAACAGAGCTGCAGAAAGACGATGCAGGTCATGATGTGAACACATCAGCACCTACATCAGACAAAATGACTCTACATCAGACCCAGAAAGTTCAGACAGTGAAGATGAAAATCTGGACAGGACCAGGGACATACCAAGCAAGATTCAGAAGAACCATCCTTACACGGTGGTTGGGAATGTGAATGACAAAGTGAGCACAAGGGAAAAGCCAAGGGTTAACTACAGAGAATTGGCTGGATTGAACTGTGTAAGCTCACAGGTAAACAAGGTAAGTTCTTGCTGTTTTGTTTCTAATATTGAACCTAAGAATGTTATAGAGGCATTGAAAGATGAAAATTGGATTATGGCAATGCAAGATGAATTATCTCAATTTGAGAAAAATGATGTGTGGGTCTTGGTTCCTAGACCAAAAGGTGGGAATGTGATAGGAACCAAGTGGATTTTTAAAAATAAAACAGATGAAAATGGGCAAATAACTAGGAACAAAGCTAGGCTTGTAGCTCAAGGCTACACCCAAGTTGAAGGGATTGACTTTGAAGAAACTTTTGCCCCAGTTGCTAGAATAGAATCAATTAGGCTCCTTCTTGCCATTGCATGTTATTTAGACATCACTTTACATCAAATGGATGTAAAGAGTGCTTTCTTGAATGGTGTCCTTAATGAAGAAGCCTATGTTGAGCAACCAAAGGGATTCATTGATCCTCACTATCGACCATGTTTATAAGCTTAAGAAAGCTTTGTATGGCTTAAAACAAGCCCCTAGGGCTTGGTATGGGAGGCTCTCGAGCATCTCATACAAATGGGTTTCAAGAGAGGTGAGGTAGACAAAACTTTATTTATCTTGAAAAACAAAGAGGGGTTTTTGGTGGCTCAAATCTATGTAGATGACATTGTTTTTGGATCTTCATCCAAGAACATGTTAGACTACTTTGTCACTAGTATGTCCACCACCTTTGAGATGAGCATGGTAGGTGAATTGAACTATTTCCTAGGACTTCAAATAAAACAAAGTAAGGAAGGAATATTTATTTCACAAAGTAAGTATGCTAGGAATTTAGTCAAAAATTTTCTCTTGATAACTCCTCTCATCTCAAGACTCCTATGGGATCTACCCAAAAGTTGTGCAAGGATGAGGATGGTGAAGATGTTGATCCTACCTTGTATAGAAGTATGATTGGGAGTTTGTTGTACCTTTCAGCAAGTCGTCCTGATATCATGTTTAGTGTGTGTCTATGTGCGAGATACCAAGCTAGTCCAAAACTCTCTCATCTCAAGGCTGTCAAAAGGATAATTAGATATGTTGGGGGAACTGTTAACTTAGGGCTTAGCTACACTCGAGACACAAATACAAATTTGGTAGGATTCGTGATTCGATTGGGGTGCAATGTTGATGATAGAAAGAGCACAACCGGAGGTTGTTTTTATCTTGGAAACAACTTAGTGTCATGGTACGATCGAAAACAAAGCGTGTCTCTCTCTCCACTGCCGAGTCTGAATATGTTGCTGTTGGAAGTTGTTGTTCTCAACTTCTGTGGATGAATCAGATGATTAAGGATTATGGGCTCAAAAGCGATGTTTTAACTGTCTTTTGTGATAATCTAAGTGCCATAGAAATATCAAAAATCTGTTCAACACTCACGGACTAAACACATTGACATTAGACATCATTTTATTCGTGATCTTGTTGAGCAAAAATCATTAACTTGGAATCTATAGGCACCGAAAAACAATTGGCGATATTTTCACCAAAGCCCTTGATTTTCGAGATTTTCTACCCTAAGGAAGTCTCGAGTTTGTGTGTCATCGATGATGTGATCCACTGTGTGATCACATCAGAACCTACACCTGTATATAGTATAGTTTTTGTATTTAAAAAAAAAAAAATGCATTGCACGATATATCTCAGTGTGGTCACTTGTATCACTTCTCTGACATGACTCTTCTCTGAATTGTGAATTCTTCTTAAATAGTGTCAAACAAAGGTTGGCACATATTTATCCTAATGGATGTCTCTTGGTGGGTGCTTATTATAAGGGAAACAGCTGCTCCATTCATGGTATGAAGTCATTCCAGTGTTAAAAAAAAAAAAAAAGGGTCACAAAGTGACTACTTTATCTGGAAGAGGGCTATCCATGAAGGTAAAGTAGAGTGAAAGCTACCCAAAATTCTTTCCCCACAAATAAAAAATGGGTGGGTGCATTCTAGAGGCCAAGCAAGACAAGAAGACAATTCATTGACTTTCTTAGAGGAGATGTGTCCCCTGATGTGATTACATCCCATGCCACACCTATACTGAGATTTATCCTCCACATGTGTGTACATTTTGCATCATTCTCCTAGACATCAGTTAGGTCAACTTGGTCATTGGTGAAAATTAGTGCTTAATCTTTTTCTCTCCCTATTTTTTCCTCAAGTACAAACGATTTCATGCTCAACAAGAATTAGGGATTTTATATTGCTAATGTCCATGTCTTTAGGGGGAGTATATTTTATGTGGATTTTTTTGTGTTGTTTATGGCAGGTAAATCATTCACAAAGGTGGAAATTTTTAAAAAAAAAAAAACAAGAGCCTATGTTTCCTTTTCATTAAAGGATTCTATAGAAGTTGAAATTTTTCAAAACTCTTTTTGTAATCCCTGCCTAATTTGGTTTCCCTCCTAATTTAGGATTGGGCTAGGTGTCCTTTTCCTATTAGGTATCTACTTTGTGTTATCACATCTTAAATATCACTGACCAAATTTTTTCAAAAATCACTGTGCACTATCTCTCTCTCTCTCAAACTACTCTAGCCAAAAATCTCTTCGTCTCCTATCTTTCTCTCTCTCCTGCTTTCTTCCAGCTTCGTTCATGGCTTCCCCTGCTCGATCCGCCACTTCCAGCCCTACAGTGTCTCCTCCATTGTCACCAATTGCTCCAAACGAAGGTGCAATTGAACTGTTTGTTGATACAGAGGCCACTCCTATTTCCGTATCCTTGCCCGGAGCTCCTGACAACATTATTGAAGTAGAAAACCCAGGTGATTTGAAGGCCGTTGGTGCTTCTCACGGCATGGAAAAAGGCCCAAATTGGTCACTAAGACAGAAAGGGTTCTCGCCAAATATGGAGACCTTCTCGCCTAGGGTTAGGCCAAGTATGGTTGACCCAGAGTTTTTGGAAGGTAATGATGATGAAGATTTTGTTCCAGCCTCAGAATCAAAACGGAAGAGGAAGACATCCTCCTCCGCCCCTGATGTTCATACAACTGCTTCAGTTCCAGTATCACAACCCAAACCCTCCAAAGATCGTACTAGACGCAAAGTACATTATTCCAACGAGAGCGACTCGAAGGACCTCAAGCTGAGGATTTTGAGGTTGTTTCCAGACGTGCTACTCCCGTTGTTACCACACCATCAGTAACACCCAGTGCTGATCCTCTTCCCACTGTAAGTGAAAACATTGATGAGGCAGAGGACACTGATGACATACCCATTCAAGCCCTCATTGATCTAAAGAAGGGCAAAAGTATTGCACGAAAGTCCAAAAAGAAGGCAACAGTGTCAATTGCTGAGCAGGTCCCCTTATTGGGATCTGATGATGATGATGAAGCAGAAGATGAAACCTTCAAACTGGGAAGAGAGGACTTAGAGGCTGAAAAGGAAGATGTGGCTGCTGATGTGAGCACACCAGCCCCTACACCGAGAAGAAGAAGCTCCAGAAAGACCCAACCTACAGTCAGTTCCACGCCTGTGCCTAGGCGTTCATCACGTGCCAAACCCTCTAAACAAACTGTAAGTTCACATCCTCCGGAAAAATTCATGAATAAAGATACCAAACAAAGGTTTGAATTCTTTAGGATGAAAGGTTTTATAGTTGAAAGGGTTATGGACAAGACTTTTGATGAAATGGGTCTGACTCGATATCTCCAGGAAAAAGGTCTTCTTTATTCTGTTTCTTATCCCTCGAGCTTTTATCCCTCTCTTGTTTCTGAATTTTATGCCAGTCTTCTTCAATCCATTCAAGATCCAAGGTCTGTTAGTTTTGAAAAAGTGTGTGTGAGGGGTAAAACAATTGTGTTCTTTCCTGCTGTTATCAATTCTTTTCTTCAAACCCCCTCTCCTCAACACATACCTCCTATGGCTCCAAAGAATGATATTGCCAATACAATTTCGAATGGTCTTGACCCCATATGGCATAATCAGTACAAATGCACTATGTTGACATCCCTTTGTGGTTTTTTGTTTAAAATAGCCACTTTGAATTGGAAGCCTACCTCTAACAGAAATACAGTCACCACAGCCCACGCTGATCTTATCTACAGAATATTCAAGGGTGTGGAGTTTAATCTTGGTGAGATTGTGTTTGGTTGTATTATTCAGTTTGCTGAAAAAGAGCTTCCCTCTGATCTTCCTTTTCCATGCTTAATCTCTGGAATTTGTATCAAACAAGGCATAAATATTCTTCAATCTGACAGGCTATGGGAGAAAATTGAATCTTTTGGGATTCAACCTGTACTGGAGTGCACCAAGCGCACTATAGATCTTCCAGTCACTTTTCCAGATGATCCTCCAGTTACTATTCCTGCAGAAGAAGACGATGAACTGGCTGATGTTGGTGATGATGTGAACGCATCTCCACCTCCACAGATAGATCCTGCTGCCATTTATACTGAAGAAATCAAATTCCTTGAGAAATCTATGCTTCAGGCCAGAGTACAGTTCAATGAGATGGCTACCCGCAGGAACAGATTATTGTTTGCCTTGGCAAATCTTTCAGATCAAAAAGGGGGAGCACCACCAGCAGCTAGTTCAAGCCAAGTTTTTGAAGACATAAGTCAAAATTTTCGATGGGAATTACTCCAGAAAACTCAGGCAGAAATGGATAAAGCTGGGCCAAGTAATTGAGGATGGATCAAGCAGTTGATGGGGAGAAATTTGAACAATGTGGACATTTGATTTGTTTGGAACAATGTTTTTATTTGCTTATGTTTTATTTTGTTTCTTTCTTAAACTGATTTGTGTGTTTTTTAATTATCTTAACTCATGCTAGATGTTTGATTTAGGGGGAGTTTATTTCTTAGATGCTTAAGTTTAAATCTTTATACTTAGTTTTTTTGTGATCTTGGCTTAGTAGTGTTTTGATCCGAAAGCGACAAATCAGGGGGAGATTGAAAGTGTGCATGTTTGAGATTTGTCACTTTCATATATTTTTAGTTTATTTTCTTATTTTAGTTAATTGGTAAATATTGTATTTTATGTAATTAGGTTATTTTAATTAACTAACATCCTAACCAATATTGGATTTGTTTAGTATTACTTTTGGTAATTTTGTAGGTCTCTCACAAAAGGAAAGAGTCCACATCAAGGAAAGCTTTCATGTCAAGGAAAGGATTCCAAATCAAGGAAGGATTACCTTGGATTGCTTAAGGAAAGTCAAAGACCATCTAAAAAGAGGAATCCTAAAGCAAGATGACTTCCATAATTCAAGAGGACTTTATGCATATATATACTAGCTAGATAGTCTTTGTAATTTAACGTTTTTTAGCTCTAGTTCTCTAGCAAGTTTAGCATAAGATCAAGAGTGTTTTTGTGAGAGAATATTTGGTTATTTTGTTCTTCTCTTTACATCGTTTTTGTACTTGGATTCATAACCCAGTTTATAAGAGAAGGTTTATTGTCTACAGCACGTTGCTGTAGATAAAGTGTTATATTTGTGTTGTTCTCTGATTTAAGTTTTCTTTATTCCGCTGCTTTGTGTACTGGTGTTAGTGCTGGTGCTATCACACCAGGACTCACATCAGGCTTGTTTGTCCTTCCTAGCCGCTCAATTTCTTTCAAAGAAGACGCGCGTGGAATGCTTATTGGGTAAGTCGAAGGGCTTGTTTGTTCAAGTCTTCTCTTTTCTTTTCTAATAATGCAAATTATGATAATTATCATCCCTCCATTTTCTTCCTTCCCCTTCCTACTTTCCTTTAATCACTAAATTTCTCAATCAATGCCGTAAAATAGGAAAGATATACAACACCTACATGTAAAAATTCCATTCAAATGTTAATAGTGCACAAGTAAATTATTTACTTTACACCTTCTCAACATAATAACCTAATGTAACCATGGTTAAGAGAACGGGACCAAAAAACCAATTCAAATGGTAAAATAGAGAGTGAGACGTGCCACCAATTCAATCCTTTATTTCATTGAAATTACAATAAGGGTCCGTTTAGATACATCATTTTTTAATTTTATAAATATTCAAATTTCATGGAATTTAAATAGTGTGAAATTTTCTTTCAAAATCATAGCAATTCTATGGTTTGGATAATGTGTGAAATTCAATTGTAATTCTAGATTATAGTTAAAATAAGATTTCAATAAAATATCAAATATTAGTTTAGCCTAGTGGTATTGGTGGTTAGTAATTTTAAATGGCAAAGGTACAAACCTTGCTAACAATAAAATTACAAACTTTTTATATTTTAAAAAATAAATAACATACAGTGGTGGTGGTTAACGGCGGCGGTGGATGCCGGAGTTAGCGCTAGAGGGGTGTCGGCCGGAATTGGTGGCGTCCGGTAGCGGTGGCCGGAGTTGGCGGTCGGTGGTGGCTACCGAATGTGGTGGGTGGCGGTAGTGGTCGGTGGTGGCCGAGATTGGTGGCTGCCGGAGATGGTTGTTGGAGGTTGCAGTGGTGGTGGCGACCAGCGGCGGTGGGCGGTGGCGATGGTCGGAGGTTGCGGTTGGTGGTGGTGGCCGACAGTGATGGTAGTGGTGGTGAAAAAAGGGTGAGTTGTTATTATGTTAAGTAATAGAGGAAAAAATGGTAACAAAATTTTGAATTTAAATTATTAGGTTTTAGTATAAAATTAGTTTTATAGAATTGAGGCATTTGTAATTGCAATTCAATTCCAATTTAAAATTTTAATTGTGCTCCCAAACGACGGAATTGGTTTTGAAAACTCCAATTCCAATTCCAAGCAATGGAATTGAGGCATTTGGATGCCTAATTCCAAAACTCGGAATTGAAATTAGGAGAACAATTTAAATTTTGTGTAGCTTAAACTGTTCATCCAATTTTAATTTTAAAGTTTGGCATTAAGTAGTCAAACATATTTTAAAACTGTCAACAATCAGCGTAAATCAAATTCAACTAACCAGATCAAGTTATAACACAATGAGAACTAGGGGTCCAACCATTTATTTAATTATTGGAAAATAAACAATACGAATTTTGTTTTAAAGACTTGGACCTTAGAAACTATTAAGTAAATAACGTACATAACATTTGAAAACCGCTAGCAATTCTTATGAGTAATTATTAAAAAGTAGGCTATTAACACCCCCCTCTCCCTCTAAATACAATCCCCTTTTTTATTACAAAAATGTAATTGTTTTTTTAGACTTTGTTGCCCTTAATGCAGTCACCCCTATCTCTCTTCCGCTCTTCCATCCAAATTCTTGCGCAACTCTCTCCATTCTCTCTCTCAACGAACTATCCAACCAAGCAACTCAGTTCATACTTTTTTTTCTTCTTCCTCCGTCCAAGTCTCATCGACACTCAAGTTCCTAGCGGCACCATCCCCTTTTCAACAATGGAGGTTTGCCACAGCTAGGGCTTGATATTTAAAACCATGTATTTGTTCGGTTAGAGTTAGTTGAACATCACTGGCTTGTTCGATTAGGACTAACCGAACATTACTGTCTTGTTCAGTTAGAACTAGCCAAACAATCTTGTGATGTTCGGCTGACCAGAGCCAAACAACAACACCAAATTCATATGCCAAAAGTAAATAGTTTTGACCGGTTTATTAATAAGAATATTAATAAACCATCACCGAATTATTATTAATAATAATAATAATAATAATAATAATAATAGTAATAATAATAATAATTCTGATAATAATAATAATAATTCTGATAATAATAATAATAATAATAATAATAATAATAATAATAATAATAATAATAATAATAATAATAATAATAATAATAATAATAACCAAAAGTACATAGTTTTGACCGGTTTGAGTCCCGATTTTGTTTTTGAAGATATATAAACCAAAATCATAACCAATAACCAATTTTTTGAAAGTTCAAAACCCATTATTAAATCATTACCAACGAGATAATTTTTCAGTTTCGATTTTACCCATTTCACTATTTTTAAATTTTTAGTTTAATATTGGTGAGGCATATATGTGCTAGAACAAAGGGTTCGAGCCGGGTCATTTTCAAGTACACTACTCGAATCGAACAAACCGCTGTGGAGATAATATATAAGCTAAGCAAATGAGTTTTTTTTTTATTTATTTTATGTTTATATATTTGAGTTGTGCACGCTACTGGTAAATTGGACCAGCACGGCGATAGTTTCGTACGTAGTATATACCCACCCTCTCACCACGGCCCACATCGGCTAAGCCGTCCTTCCACGTGCTGGCTGACGCCGGTTGTTTACTCACTCCACCCCCATACGATACGAAAATATATTTCCTCTTTTAGAATGTTTCAACTTTCATACATTCACCCGAGTCCACACAATGAACTCAACCCCAATCAATCTCCAATGTGCTGTGTAAGCCCAACTATGAACTATCTATCAGTCAGCTGATGCGGGATTAGAGAGAGAAGTTTGTGAGCCGAGCTGAGTTGGTGTTAGCCGACAATGAGCAGTGTGCTATGGTAGTAGTAGGGAATTAGTGGGTTCTGCCTGTTTTTTTGTTTTTGTTTTTGTTTTTTTAAATTTTCTTGGGAGGTTCCATTTTGTTGGGAATGTTCAATGAACAACTTAGAAAGGGGCAGAAAGCAAGATAGTATGATTATTATCATCCCTTACCTAATTTAACCAATTTGAGTGGGAAGGTATTCTCTTTCCCCACATTTCCATCTCTCTTTCTATCCATCTTACATGTCTTATATATATATTTAGTGGATTTGCAGTTAATACAAAATCTCAAATGATGACATATGTGATGATTATTGGATGATTTTGGGGGATTGCAACTCTGAAGCTCTAGAAAGAGTTCAAGAGAGAGAATTATACAAAATTCTGTCTGTTTGGCAAGCAAGAAAATTTGAGGATAAAAAGAATTTGTTCTTTTCTTTTATGTGAGAATACCCAGAAAATGTTTCTGGGAAATTGCACCGAAAGTTGAAGAATTTCCGCGGGAGAGTACCTTTGCTTGTTCCCTAATATAGATGCTTTTTTGGGTGGGTTAAAGTTGAAAAAAGTTGCTATCTTGGGGTTGATTGAAGAAACGGGAAAGTCAGGATTCTTGAATTTTAATATTACAAAGAAAATTCAAAAGAATAGCATCCCAAGAAAGAAGAAGATCGACACACAGCCTTGTAAGTACTTATTCTCATTCCTAAACACACACACACACACCAAATATGTGTGTGCTGTTGAGTTCCAAGTTATTTAGTTCAAAATTAATTGTAATTATTTCGTTATAATTGCTTATCAGTGAGAAATTGAATTAGGATAATCCTTGATTTGAATTAAAGTGTCTTTTGTTGCTTACAAAGGTTAATCAATGGCAATTGGCAGCGAAATGGCGACTTTTGTGGAGCCACCGAACGGGTTCAGGCCACGAGGGAAGCATTATTATACAATGTGGCAAACATTGTTTGAGATTGATACAAAATATGTCCCGATCAAGCCTATAGGCAGAGGGGCCTATGGGGTTGTTTGTTCATCGATCAATAGAGAAACGAATGAGAAAGTTGCAATCAAGAAGATAAACAATGTGTTTAGTAATCGAATTGATGCACTGAGAACTCTCAGGGAGTTGAAGCTTCTTAGGCATATTAGGCACGAGAATGTGATTGCTTTGAAGGATGTTATGTTGCCTACTCAACGGAATAGCTTCAAGGATGTGTATTTGGTTTATGAATTGATGGATACTGATCTTCATCATATTATAAAGTCGCCGCAACCTCTCTCCAGTGATCATTGCAAATACTTCTTGTTTCAGGTAAGAAGCTTTTTTAAAAGTAATTTTTGGTGTTTCTGTTACTGTCCGAATTATGCAGCTAGTGATATGTATTTTGTGATGACCTGACTGGGACATTGACGTGTTCAACTTGAACATACTCTAGGTTCTCTTGGTAGTAACAATTTAAATTATTGAAATAACACCACTTTCTTAATCATCATAGACATAGTGGAACTTAGCAGATGGTGTGTGGTCTATGTTCTGTTAACTATTATGCTGGTTCGAGGGGTATCCTGAGACATTTTAAGTGCTAATTGTGTTCTGTTATTTCTCTGTTTGAGCTGTGCATCAGTAGTGTGAAATGCAGACTTTTCTTGGTTTAGCTGATTCCTTTAGCACTATGTATTATCCATGATGGCTAGGCAAAAGAATGATAACTATCGGACGATTGTAGGCTTTTAGCAAATTACATGAATGATGAGAGGTGGAATTACATTGTAAAAGTAGATTGCTATGGCATCAAGAAAGGTCTCCAAAGCAAATTACTGAATGCGTGTAAAAGTAGATATTGGGGCTTTGAGTATTCCTCACAGCTATGCATTTCCAGTCCTATTTATGCCCTCCCCCAAATAGTAATAATAATAAGATAATTCATAGTATAATTGACAACAGGTTTGCAGTTTTGCAAATCAGGCTCATTCAAAATCTTAGAAGTACCAGAACTCAATGTTAGGAAATATGATCCTCAAGCTATTGCTAAAAACTATGTTGTAGTTGTAAGATAATCTCCCACACTATGTGAATAAAATAAGTCTCCTTCTTTCTCTCCACAACTGTCCATGATAATAGTACGTGACAGTACTCAAGATATATAAATCTGAGCAAAAATGAGAGATCTTGGGGAGTTTACTCCATATCTGCAAGATCTGAGAGAAACTCGAAACCCTGGTGAATTGGGGTAATACCATATAGACTGATGCAAAAGTCTTGAGTCATCTATGATATGTTTACATGAGGAGCCTACCTGGAAATAGAAGACTTTAAAGAAACATCATTTCTATTGGAGACAGAATTAAAAAAAATTGTTCCCTCTTTCTTTTAAATCAGACAACAAGGTCATAGGAGCCAGGCTGGTCATGAATACCAATATATTTGGTGGTTGATTTTGCTGTTTTCTCTTCGACGAGCATTTGGAGATATTTCCACCCACTCCACTAGTAGGAATTTCATGTAATTTACTGATTTTGGCTTTGTGATAGGTTTCACTTAAGAATAAGTTCTTAGATAACGAGCTAAACGCTTTTAAAATGACACATATTTTGGTTTAAAACGGTCTTCATAGCAGGGTATGAAGTCTCAAGGTTGGTTTGTTCAGCAACATCTACTTTCTAGTAATACAATGTGGTTTTAAAGAATTAAGCATCTCGGCAGCTTATTACTGTTGCCAAAATTAGTTAGTCGATATGAACTACATTTCCATGATACCATTCATTTACCCCCGATCTCCTCAACCTTCATCAGTGCAGGAATTGATCTGAGGTCTTTGGTTGAATTCAGCCATATAGTAATGTAGTGTCTTCAATTCAACCTTGCCCTTGAAAATGATTATACAATTGTCACATCCAAGCAAAGTGAATCCAATTAATTTCATTCTGCAATTATGTTTCCTGGTTAACTTCATAAGTTTATTGGGATGACTATATATGTTGGTAACATATTATTTACAGTGTTAATATGTGAGCAGGAGAAGATATTCCATGGTCCCTAGGCACAACGTGGCATGCCTACGTGGTGCACCACGACCAATAGTGGCACACTGTAGTGCCAAAGTGGTACAAAGTGGACCTCACTTCTTAAACCACTTTGGCACTTTAGCATTCCACTATTGGCTGTGGACCTGTGGTGCACCACATAGGCATGCCACGTGGTGCTCCAGGACCATTGAATCTTTTCTTGTCTGTAGTATTATTCCTTTTTCTCTTTTTTACTTCACATGATAGGGTTAATATTTAAACTTGATCTTAACCTGTTAAGCATAGGATAAGTGTGAGTGTGCAATCTATTAGGGGTCAAAGGGAGGACATGGTGTTCAATTTTTTCAATTAACAATAGTAAAAGAAAATCACAATCCCTATGTTTGATCACGAAAGAGTAAATGTATGTAAGAATTTGAATGAGATGAAACTCTTCCTAAATCTTGCATGGCTCTGTGTATCCCAGGTCTTTACTCCAGGCTATATTTACAGCAAGAAACCGAAAGAAAGAAAGAAAACTTAGGCATTTACTGATGTTAATCGTTAAGCTCAAGCAAATTAATCTATCTTCTCATGTACGCTGATTTAATTCTTCTAGTTTAGGATATATATTACAGAAAGACAGATATTTCATTTGATATTATTGTCTACATGCCTACTTATCAAAAAAAAAAACATTTTGTCTACATGCCTCAGTAGAAAGTGCATTTGACTACAAGCAAGCAGAGCAACTGCAACAGACCTCTGTAATTACTTATATTTCTTCCATATTTTAAACTCTTTAAAATTCAAGACCTTGGTTATATTTAAATAATAACATTTGTTTTTGCTGAGTTTTCTAGCCCTCTAATCAATTTTAGGTTCTCTTGTAATGTTTGTTCTCCCTTCTTGTAGTTGCAAAAGTAAGTAATATATGAAATAAGTGTTACTCGAAATATCTGGAAAATTATGGGTTTTAGCAAGCCCTTTTTCCCCCTTCCATTTTTGGGTTTATTATGGTTATGTTACTTTCAATTGTTTTACATTGTGACTGATATACACTTCAAATCCAGTTGCTTCGTGGTTTAAAGTATCTTCATTCTGCGAACGTACTTCATCGTGATTTGAAGCCTGGAAATCTCCTAGTCAATGCTAACTGTGAACTAAAGATATGTGATTTTGGGCTGGCCCGCACGAGCAGAGACAGCGGTCAATTCATGACTGAGTACGTGGTCACTCGCTGGTACCGTGCACCAGAGCTTCTCCTCTGTTGTGACAACTACGGAACTTCCATCGATGTCTGGTCTGTAGGCTGCATATTTGCTGAAATTCTTGGCCGGAAGCCCATCTTCCCCGGAACCGAGTGCCTTAACCAGCTTAAACTAATTATCAATGTTCTCGGTAGCCAAAACAATGCAGATCTCGACTTCATAGATAATCCAAAAGCCAAGAGGTTCATCAGATCACTTCCTCTCTCGAGAGGAACCTCCCTTTCTTCTTTATACCCTTTGGCTGATCCTTTAGCTTTAGACTTGTTGCAAAGGATGCTCGTCTTTGATCCATCTAAGAGAATAACGGTGACCGAAGCTCTTCATCATCCTTACATGTCGAGTCTGTATGATCCAAGCCGAAACCTTCCTGCCCAAGTTCCAATCAGTCTCGATCTTGATGAGAATATGGGAGAACCGATGATTAGAGAGCTGATGTTGATGGAAATGCTTAATTATCATCCTGAAGCTGCTTATGCCAACACCTACATGATGCACCAATAATGTTCAGAAAGGTGCACTACTTACTTATTTTACTTTTTTGTGTAGTAAACATTTGCATGTTACGGCTGCTAATTTTTTTGTGGTCGCGCCCAAGTTTTGTCTTCAAAAAAGTTCATTAGTTTGAATTCCTTGCAAGAGACACGACATCTTGTAAGTTGATTACAACTGATGTCCATGAAGTTGGGTAGTTGTTTATTGTATAACTAGATAATATTGCTCCTTGCTCTATTAAATAAAATGATGTGGCAGGGGAACCGTTATATTTATAATGTATGTACCGTAGACTTCAAGCTATGGCTTTATTTTGTTAGGTCACATTTTTACCTGTGAAAGTGAGCCCTTACGTAGGTGGTGGATGGCCTACTTTGTTCCTTCGGAGTGCCAATAAGTGTCTGTTTTTTTTTTTTTTTGTCTGTATGTTGCCTACGTTTTCTGTAGGATGACGATATTTGGACTTTATTGATCAAGAGTGCCTTCTAAATATTGCATATTCTCCTTGTCCCGAAAAATTAGTCCCTCTTTCATTTTTGGTTTGTCCCAAAAAAAATTTATTTTTTAAAAATAATAAATTGTAGTGTAAATATTTGAAGATACAAACATGTAAAACTACAATTTTAAAAAATTTGACTTGTCAAATGAAACTATTTTCTTTGTACGGAAGGAGTATTTATTTACAAGATAAGTAAGGAGTTTTATTAGTAATTAGTAATTGAACTCTCGATGCGTGTGCATATTTTTTATTTATTTAAAATACTATTATTTATTCTTGATCTTGTAAAATATTTATTTATTATTTAGTGTTTTTGAGTAGATATTGGTAGTTGATGGAAAAAGTGAATAGTTATTATTGTAGTGGTTTTAATTTGTAATTGATAATTAAATAGAGTTGGGAGCAGAATTGGAAATCACAAAAGAAACTTCATCTGTTACTAACGTAATATATGCGTAATTAGAAGCTAGGAAAGAGAGTATTTTTGACAAAGGTGAAAAAGTGTAACAGAGCTTCGTTTTAAACCCTCCCGCTTTATAATAGTATAGATAAATCACTAATGGATAGAGAATATAGTTATGTCTTGGTGGTAGTTGATAGAAAATATAGTTGTTGGGACCCTACAAAATGTGTCATATCTGGCGTCCTACATGGCCTGGAACCACATGTGGTACGATGATACAGCCACGGGCCGACCAGGAAAGCATACTCGGACGATTGACCTGTCGAGGTGCCGACCTGAACAAATGGCCAGGCTCCCGCCAAGGACCGAGCAGAGGACCGGCGAGCATCCGACCTAGGACCCAAGTTGCCCCAGGTCGCCATCACCCCGACCATGTTCGAGACGAGCTCAGACTCATAGACTCACACCTTTGGTTGATCAAAGACGTGTTCATGACTCACCACGATTGTCTACGCAACCTATCCACCTTCTGATGTGAAGTACAACGGACCACAATACGGATGTACGGACACAACCTACCTGTGCCTCTGTGCACTTGAAGTCGCCGACTGACACACGACGGACAGATTGACCGTATGGGCTGTCCCATGTTTCTCCCCTCTCATATACTTCCTCCCCAAGCTATCTGCCTATAAATAACTAGGAGGTTAATCCTTTCATGTCTCTGAGACTTTTTTCACCAAAACTCTCTCATTGTTCTTACTGCATATTTTTGTCTGGAAACACCGTATCTATCTTCTCAGACCAAGCTCTGTGAAGGAAGCCTTTCATTACAACCTATACTTACTCTCACACTAGAGGGTTATAGGTTATGGTCGGTCATATCCTGACTCCTTTCATGGTGTTTGTTCTTTGTTGATCACGGGTTCAAGCTAGTTTATAGCCAGATATCCATCTTCTCCAAACGCATAACAACTAGCCAAATATCCTACACCAAATCTCCTGTTCACATCCCATTCTTGCTCGTGGACTCTCGGCAAGATCACCAACATTTTTGGCGTGATCAATAGTTATGTATGCATAATTGCATATCAAATCTGATAAATTTTTGCTATAAATACATAAAACTCATTAAAAATGAATTTCTCAACATCAAATTATAGTTTAATAGCATGAAAATATGTTAATGATACGTGTTACTTTTGACCCGCTATGAAGAGTAATAAATGTAAGGAAAAAGGAAATAACCAACATGAAAACACGATTGTTAGATTTATAGCCTGTTAACTGGATTGAAGGCATGCAATCTTTGAATTCAAGAGATAATATATTGTTTCCATTTAATAAGCTTTAAAATAGAGAATTAGAGAAGCTCTCCATGCTTCTCATCAACTCGTTGGTGATCCTTAGATATTCCTTGCTCAAAGAAAACCTCATTTTGAAATCTACAAATGCCAAACTGTTATCAATCTCTTAGAAAAACACATTTTACCATCGCGTAGCAAATACACAAATTTTTTTTAATCCATCTCATAGCTTCTTCGATGGCAAATAATCATGACTATAACATTAAGAAATATCTCAATGAGGCGGGTCTGAAGGGGGGGATTAGATTTGACAAAAATGATGAAAAGATAATATTTGAGAAATTCAATTGGAAATCTGATGTCATGGATAAGATTGCATGGACTGAAACTAGTGGTTGATGATGACACAAAAACAGAGCATAAGCTACACTTCCAGAAGAAGAAACGAGGGAAACCTTGTGGTTTCTTTGAAGATTGGTGCGAAAAAGTTGCTAATCCAAGGAAGTTTTAGGGTGATGAGTTGATTGGGTTTTATGTTGATCCACCAGGAATTTTTCACTTTAAGGTGTTGGGCAAGGGCAAGGGGAAATAATCGTTTTCGCGAGTGTGGGTTTGAACTATTAGTTTCTAGCTAAGGAAAATCCATTCAGCATTATTGATTGTATGTACTACCTATTATTAGTTTAAAGCTTCTTCATTTTAGGCCCTCCCGCTTTATAATAATATAGATAAATCACTAATATATATTTTTCGCAAGTTTGGGTGTGCTTGGATACTAGAATTATTACTTGCTAAGGAAATGAAAATAAGTTGATCAATTTAGTGCAATTGGTTATATGTTTTCACCTATTACTAATTCAGATAATATATAGCATCTGGTTTGAATTTCCTCTTTCTGTTTGAGGTGATAAGAAAAATTTATTTGCATCAGCAGCATGATTGATAACTTTCAGTCATTGTCTAATTCTATGATACCAGTACGAGATTTCTTTACGAAGGAGCAATTGATGATAAAAGCAAGTGTCATTGTTGATTATAACAGAGTAACTAGTACATAACCAAGGAGAAATTAGTACCAACAAGAAAACCAAAGTTATAAAACTCCACCAATATGTAAGGTTCTGATACTCCTAAAAGATTGGTTGAGAGCAAAGAACCTACCCAATTGAGATGTATGCTTAACATTTGCTAATTGGGGGCTTCTGAAACCAACACAGTTCTTTTGACCAAGAAGACGTAATAAATACCTTGTTCAACTTAATAAAAGCATTTATTAGGCACTAGAAATTAAAAATTCTCGTATTAAGTGATTATGTAAAAACTAGGACAATGTCTTACATTGACGTTGCAATCGTTCAGTTAGAATGTTCAAATATAATTGCCAAGTCTGACTGAATTTTTCCATTTTAAGTGATTAGTCATCATTATCAAATGCAGTTAGTTACTAATAATACATATTGTGGTATAGTAAGAACTACTCATAGTAGTACTTTTTTGGAAGAAAAAAAAGAAGGCAATTTGGTCCAAAATTTACTTCTTTTTTGTAGTGACAGCACTTTGGAGTATTTTAAGATAGTCCTTTTGCTGCCCAACTACTTTTGTTAGAGACCCGCGGCCTAAATTTTCATAAAATAATCAGCACTAGTCTTAATTATGAATTCAACGAGTGTAATTTGACTATAAATTCTATCACCCAGCATCACCATAATTCCCTTTCTCATCTCTACTCTACCTGCTATCTGCATTTGGGTCTCCCATTTCTTTTCTGTTTGTCTTGAGAGCTTTTCAAACTCTGCCCTCACAAACATATCTTCGGCCTCCTGTTTCCCTTACCCCGAAGAAATTACAGCTTCAGGTCTCTCTTTTATACATATTTGATGCTTTGTGTATTGTTGTTGCTGCTCGAGATTCATGTCTCCAGTACTCAGTGAAGTCCTCCTTTCTGGTTTTACCATAAACTCCACCCTTCGACGTGGTAGCCACTTAGTTCAATCCTTCTCTGTTGTCTTCCTTTACTGGTTCTACGTTTTCTCGTGAACTTTAACCTTCACTTGCTTTCCTACTTTGATTCTTTTTGATCTTTCCATAGCTAATTATCAAGAGAAAAAAAAAAGAGTGCTTGGTTGTTTGGTGTGTTGTTTTATTATATTCTGGGAATTGCATATGGCCTCTTCTAGTGGAACGTCTTCAGGGTCAATTAGCCAACTTCAGCACTCTGGCTCTGAAGGGGGTCTTCAGGAAATAATGGATCAAAAGAAGCGAAAGAGAATGGTGTCGAATCGCGAATCGGCACGGCGATCGAGGATGCGTAAGCAGAAGCACTTGGACGATCTGGTGGCCCAGGTGGGTCAACTGAGTAGTGAGAACAGTCATATAGTCACCAACATGAAACTTACCGGCCAGATGTACCTAAACCTTGATGCTGAGAACTATATTCTCAGAGCTCAGTTGGCTGAGTTGACACACAGGCTCGATTCTCTTAATGAGATCATGAATTGCTTGAACTCAACTGATGGTTTGTTTGAAACTGATAATCACGATGATCCAATGATCAGTGGTGGAATTGATAGCTTCTTGAATCCATGGAATTTACTTGATGTGAATCAACCCATCATGGCTTACCCCATTGTTTGAAAAATTAAGGTTATCAGGGGTTGTTTCTAGATAACTCCATGTGAATAAGTCTGTATTCATTCGGTTGTGTAATCATTAAAATGACGATGTGTTATTACTTATTAATTAGTCATAGTAAACGATCTCCGGAAAACGTGTTATGTGTGATTGCTAAGTTCTGAGAGCATGTTCAAGCTGGGATTTGAATTGGTGTTTGGTTTGTCTCTGTAAAGGGTTTTTTGACTATATATTATGTTTGCAAGTTGTCTCTGTATTGCATTTCTAATGGAATCTGATGTTATATTATGCTGCATGAAAGTTGGTGGACAAAATGAAGTGTAGTGTTTGGGTGGGGGAGGTTCTGTACTGTGATTTGTTTGCGCATATAGTCTTTGACATGATTGAATTGATGACATAAACCTCTATTATTAAAGAGAAGATAGAACAGTATATATATATTCTAGATAGATCAATTATCCTTATTCTCTTGTATATATATATATATATATCCTTGTTTTGTTTGACAATCCAACTTCCCGGCCTTGATTACACATGTCTGCAATCATACAAATATACTAGTAGTATTATGTTTATGCATACATATCTTTTCCTGTGGATATTGGAACACACACTTCAATGGCTGAGGTAATTAATGCCTTCTGAAAATGGATTAGTCGCTCAAATTAAGCCAAAGTGCAGAATAGTTTCAGACGTGTCGTGTAGCAAATTATATATGATCGTCACCTCCCCATTGGTCGATTGAGCACAGTTGTAAGTGTGCTCGTTCATAGTCGATATTCAAGGTCTTTGAATGACTTGGGTGTAAACAGTAGTCTAGGGTGCACTCATGTTTAAGCATAATATCAGAGCTAGTCGATCTAACAAAAACATTTAAACACTCTGTGAGCTTTTTCTTTCTCAGTGTGGCTGCCTATAAGGCGTGCAAGCTAGAGTTTGGAGAAGAGATGGTAAATGAGGTATCCGCCCTGGAGCAGGGGCGTTATTGGCAGCTGCTAGTGAGTTCATAGCTCTTCTATGCCAACCCTAATTCCACTGTGTTTCATTATCATGCTATCCAAAAGCTTAGTGATGTCTTTGAACTCTGTCATTACTTTTTTTTTGGAAGCTAGGCAAGATAACATATTATTACATTAGGAAATATCAGTACAATAAGAAAAACAGTAATATAGTACTCCCTCTCCGTCCCTTAATTATTGTCTTGTTTGACCCGACACACGAATTAAGAAAAAATTTTTTTGACTTAAGTATTAATATTGGTATAATGTGTAATTTCTTTTAATGCTAGTGGCTCATAATTAAAGTAGGAAAAAAATATAGATAAAATGATAAAAATAATATCCTAATAATTTTTTTTTCAAACAAAACAGTTATTATGAAAAAAAAAAAAATTTAATTTAGGGACGAATGGAGTAGTAAAAAAGGAACCCCGCTCGGCACCATGAGGTTAATTGCAAAAGCACATATTGTACCATACTAGGGATTGCGTCAAAGCATGCCCCAGAAGTCAGAACACTGTATACAAGGAAAGAAATGGGATTGGAATAAGGAAAATATTGACGTACCAAGCTCTCATTTAAGCAAAGAATGAAAGAAAATGACAGCTCACCACTTTTTCATGCACTGCCAATAGCCCATGGTTTAAGTAACATTGGAGCTGGTGATAATTATAAAAATATTTGAGAATAATTTTTTTTAGGAAAACAGGGACGGGGGGTTAAAGTAGAAAGATTTACAGAGATTAAATGCATAATTTTTTTTAAATTGAACTCTTTAAGTGAAATATTTTAAAATAGAACAGCACACTCTTTGCTTGAAACGGAGGAAGTAACTATTTTCAATTAATGCAAAAAAACTAAAAAGGAATTTTTGTTTTAGTTTTTCAGGGGTGGCCCAGTAGTAGTAGAGTTGGAGCTTCACAAAATGTGAGGTCTCATGGTTGGATGCCTTCCCACACCCCATAAGGACACCAAGAAAATAAAATTAAAAAAGAGAAAAAAAGAATATTCGTTTCAAGATAGGGGTAGTACTTAATACATATGTTGTCACACATTAGGTTCTTTTGCATTGTTTAACATAGCAAACATAATTAGATTAAAATATTTAATTAAAGATTTCCTTATCAAAGTTGAATATTGAGCCATTTGTCCCCTTAGGTTAATATTTTTTCTCAAAAGAGATATTTAAAGCTAGACAAAAGCTGTCACATTTAGGCCATAATACTTATATAATGTAGTTTTTTAAAACCTAATCAGTGCTAAACAGTGCACGCTCCATTTCAAAATACTACGTCACTGTGATCGAGCATACAACGACAGAAAAAGTGTTTGAATACATTAAATGAAATATAGTCTATAATAAGTTATATATTCTTAATTATCACTCCATGTTAAGGATTTAATGCATGGTATATGACTTACCAAAAAGTCCATATTAGAAAATAAATTTTTTGAATTTTGGTTCTTATATATTGGCAAGTTCCTACCCGATTGAGCTGTTAAAGAAAAATGACCTCAACGTGAGCCTAAACTACTAGGGTTGGTCAAGGAAGAGGTGCCTTCCATGTTATGTACTCGTGGTTTTTTTTTTTTCTTCTTCTTCTGTCGAGCATGTGGTCTCGGTGCTAGCGTATTACAGTGTGCTAAAAACATGGGCGATGCGTTGTAATTTTTAAGTAGAAACAATGACGGATTACATAATTTGTGATAACCAAAACTTTCGCAATTCGGCAATAGTGATTAATCTCAACCATTTTCTCCTTTTTGGCAAGACTAAATACATCCAACCTTCAATTTGGAGAAGTAATTGGTTCGTGAACAATTCAGATCGCATCTATATATGTAATTTGACTTTCATCTAAATTAAATTGAAAGAGCTTAAGAATAATGTATACAATTAGTGGAGATGATGAACTGAAAGCATGTGGAGAACCACTAGAGGGAGAAGAGATAGGTTTACCAGAAATTGATTTTAATTATTATCTTTGCTATCAATTAACAATAAGATGGAGGGGGCTGAATTATAATTTTATAAGTTACGAATAATATTGTTAAGCCTTCTTGAGATGAAAGTTGTTGGATATTCTTTTGACTCAAACTAAAAGAAGACAAGTTGGATACGTTGTCAGTGTATCACATGGTAATCAAAATAGACAAATGAATCGTGGGAATCGAAATTTCGGCGATATCAAAATATTTTGATTCCTTATATATATAGTTTTATTATATTTGTAAAATACATATAAACGCAGCTTATTTATTTAAAAATGTGTTTTAATATCAGAAAACGGAGCGTTTTAAAACGAGGTTCGTTTTAAAACGCTAGAATTCTCAACTTTTTCCCAAAACGCAGGTTTTAAAACGCTCTTAGGAAAAAAATGTTGCGTATTGAAGTAATATCCAAACGTATTTATAAGGAAAGACTGTTTTTAAAACACTGCATTTTTTAAAACACTGCGTTTTTAAAACACAAATAGTCACTATGCTAAATAATTTAAAAAACGCAGAGACCTCCTTCGTTCAAGGCAAAGAGTCACTATATTATACCTACAATCTCCATAATCTTCACTATGCTAAATAAGTTCACTTTAAAAAATTATACCTACAATCTCCATAAACTTTTATTTTTACCTTCCACAAATACAATAAACATCTTAACTATGCTAAATAATTTTGTAATTATGATCAACTCCAATACTACTTACATATTCCTAAATTATTAGACTTTTTTAAATATGAACTCTTTGGGTGGAATGGAGGGAGTAATATAGAACAAATTGAATAATAAAGTATTGTAGTACTGAAAAATAAGTTGTCTTAACATATAAACGCCATCCTACGTATCCTCCACGAGGCACCACTTAGGTGTTGGGGCCCACGACGACGATGCCAACCTGGACCGGGTCCGACGAGGAATATGAACGAGCTTGTACATAGGTAGCTGGCAAATGCCGACCTGATTTGCAGAGTAGATGAGTGACACCTCTTAAGCTTTCTCAAGGTAGCCGGGATGAGGAGGCCCGATCTCCAGAACGCACTTAGTCCCGAGGACGACCCGAGTCGTCATCGAAATCACCCTTGCACCAGGCTCAGACTAGCTCGACATCGGCTTTGCAGTCGAGGAACCAACACCAAATGCATTGAATGCCCACTGCATTAGCGTCTAACTTGGAAAAGACAAGGCACTCTCATTGGACCAATTCGTTTCTTCCCCACGAAGTATGGCGGTAGTAATGATTCATCCCCTAATCCCCAGGGAGAAACTTTTATTCTCCACAGATCAAGTCATGCCTTCCAGTCCACGGTCCACTCCCAAGTGGCCACGTAGGCAACACCATATCACTCACACGCCACCTTCAGCTATAAATAGCAGGTACTAACTTTATTTATGACACTAGAACCCCAATTTACTTACAACATACCCAAGTGTTCACCTTACATTAAATATTGGCATTCACACCATTGTATTTACTGCCTAAGAAGATAGTTTTGTGCTTAGCCACAAACCATCTTCAATTCCTTTCTATCACGAAACTTACTCTCATGCCGGAAGGTTATCGTCTTGTCTAACCCCGACGCCCCTTGACCGTGTTTTTCTCATTGTTGACTACATGACATTTGGTGGAGCCCATTCCAGACATTGACCAATTATCTTATTCTAGATTACACACGCAAAACTTGACGTGATCACAAAGTACTTTTTGGCGTGATTAGTATCAAAAATTTTATGCTTTAGCTAAGCTTGTTTTCGTATGATAAAAACTCAACTTAATTTGAGTCCACTTTTATGTCAATTGTCCGAAGTCAGGTAATTCAAGATGATGGATCTTTATATAATTAAATTTTATTACAAAAAGTGATGATATAATCACAAAAGAAGGATTTCGAAAAAGCAAATATAAGGTTTATTTTGTATGAATGAGGTTTTTCTTTTTTAGAAGATGCTACGACATGCAACTTTATTTGGACCTACCTAACTAAATTTGTATAAAGAGTGAATGGAAATGCTACTTTAGGACTAATGACACTGTTTTTCTTTTTATAACCTAAAACTCAAATGGATGCCAATGTATTATAATTTTAACTAATCTATACGAATTGGACGAGTTATAGTAAATATTAAGTTTCTTAAATTGTAGTTTTTTAAAAAAATATATAATTATTTGGTCCCTCCGCATTATGAAATCTATGCATTTGGTCCCCCTTTCGTCAAAACAATTCATTCTGGTCCTTGATTTGCATTTTTTTATGAGATTTCCCCCTGCAGGCCGTTACCGTTATAATTTCCGTCTGTTTTTTTAGAAAAATGCACAAACTACCCTTGCCTTATTTAATTAAGTAAAATACATTTGGATCCACCTTCTGTTCCATTAACCTAGCTAAAAGTACCAAATTCAACATCTAAAACTCATACCGAGATCAAAATATCAAATGATACTTTATCTAAGACAGAAAATGAATTGTTGAAGAAGATTAAATTTTGTGCAATCCTTCACAATAGAAATTCAATATCATGTACTCAAACAATCAGTCCAACTATGGAGAAAGAAGTAGAAAAGGAGACAAGATTTAGCAAGAGTAGAGTTATTGCGTGAAATAACAAATATAAAACAATTACAGATGCCAAGAGAATTAGAATTCAGCAACAGCTTTTATTATTAGGTTTCAAACGATTGCTTTTGAAATAAAGATAATAAATAAATGAAGGGACAACTTGCCAAGTACCCACAACACAACCATCTGCTCCCACTCAATCCCGATCTCAACCCAGGATTAATTATTGAAATTTGAAAATAATTTGGATGGGAGAGAGATTCGAGTTGGAGAGGATTACGGTGAGGAGTCTAGAGCTTCCGACCATCGCTCATCGTCGTTGTCCTTGTATGACTATAACAGATCCATGGCACCAGCAAGCTCTCGCCGTGTTGTAACACCCGAGAGTTTCGTACTCATATTATTTACACGTCATTTGTATTTTGTGACATTTAATATGTTTATATGCTTTAATTTGATAATTATTAATTAATTATAATTAGTATTAATAAAATATAATTAGACCTAATTGAATTTAATTCGTTTTAGTAGTGATTAACTAAGAATAAAAGAGGTTAATTAGTAATAATGTTATTTTTTTTAAGCAACCGATTTGCTTTGTCTAATTAAATCAGATTAGTCATTTTGTTTGACTTTGCTGACGTGGCATGGCATAATTATAAAGGAGGGAGATTTCAATTGTTTTATACATTAGGCATTGATTGAAAACATAAAACCATTGGTATTATTTCCGTCACCTCCCTCTCCAAGTTCAAACCGCCTCGAATTGTCCAATGAAGTTTGAGTAGTTTTTGTTTTGTTTTGTTTTTTTTTACTAGGTTGACTAGGCTTTATATTATATTGGTAGTGAAGTGGGTTTCAAGCCCCGTAAATCATTTTCTTCCTACACGATCAATTTAGTCCTTGTTTCTTCGAGTTTTTGACGAACGGACATCGTAGGATCGACGTGCTTAGTTAGTAGATCAATATTTTTGGAAGATTTTGCGTTTTAATCGGTAATTTCGCAATATTTGTAAGTTACTATTTTTAACTCGTAATATAAAATTGTCCCATTTTAATTTTAGTATGATCCATGTTAGTAAACTAGTTACTTGTGATGAAATATTATATGTTTCATGCATGTATAATTTTAATTAGCTTGGATTATTTAAATGATGGTTTTACTTGTTAAAGTAGCTTAACGGGATAATTAAATTGACGTACTACGAACACGAGCTAAAATACCGATATTTAGAATTGTCGTGATTTGACTCCACGGAGTCTATTGTTGATATAGTTTGATTATGTTGGGAAAGTGGGATTAATTCCTATGATTATTAAATGTTATTTTGGGTAGAAGTACTTCTACCGAAATACGCAAAATGTGATAATGTGTTTAATATGTAATTGCGAGCTAGTTATGGGTTTATCCTATTTAGTGACAATTACGTGTAAATCAGTAATTGATACTTGTGAACCAATTAGTTGTAAAATAATATTGTGACAAGTGTCAATGTTCAATAAGTCGTAACCGGCTGGTAAACCAGTTCAGGGGGTGTATGGACCACCGGTGACTCACGAAAGCGAGGGCTAGTGTTAACCGTGGTTGGTCCATATGCTCGGCCTACGCCCGTTGGCCCCAAGAGGAAGGCACACTTCTTGCTAGAAGTGTTTGCCGACGTCGTAAACTCGGGTCGTACGGACCGGGGGAAACGATTGTCATTCGCGCGCACTATAAAAGAGACAGTTATTCAGTTATTGCTCGAGCACATGATACAGAAGAGGTGATAAGGTTGGGTGTTGTCGGAGGTGTACCTCGACACCGTATATTTTTAAAGGTGTTTATTCAGTTGTTCTTATACAGTTGAATATGTGTTACAGTGATACAGAAGCATGTTATTATTATTTACTATGCATGATTTTCATTATACGCCTCAGATGCCGATGTCATGTAGTTGCATGGTAGTAACTTACTGGGTTTTTGACTCACCCTATCATTTTCTTTTGTTTTTCCTTAGATCGCAGAACCCCGGAGGTTCCGATCGGTGAGGCGTACGATGCGTGGGTACACGTGGTGAACTTTGGGGTAGTTACTTTTGCTCATTGTACATATGTACTCGGTGAGGACGATGGATGATAGAGTTATGTAAACTCTATTTTGGGTAGTAGTAACATGATGTGTATATTGTTACTTGTTACTTCCTTTTGTGCCGACACGTGGTGTCGTGGCATTGTATATATGACATGTACCTGTGTGACTTTGTTTATCTCAGTTGACTCCGAGCTCGTTGATGTTGCTGTTTATAGTTGTGTTTTGTGAGCTCGTTTAGCTCCGTACTATTGTGATAACGGCAGGTTGTGGCCGTTTAATTATCTTGTGTTTGTGTCGAGCTGGTTAGCTCGCTTATACAGGTGCATGTTAATTATGATGTATGTGTTTCATGTTTCCATTTGGGGTTCCACGTAGGAGCTCAAATGGGGGTGTGACAGTGTCCTCTGACCCATAGTCTCAACGTATAACACAACATTAGCAGCAACAATGCTGACGACTCCCTTCTTCCACCAACCCATCGCAACCTCATCATCCACACTCCACCCTTGTCGTCGGCATGCATCTCTTCCATCTCCGATCATCACAACCCAGTACGTGCACCACTCACGTACACATCATCACCGACAACAACTAGCAAACGCCAGCAGCGATAACACCAACAATCTCCCTCGTCAACCAGCGAACCCCAGCGAAGGTGGGTGATTTGGACGAATGTTTTCGTTCATAACCCAGATCTAGATATGGATTTGAGGAGTTCATTAAATACTCACTTACCTAACCCCATTTCCCCACTCTCTCTCTCTCTCTCTCTCTCTCTCTCTCTCTCTCTCTCTCCATTTGAACAATTTCTATTATTACTCTGGGTGATTCCTTAGTGAAATTTCTTAACTAATTTATTTGTTCCAGTTGAAGAAGAAAGCTCAAAATGTGCAAAGACATGAAAGAAGTTGAAGAAGATGAAGTGGGATTGGGGAAGCATTAAGGGTAGTTTGGACATTTTAAAAAAAAACTGACGGAAAATTTGATGTTAACTGAAGGGGGAATCTCACAAGAAAATGTAAATCGAGTGACTAGAATGAATTTTTTTGATGAGGAGGACCAAACACATAGCTTTCGTAAAACAGAGGGACCGAATAATTATATAATTTTTTAAAAATAAGTTTAATTTCTAATTGATTAATTATTATTTTTTATTAGAAGCAAAAAAGAGGAGACACAAAAGGGGATAGCCTTCTCCTTTCTCCTACCCTGATAGACCACAAAAACTATTCACTTTTAACAAACTTTAGAAAATTGATACACGACGAATCAAACCAACCCTGGTGATTTGAAATAAAATTTTAATGAGAGAAAAACTAATTTGGTAATGAGATGAATAATGCTAGCTAGCTAGGTAAGCAATGCAATACGAACAGATTGAATCTTTATGTTAATGGAAGGGAGCGGAACCTCTCTATTTGGTCCATTAATTCTCTCTATTTTAACGAATCGAGGGTGGGTTCAGATGTCATCCACGCCATTTAAAATAGGGATCCGACCCGACGGTTAGTGGAGACCATGTGTAAGCAACTACATGATTCAATCTTCTTCTCCTCTGACTGACTGGCTTAATCTGCTCTGCATGCAGGACCTTTACATGCATGAAATTAAAGATCTTTCAAGAAACCTAGCTAACATGCCTGCCTCTCATTATCTTCTTCTCTCTCTCTCTCTCTCTCTCTCTCTCTCTCTCTCTCTCTCTCTCTCTCTCTGTACCACACTGTCTTTTTCTTTCAGCACCACATAACATAGCAACTCCAGTACTGCAACTTCCGAGTCTGACTCCAAATTAAACAGCTTTAGCCAGTCTATACTCCCAATTAAGCAATCTTCTTCAGTCCCTAGCTCTTTGATAGCCCAGAGCTCCCTGTGAATCCCACATTCCATGCAGTTCCACTCATGCATCCTCCTACGCCAGATATGGAGTATTAACTAAGCAACCATCTCTACTCAGTTGATTTTAAAGGAGTCATTTGTTTACTATCAATCTAACTTAATTGTGCTTTTCACTAGCTGAGTTTAGCTTATTAAATTTGAAAACTTTCGTAAAATAATTGTCTTACTTTATTTTTTTTTGTATGTTCCAAAAAAATTGTCCTGCTTTCTTTTATGTCTGTTCCAAAGAAAATGTCTTGTTTTTAAAATTTTCCTTTTAAAAAAATATTTTTATCATTTTATCCTTACTTTTGTTTTATACTTTAATGATGGTCATCACATGCACATATGAACTTTGAAAGAAATTACATATTATATGAATATTTATAGTAGAATCAATGAGTTTTTAAACATGATAATTATTTAGAAATGAAGGAATATAATAAACTCCAAAAAGTCCTTTTATTAATTAAAAAAATATATAATTAATACTGTTTACACAACTTTAATAAATAGACCTCATGCACTAAAATGATAAAGAAAATAAAAATCATCTAGAAAATTGTAAATATCTAAAACTACACCTGTGAATTTGATATGTAACTCCTAATCCCTACTTCTCATTTTGCAACTGAGGGAGTTGTATTTTATTCGTATTCTCTATTTTGTCATACACAGTTACAGACAACATTGGAGTCGAGCTTTTTGAGTCTAGCTAACTTTTGCTCAAAATCAAATAATTTATTTAACGAGTTTAAAAAACTGATTTTGGAATAGACTCCATTATATTACATTCATTCTAAGAAAATAGTAGCAATTCTTTCTTGGAAAATCAACCTAGTACAATATTAAATTATTATTTACTCTATTTGTTTTACTTAAAGTGCTCTTGTTTGAAAAGTCTAATAATTAAAAGATATATATATATATATAAGTATTATTAAAATTGATCATAATTACAAAACTGATTGAGCATAGCTAAGATGTTTATAATATATATGGAGAGTAAAGTGAAAAGATTTATGGAGATTGTAGACATAATATTTTAAAATGGAGTCTTTAAGTGGAACATAACAGTGGACTCTTTGTCTGGAGCGAAGGGAGTAACATATACTCTTTCTTACTTCCTCTAGTCCTTACACTATTATTCTATTTTAGGATATTCAACTTAAAGAGTCTACTTTCAACAATTATGTGTTCAATCTTTCACTTTACCCTCTACATAAGTTATAATCATCTTGACTATGCTCTGACACTTTTGTAATTATGACCAACTCCAATGATAATAATATACTCCCTCATTCCCTAAATTATTATCTTTCTTTCCTTTTTTGTCCGTCCCAGAATAATTACTTTGTTTGAAAATTTTCTTTTTTAGGACATCACTTTTACCATTTTACCCATACTTTTTCCCCTACTTTAATTATGGCCACATACAGTACTTGGGCATTAAAAGAAATTACACATTATACTGATATTAATAATCAAATCAATTATTTTTTCTTAATCCGTGTGTCAGATCAAACAAGACAATAATTAAGGAACAGATGGAGTATTTCTTAATTATTAGATTTTTTAAATATAAACTGTTGGGTTGGAACAGAATGGGTGAGTTTTAGGTAATGGAATTTCAGTCATTGATGCAACCTTAAGAATACTATCAATAATAGTAATATTTAGAATTTCATAGGAATAACTGAATTTTAATAAATTTTTAATTAAAATTTAATTAAGTACACCAAACAAAAGTTAAAGTGAAATTAACTTTTTTTTGGAACGGAGGCAGCATAACAAGCGAGCCTCAATGAAACCTGAAAGGGACCAAATCGAACTAGGATAACAACTGTTGGGCTCGAATTTTGAAAGCTAGTTTACTACTTGGGCCCAGTTTCAGCCCAAAAACAGCTGATATGTTACCGCCAATTTTCCATACCGATCAAACACTAAACAGAATGACCTCTAAACCTTCCATAAACCCTAGAACGTGGCGATTCACGTGGGAAGCTCAATCTCACATTCCGATTCTCCGCTTATATCTCTTCAACCCTAACACCAAGCCTAATCAATGCGATGGACTCAACGTCAAGTTATTCTTCGAACAATCATTCCTCACAGTGAGCTGGTTTGATGACGAATCAAATGTAGAGGTTTCACTTAGGGTTCCAGTACCTAGGGTTTTGATTGATGTGGAATCTCCAGTTAATTTTAAGGCATTGGATGATCACATTGAAGTTAAATTTGCTTTGCTTCTTCCAATTGATCATCCAATTCTTTCGAATTTTGACTCTGTATTGAGTCTATCGGAAGAAAATGTGTGGTTTGATGACTTAAAGCCGCTTTCGATGGATTCTGGTAAGCTAATATTGTTATATTTACTTTACCTTTGTATTTTTTGAACGGATTATTTGGTTTTTGATTCTGCAATTTGCCACATTGGTGAAATTCTTTTATGAGGAAGGGGCTATGAAGAAGAAAATGAGCTGCCCAACGAATGAATTTATCGCATTTCTTTTTTTTTAATTAGAGGAAATTGGAATGGTTGCGAGAATGAAAATGAACCATATTGATTGTGGCTTTATTATTTAGTATCTGCGTTCCATGATGAGAACATATTGCCTAACTCTGATGTGTGATTGGTTCAGAACCTGATTGATGGTTTAGATTAACGCCATGTTTTCTTCTTTTCTGCACTTGGAAGTTGGAACTACTAACTAGACTTTTTATGTGTAAACTTTGATGCTGCAAATCTGCATTGCTTTGGTCCTGATTGAGAAGTGGTATCAGAATCTGGCTTGCAATACCCCTGCATGTAGCGTATTATGATAATCAAGCTGAGCGTTTAGCTTACTATTTGCTATCCTCCAAGATGGAGTTAGTGCATGAAAATGGATGCTCATATTACTTTACGACAAAGCATGACATGTCATGCCTGGAAAGTTCCTTTCTCAGCACATGCGATCCTGAAACTGAATGGTTTCAAGATCTATTATTCTTTTACTCAAAGAAGAATTTCACTAGACTCTAGAGCAACTGGACATAATAAAGAGATGGATGATGGGAAGAATTAGTCCTTGGAGGTGGAGTCTCCTCATTTTCTGACCAAAATGCAGTCGCCTCGGAAGAAATATATTTCCACCAGAGTATTCAGTTGAGCCGTCATAGTTTTACCATAGTATGCTTCCGTTTGGTTTTATTAGATTATATAGAGCATGAAACCAAGAATATTAATATGCCGATTACTTTATATCTACGACATTCATAGAATTAATAATACATATAATATGTTCAATGGTGACGTTTGTGTATATCTCTATTTGGGTACTAAGATACTCTATATCATACTATTTTGAATAATCTATGCCATAAGAAGCAGGCGAGATTTGTTTGTGCATATTTAATTCTCAGTTTCTCACTAGCTCTTACAAAATAAAAAAAATGAAGAGTCTTGGGATTCTGTATTACTTGTGACCATGCATCATGCACCAAATTGACGCTTCAATTTTTTTTAATGTGTTTTGCAACTATTTCCTGGCGAGGAAGCTACTCAACCATGATTCAGCCCAAATGCTCTTATATCAGATTCTTTTAACTTGTAGTGCTTCTGCACTTCTTAATTCTATCAAATTCAAAAGATATGGGTTCTTGCTATCTGCTCCTTACAGTTTTCTCCTCCCTTAATTATCTGTAGTGTGTTTACTAGAGGCCTCTCTTTCTCTCTAACCTACAATGTTTTCTGGCCTCAGACCTTAAGAAGTTATCTTCTGGTGACGAGGTGCACTTTTACTGCAGAAATTGCTCAATGAAGTTGACAAAGTCTCTTAGGTAGGATACATCTTCTTGTTTACGCACCACTCTCTATATATATTTGTCACATATTGCTTTGCTGTAATCATTTATCCTTATGATAGTGGCATTTGAGTTATAACTTCTGTCTACTTCATGTTACTTCTTTCTAAATTTTATTACGTATTTTTAAAATATGGGTAGATACCTGAAACATAAATTAGTTCACCCGCCTGAGCCCATGCCTCTTTGGACCACTTTGGTGTATGCACAGTCAGTGTAGGTGTAATATGGAAATAAAGGCAGAAATCGGTGGGTTTTTGGTTCCAAATGACGTTGGTAAAATGGACAACATCTTTCTGTTTTGTAGCACTTTAGTGCCCAAGTGATTTCATACTGCTTTCCAAATTAATAATTATTTTCACGTATGCAGATTTTTTGAGGAAATGCCATCAGTCAACTGGCGAGAGGCAGCTGATAACTGGTTTGGGACATGCTGTTGCTCGTTTGGGGGTATAAGTGAGAAGCTCGTCAGAGGATATGCAAAATCATATGCATGTACAATGGGTTTGTGCCTATTGAATACCACATCTGTTGTTCTCTGCAAGGATGATCTTGTGGGCAGTAGGTTTGGTGATAAGAATGGGAGTCCAGAATACGAGTCTCTGGATATTTCTAGTGACAAGTGGTTTAGAAAACTAATGCTTGATAATGCAGATAAAGATGTGAGGGCAGTCTGTCTCGGTAATCAAAACAAAAGGTTGCATGATTGTGATGGAGAACTGAACCATTGTTGTCCCGGAGAAGATAACCTTGCTAAAAAAATAGATCTTGAAGTTTCCGAAGAAGTAATCAACGGTGAGATCTCGTCTTGCGTGTTTCAGATGTTGCAGGCAAAGGAAGCTGCTCGTGTATCTTGTGTTGATACAAAGAATCATACGCAGGACCATGATACTGGATGTTGCACTCATCATCCATCTAAGCCCTCTCCAGAGGAACAAATACCTAGCGCAAATGATTTAGCAAACCAGAAAAGTTTTCTTAATGGATATCTTGGAAATAGTTTCATGGCCAAATCTGCCTATCTTTCAAAGGATGTTCAGTGGTTCGAATTTCTCTGTCCTCAGTGTTTGTTTCTGGTTGGAGCGTACCCACGTGATAATCGTGATGCACCATTAGATGATAGTGTCGCTGTTGCTCCTTTGGATAATGGAGTTCATTTGTTCAAGTGTTATATATCAACTACTTTGGATGTTGGGAAATCAACTGACCTGTTTAGGTAAGAAAATTGAATAAAGTTGTAGACATAGACATGTTTATCTCCGCTGCATTTTAATTTGTATTCTTTAAAATGCCTACTGCTTTTTTGTCATTCTGTATTGAATTAGCAGCAACTTTTGGTATTATGTTTCTTTTATTTGTACGACTTATTCAAGGGTGAACCTTGGCGCAGCGGTAAACTTGCTCCATTGTAACCTAGTGGTCAGGGGTTAGAATTACTGCGACAGTCTATCTGCATGAGGGGTAAGGCTGCACACATTTAAGCCGTCCTAGGCCTCACAACAGCGAAAGCTCGTGCGCTGGCCTGTGGGTGGGCCTCTTTTATATGATTAAGTCGGTCAACCTTGCCATATAAAATCTGGATATATGGGTTCTGATCAGCTGTGTTTTCCAATATGAGTTTTGAGAAAGTTAGCTTAATTTCATGCACTAACTTATTTGATCGATATGGCAGGAAGTACACCCTGGAGAGGATGTTCACCAGTCAACTGTTGGAAAGTGCAAATGATGAGTTATCATTTCGAACTATGATTAGGGATCTGCAAACAAGATCTCCTATGCTGCAAATCGTTCTTTTAAACCCAAATTCATGGTGCTCTACTGGTTATTGTCTGGATACTTTGGAACCATTTCCCAAGATAGATATGTGCCCTACTATCAAGGTGCTATTTTCTGACTGCAGTAGCAGCAGCGAATCCCAATCGAGGTTAGTCAAACGAATGTGCTCTATAAACATTCAATTTCTTTGTTACTGAAATTTTGCAACTTTAGTCATATGTTAGTATTGGACACTCATTACTTCTTAGATGATGACTAGTTAAGTACCTTTCTAAACTCTAAAGCTGAAAAGAAAAACCGGAGATGTAATGTAATTCCCTTAACAAGGATACTGAGAACCTGATTTGTGGGATTATCACAAAGTAACTAAAATTCTATCCTGAAAGCTCATGCTTGAGAACCATATCATTTTGTGTTAGGCAGTGGCTCTATGATTCCTATCTAAAGTACACACATGTTTTCACAAATTGCTGCATGGACTTACATATTGAATGATGTTTCTAGAAGTTTGATAAGGAGAAAAACCATTTTTTTGTGTTTTCCACACTTATGTGAAGATTTGCATTTGTATATGATTTGTAGAATTCACTAAATTTTTGCCTAATTCATTCTCTTATGCCAATTAAATTAGTCTCCAATTTCTTTTTTCGTTTCTGTGTTATGTTAATGATAATATTTTATTTAAAATATCTATGAAGGATGTTAGAAGAATGGATCATGAAGAATCAAGTTGATGAGGCTTACATGCTAGCTTCTCAAATAAAAGAATTGACGGTGTCCTTGAAGGCGGGACACAACATATTTCCACCTTCCCATGCATCCCTACAGGGTTTATCTCTGTCTTCTTTGAGGAGATAATGATAATTCTATTGCTGTTTTCAAAGCTTAGATCTTCAAAAGAGAGAGCAGATTGTTTAAATGATAAATGAAGGGGAAACTGATCCTAGCCTGAAGCCATCTCAAGAGGAAGGAAAGAGGTTTCTTTGACGGGTAAGTAAGCTCTACCTAATATTGGCACGATGGTAATAGAAGGACATCACTTCCATTTGTAATTGTTTGTCCTCAGAATATTCCCAACCTCTTCACAAGTAATTTTTGGCTGGCTGGAAATGATCTTTGCACCCGACCAAAACCATGGCTACCACAAGAATAGTCGGCGTTACTATGGTTACCACAATAGTCTCAACCTCTAACTTGCTCTCACAGTAATTCAAGGTCAATTTTTAGTTGATATTGGCTCTAGCATGTCACTGTTAATGGATGGGGTTGTATGTCCATGCTTGCAGAGTTGCTGACATCTACTTCTGACCTCTTGTTTTCTTGAGTCTTGTTGCTCATCTTGAAGAATAATAGGGTCCGTTTGAAATATGTGAAAAATTTTAACCAGCATTTCCACCACCAGAAACATGTCTTGTTCTTTGAACTTGATGATCACCTCGATCAGTTCCCTGAGTTGAGCTTGATGAGAAAGCCATTGCTTATTGTAAAATGGAAAAATAGAAGATGCTTACAAAACTGGGAGGGAGGAAGAGGATTGTTATTTGTATACTGTGCTAATAATGATAACATGTATTTGTATATGCGAGAGATTTATTTTATCCTAACACTTGTCTTTGGATTGAGAGCCTTTGTATGGTTATGAAATTTTGTATTCTTAAAAACATGGTTAATTTTTTTTCGGTTTATGTAATTCTGTGTGTGCATCGTTATCTATTGGTTATGTTTTTTGTTACCTATTGGTTATGTTATTTGTTATCCATTGGTTATGTTATTTGTTATCTATATCCAATCAATGGTAAGTTTTCAGGATTGCACTCATTTTGGTGTTTGAACAATAGGAGGCATATGAATATCAAGTTTGGTGCATTGATATCCGTGACCGGGACGAAGACTACCTAAATTGTTGTTGGGCTTTAAGCATTGTGGTTGCTTCAGCTCACATTTGACTAGTGGGATGTTTCTGGAGACAGTTTGCTAGAGTAGGATAAAGAGAAAAAAGGTAATTATATATATATATACATATATATATATATATAGATATATATATATATATATATATATATATCGACAGAGAGAGAGAGAGAGACAGACAGACTGTGAGAGACTGCTGTGTAGATTTTATGTAGATTTTATGCCTTGTTTAGTAAAGTGTTTGAATGAAAAAACTTGAATAAAGGTCAATGTGCTGAGAGACTGTGCTGTGTCTTAATCCACTAATGTAGTGGGTGAGAGTATCAATCCTTTGGATGAGTAGAAGAAGCTGAATCTGCCCAGCATGTGCCCATGTAGAGCAGGAAGGAAGGTTTATAATGCACCTTAACATATATGGTGTACGATCCAGATGATGACGAGCAGCAGTACATTATTTGATTGGACCGAATCCGGTTCCATTTCATCCCCTCTTGGTCTTGATTTATTGCCTTTCACTCTTTAGACTCTCCTTTTTCTTCCCTTTAATATTTTAAAGAGAGTCTATTTTCACTACAAATTTTGTTTATCCACTATATTTATTACTTAAATAAATTAGTCATTGTCAAATACTTACCTTGTGTTAATGATGAAGTACTTGCCTAAACTCGATTAATTTTTTCTCTATAATTTAAAATAAATTTTTTGCTTTTCTAATTTTCTCAAATAAATTATGCCTATTTGTTAACACTAAGAAAATCAAATATATCCATCATTTTTTATTTAATTTCTTCAAATATTTTGTTTTTTTTGAAGCAAATTGAATTTATGTCAAAATAACTTAATGATGTTGTAGAATTGTCAACTTATTGTAAAATATTTTTAACTTATTGCTAAATATATATTCATTAATTAATTTTTTATTTTTATTCAAGTTTTTTCTTTAAAATTCATAATTTGTACTGCGTAATTTAATAATTTTATATAAGTCATGCCACTCATAAGTTTTGTCTATTTTGTCATTTATATTTTTTTCTTATTTGTAAGCGAAAAAAAATTAGACTTTTGTATGTTTAGATGTTTCATTTATATATATTTTTAATTCTTATGCATATAAATTTTTTATTTTTCTAAGCATGATTGAATATAATATTATTTGCAAAGACAAGTAAAGGACAACAATTAGAAAGGGAAACAAGTTTTTTTAATAAAGTGGGTTTGAAGGAAAATTGTGTCAAAACATTGATTAACTTGATTTAATTTTAATAAATGTAGTGAATAAGCAAATATTGTGGTGAAAATAGAGAAAAATTTCTGATCTCACCATTCTAAAGCTATATCATTTAACCACGTCACTATATGTAAATTGTAATGCTATAGTCTATTTGTACATTATGCGAACTGCGTAAGATGAAATCATTTGCAGGATAATTTATAAGATCAGAGTTGGTTCCTCTCCATTTTTAAATTTCCTCAATTCCATCAAGCACCATTGAATGCTTGTCATGTAACCATGGGAGAATTTATGAAAATTTACAAATCCCAATTGAGCAAAAAGTGTTGTATTACTCAATTTACCATGAGGCTATGTTTGGATGCTTAATTTCATAGTTCGGAATTGAAATTGGAAGAACAATTTGAGTTCCGTGGAGCTCAAATTGTTCATCAAATTCCAATTTTAAAACTTGACATTGAGTAGCCAAACATAGCCTAAGTTATCCTAAAAGTTGATGCAAATTAAATCACCGTAAAACCCAACTTGCAATTGTGCAATTGTCCATCAGTCACTAATACAAAAGACAGAGCATGTATATGGGCATCAATCAGGGTAGGAGTAAGAATTTGTGGAAATTGAAGTGCATGCATGTTAGTTAATTCATCTAGGCTAGCACTTTTGAGAGTTGAACTCATTTTCAGGATAATTGGTAAGATGAGAGTTGGCTCCTCTGCAATTTTTTTTTTTTTTTCTTTTTCAACCAAATAATAGATATAGGCTAGCAATTAGACAAATGTAGGTTAAGATTAGGCTGATTTCAGTTGAGAACGTAAGGTTTCAAGTTGCCTCCGACTACTTTTCATTAGTTGAAAACAATTCAATAAACCAATTAAGTTTTTAAGTTTTCGTTCAATTTTGGAACATCCTGGAAAGGAGGCATATAAAGTCGGGGAGGTTTAGAATGATTACTTGAAACATATATAGTTTGACTTGTTTTAGGTTGTCGGAACCAGAAAGAGAGAGTCTAATCATGACTTTTTTTCAGACCAGCAAAGTAAGGCATCATTTTGAGGAGCCAAAGGTCAGCTCATACCTCAGTAGTCCAAATATGAAAATGGGAAGCACTTTTTCATTGCGGGCCGAAATTCCATCTCCATTAACTAGACAAAAAGAGCATAAATTGGTCACTCTAGATCTCTCCTACTCTGACCAGAATATATTCCTCCATGACACATTCGTGCATGGCCTTCATGCAAATCACAGATAGGAGAGAGATAGAGCTAGGCAATTTGAACTGTGAAAATGTTTGAACATATCCGAATCATGCATGTCCATAACCTTGATTGCTATAAATAGAAAGTCTTGGAACCGAGAGATAATTGCATCAATCCCATTGGAGTAATTAAGAGAAGATGAAGTAAAGGAGAAGAGAAGAGAGTTCTTACATGAAGGGTAAGAGTCTTTGTTTGGTAGCCAAGGATGACTTGCCTGCACCTCCCCGGCCATTCATGGGTTCTAGATAACGTACCCATTGTTTGGTTTTGTCAGGCAAGCAACTTGGCTAACTTGACATGCTCTTCTCTCTCATGCTAGACCTCTCCTTCTTCCAAAAACCCGCCGGCCACTTCTCACAATACTACCTTTTAACTTCTACATCTCTCTATTTTCTTTCCGAAACAAAAGAACGACCCAATGCTGAGGTTCTCGTTACTTCTGGGTTTCAAAAGAGGTTAATGTACGTAATCTTACTCTTGTAGAAGAAAGGGAGATTGGTTGGGTTCCATAAACATATATTTCAAGTCTCCTAATATCTTTATTAGTTTTATCAAAGTTTATTGCTAGTATTATTTTTTATTTGAACTCTTAACTGTTTGTGCTTCTTGATAGTGTATAACAAAGTTTATACACTCCCCCAAATAAAAATATAAAATTAAGGAAATGCAATGCATCGTAATAATAGTAGCATTACAATACTGTTGATCATTAGCGTCGATCATGTTACAAGAAATAGATTTTCCGATCGCATGGCAAATTCCAAATGAGTGGGTCAAGTTACAAAAAGTTTATCCATGCAGAAACTGTCTTACTGAAAGCTTTCTTGGCGCATGCATATACAAAGTTTGGATTAAACTTACAAAATGATGCTTCTCTTGTCTCAAAATAATAGTAATTGTTTTTATTTTCTTATAAAAAAAAATGTGTCCCAAATGTCTCTCAGTTTACGAAATTACTAATTTAACCTTTTTAAATCTATCTGGTGTCATTTTCACTTGAAATACCAGCTATACTATGGACATTAAGGGCATATACTATGTTGCACGGACACGCCTTAAAGTCGGCATATTGCGTGTCGGATACGTGTCGGACACGGATACGCGGGACAAGGGTATGCGTGTCCAAAATTGAATACATATCACTTACCGATTTGCTTTATACGATCTGTCGATGTCGATTGCTTCTCAAAGGCCGCAACTCCTTCTCAAAATGAACCCTAGTCGACTTCAAACAGCCTCCGCCGCCGTCGATTTGCGTCCTCCGCGGTCGTCGACCTGCTTCCTCCGTCGCCGTCGATCTGCATCCTTCGTTGCCGTCAAACCCTAGTGTCGTCTAGGTAAGTCGTCGAAGCCGTCAATCTAGTTCCTTCGATTTGCTCTGCGCCTCACCCTTCGAACCCTAGCATCGTCCAAGTAAGTCGGTCTTCGTTTTTTCTGGCGAAGCTTCATTTTTTTCTTTGTGTGCGTGTGTTTTTTTTTTTTTTTAACCATTTACTTTTGACTTTGAGTTTTATATTTGTGCTTATATTTTGTTATTTTGGTCCTTATATTTTTAATATTTACACATTAACCCCCATACCCGTATCCTATATTTTTCAAAAATCTCGTATCCCCGTAGCTCGTATCCATATCCGCATATTCGTATCCGTGCAACTTTGGGCATATATATATATATATATATATATATATATATATATATATGTACTAAAATTGCCTAATAGTCAAGTTTAAAAAAAACAAAAACAAAACAAAAAAACAAAAACCTGAAAATGGAGGGACTAATAATTTTTAACAAAAGCAGGGCACTCCAGGGACCTGCTACTGTTGAAAACATATCAAGTCAACTATATTTTTATGAGTAGTATTCAAATTAATTTCTCGAGGAGTAATAGTGATAGCGAAACAAATTTTTTTTTTTTTGTCAAACTTTCTTATCTCAACCTAGGTGGCAAATATATAATATCGCATGAGATGTCAGCATTTAACCCATTACACGCTTGACACCTAAATTGAAATGAATTTTGTGCAAAAAAATTTATACCTCTATGAATGGAAAGAGATGACATTACTTAATATCCTCCTTTAAATTTTCACATAACACCTTAGATTAAGATAAAAACTTTTTACCAAAGAATTTATATCCCTATTATTTTCTTATTTTCAACTTACAAGTCCCCTGAGGTCGTGTTTGGTTGGCCAGAATAAAAATAGTTGGAATGGAATAATCAAAGCATGCGTTTTTTTTTTTTAGTCGGTAAGTATATTAAAATGAGATACTCTCTCCATCCCTAAATTATTGTCTTACTTTTCTTTTTTGTCCGTCCTAAAATAATTATTTTGTTTGAAAGTTTCTTTTTTATGACATCACTTTCACCATTTTATCCTTACTTTTTCTTCCTACTTTAATCATAGGCCACAAACATGACATTAAAAGAAATTACACATTATATTAATATTAATAATCAAATTAATTATTTTTTCTTAATCCATATACCGGATCAAACAAGATAATAATTTAGAGCCGGAGGGAGTATTTTATTGCATTGCGTGGTTTGTGTTTGCTACTGTAGCAATTGGAATTATTGGATCATCAAAATGAGATGGTCTTGTGAGAAACATAACGCAGGAAAGCCTAACCATTGAAGTCTAGCTTGTTGGAGCATGTAGTAAGTTGGCTAAAGCCCACCCAGAATCGTAGCATGGATCACTCTTACAGGAGTCCAAATTGGTATTAATTGAAATGATTAATAATTTATTATCCTTGATCACAATATTACGAATTTTAAATGTGACAGACGTTGTGGATAACCAATAGATGATGGTGAGCAAGGGGCGGCGGCTCTACTTAAATTGGGGTCTAAAGCAATTGATATAAGATAAAAATAACACCTAATTCAATTAGCTTTAAAACTATGAAAAATTGTTGGTCGGTTTACTTTCTTAAATTTTTAACCGCTTCAGTACACGCTTCTTTTTTTATAATCACTGAAGGACACTTTGATAATATTGTTTCTTAAATGCCCCGCAATAATATATACGGTAGCTTCTTCCTAAAATTTTTCCAGTGAATCTTCTTTTCTTCTTAAAATTTCTCTGGTAAATTTTCTCAATAACTTCTTCCTAAAATTTCTCCAGTAAATCTTTCTTTCTTTCTTTCTAAAATTTCTCCGGTGAATCTCTGTTCCATTCCAATAGTTTGTAGCGAAGAAAGTTAATTTTTGTGAATATAGGAGGTGATCAATTGCCGGGAGTCAAGACTGTCTAACTTGGAAGATAAATGTGAAGAAACAGAATGAGAGAAAAATCAAAGCCGATGCATCCCGATGCACAAACTTATGCATTGCGAGGCATGATTTTAAATTATGTTTTTATCGCGATGCATGATTTCGAATTATGTTTCCATCGCGATACATGATTTTTGAATTGTAATACATGAAACTTTTTCCTAAAATTTCTCCGGTAAATCTCCATTTTCACTCCAATAGCTTGTAGCGATATAAGATAGCTTCTTCCTAAAATTTCTTCAATAAATCTTCTTTCCTAAAATTTCATCAGGTGAATCTTCCTTTCCATTCCAATCCAACAGCTTATAGCGAAGAAAGTCAATTTTCGTGGATATACGGGGTGATCAACTGCTTGTAGATATCTTCTTCCTAAAAATTTCTCTCATCAATCTTACTTTCTAAAATTTCTACGGTAAATCTTCCTTTCCATTCCAATAGCTTATAGCGAAGAAAGCTGATTTTCCTGAATTCTGAATTGTGATGCATGATTTGTAATTGCGGTGCATGAACTATAATGCATCCCGATGTACAAATAGATCGGCCTGAAGTTTACTCAAGTAAATGGATGCATCGCAATGCAGAAACTGATGCATCTCGATGCATTGACTTTGAATCGCGATGCGTCGCGTGTCTGATCAAATTTCATTAATTGCATTTCTATCATTTCGCCCCAAAAGTATCTTTTTTTTATTTTAAAAAAAATATGGTGGACTGAAGTAATTACAAATGTCCAAAAAAAAGACTGGTATGTAATTCACCCTTAAAACTATTTAACTTTTTTATTTATTTAAAATGTACTCTTCAAGAGCTCCCTTTTGTGATTGAAGAAACTTGTCCCATCCAGAATTAGATTCTCTATTAGGCATATTTCAAATTAAATTTAGGCACAAAAAAATTACTATAGATATTTAAACTATTTAAATAAAGTAAAGTAAAATAATCTAAATTAACAAAGCGATAGAACCTTATTTATAAAATTTGTTGTATAAAGGTATGAAGAATTGAACTCTTGCCCAAATTAATGCAAATCAAAGTTCCAACAAGTTGAACTATAGACTTAAAAATCCTTCCAATCTTTGAAATCAAGTGGAAGTTTGAAGAGAAAGACAGAGAAGGAAAGAAAAAAAAATCTTAATTTCAAAAGAATGGAAACTTCTCATTTTTTACTAGTCATTATAACTTAATAAAGAAAAGAATTTATTTTCGTTAAAAATTTCCTTTATTATATACCTAATAAAGTGGCATAAATATGCGAAGTTGTTAATGATAATAATAAAAAACAGATTTACAAAACAAGAAGTAAAAAAAACCGAGTCTTACCACGTACGGTACGTATTGGGGGTATATTTATGGAGGGCCTAATCTAATCTCAACAGTAAAGCCGTCTCTGATGTGATGGTAAGATTTTTTGTTTTTGAGTAAAATTTGTCTGTAGCGAGTGAGTGGCTATAGTTTGGAATTTGGATTTTCAATTTGAGTGAAGAGGTTATGTATGGAATTTGTAATGTTCAGTCAAATCACGTTGCATTTAATAATAAGTGAATTGACTAAACACTCAAAAATCGTTCCTAAATTATTGTCATATTACTCCCTCTGTTTTAGACAAAGAGTTCTGATCACGCAGAAATGGTTTTGGGTGACCACGTCAGCTCCGTGTGTAGCAAGTTTCCTTGGTCAAGATGCCTCGGCTCTCTAAAGGCGTTCTTTGGAAGGGATTTGATTACGGGACCTTACATAACCTGTCAAAACAAAGACCGTTAGGGGTGTCGGGGGTTTGACCCGACTATGACCCTCCGGTGTGATAATCAGTATGAGGAGTTAAGAGGGGTTGAGAGGCTTATGTGAGGCTCTCGTGAGTGCACAGGCCGTGTATTGAATACAGGTGATATGGTAGCTGAGAGTAAATGAACTGTGAAGAAGCTTTGTCTTGTAGAGAGTAAATGTTACCTTTTTTTTTTAATGGAAGCTGCTCTCCTGGTATTTATAGCCAAAGGTGGTGTAGTGCTGGTGTGTCTCCCGTAAAAGGAGGAAGGTGTCCATGCTGAGGTATGGTCATGTTGGATATGTTGTCAGGGTAGGTGAGCAGGTAATATCTTCCCTGATTTGAGGGAATGGGAGATTGATAATCATGGGCGCCGCCACACGCCAAAAGGGGTGCTGCCATTAATGAGAATGTATGGGTTCTGTTGGGTTAGGTACTGACACACTGTGGGCATTTAATGCTGCGAGGCCGACCTGCTCCAAGGTCGCATGTGGGTCCTCGTATGTAGTCATCCTCGGTAACGACTTGGGTCTTAGGTCGCGCCGAGGTCTGGTTTGCCCGACGACCTCGACCAGGGGGTCCGAGCTCTTTACAGCCGACGTGGCCCCTGGGTCCACTAGGGAACTACGTGGAAGACACGTGTTGCATGTATTTTGGGAGGATCCCATCAGTAGCCCCCAAGTCCTCGGCTGAATGGATTTATCTTGAAGACGAGGAGTTTATTTAAGAGCTCAATACAACTTCTAAGTCCTTGACCTTCTTTAGTTCCTGTCGGGATGACTTTGGCTTCGACCTTTCCAGGCACCTTGCTGCTCTGATACGACCACTCGCTGGCGAGCTTGATTTTTTGGCATTAGGGGTCATTTTGGTTTTCAATGGTTGTGAGCGTTTTGAAGAGAAACACAAATAGAAAAGAAATGGCGGGCTGCTATGTATGGTGGAGTGAGGAGAGAGATTGAGAGCTCGCGATGATCGGGGTTATGAGGGTTCTGACTTGCTAATGATCGTTATAGTGCGACTGAGTCGAGGAGGTCCGTCCTCGCCACGTCGTCGCTCATAGGAGGATCATGTCAGTAACTCGACGCGACTTATTGTCGAATACGATCATAGTGAGGTCGCGTCTCGTCGTCGTGGCGGTCACGCGGACGAGCTGGCTTATGTCAGCCTCTGGCCAAAATCTGGGGAAGATAACTTCGCTTAGAGGGTCACATCAGATAATTATGAGCGCGATACTCAATATCGCTTTTCATTCAATGCGTGACGTTTCAAATGTCAGGAATACGGCGGAACGCGCCTGACACCGCGCGTCCTTCTCACGATAAGAGGCGTATGGGGTACACTATCCAGAATCTGCCTTGGGTTGACCCGTTTACCCGGGGTATAAATAGGGGAATTCACTGCTTCGTCTTCACTTTTCACAGAGTTTCAGAGAGAATCCTATTCCGGCTACCTGAGCGATTTCCGTCATAGTTCAAACGTCTGCAGTAATCACCATTGCCAACCGTTCTTGCTGCTCCAACCTGATTTCCTATCGTAGGTTGGTTCCTCCCTTCATTTCCATTGCTTTGATGTCTCTTTTTTGAACTGTCTCTTCTGTAAACCGCGTTTATATATTCGCCTTCTGCCGGCGATTTGACTCTGGTATTCTTGATTTCAGGCGGACTGTTCCTCTTCTACTTTCGTTCTCCAGATTCTTCCTTTGATAGAGGTAATCTCCTTGTTTTTGGCATTTGGAAATTTTCAAATTTTACGCAAATGTCTTTTTTGGAGGGAGTAAAGTTTGTGTTCAATCCTGTTGAAATTGTGAGTTCCACGTCCTCGTCGAGCTCGGATTCTTCGAGCTCGTCGTGTCCTTCTAGCTCGTCGTCTAGCATGTCTTCCCCCGAAGTCTTTGCTCGTTCGCCTTCGGGAAATAATATATATAGGCAAGCTGAAGGTCGCTGGGTTTTCGTACCCCCGAGCGCGGCCAGAGCATATTTACTCAACCAGGGTATCGAGGTAGAGGCTTTCTTTGTGGTCGCGGATGACCTTTATTCTGTTGCCGACCTTCCCTCATCGACACCCATGTTAATAATTCGGCCTAGTGAGGTTATAGACGAGCTTTATCACCAATATTTTACCGTTCAGAAGGTGATAGATCGCATTAAGGCAAACCGAGAGAGAAAAATGCGTGAGGCCATTGAGGCTGAGAAAGCTCGCTCTGGCCGGGCTAGAGCTCGCGAGGTCCCCAAGCCCGTGGGGCCGTGTGCCGGCCAGAAGAGATACAAGATGTTAGCTCGCGGCCCCTTATCCGCTCGCAAATTGAGGTCATCTAATGAGTGCGCACGTACGGATGGCGAGGACAAGGGCGGAGCTTCCACTTCGGCCGAGTTGATTCTGAGCGACCTGAGGCTAAGACCAGCAGAGCCCCCAAGGCTTGGGTGAATCAACTCAGCGCAAAGGACCTGACCCTTTGGAATAATAACTACAATCATGCCTTCAATGACTTCCGAGGGTCGTTTATAGCCGGCGATGATCTGACAAAGCTGAGGGGTTTGCGAAGCCGAGTTGGCTTCTATCTCAGTTTCTTTGAGGTCAGTCTTCGTCTCCCTTTGGACCCCTTCTTCTGCTCGTTCTTGAGCGAAATGTCTGCTCATCCTCTGGATCTCTCCCTCAACACCGTGAGGATGTTGATGAGCTTTGCGGTAGTTACTCGGCTGCTCGAATTCGAACCCAGTGTCAACCTCTTCCGCCACTACTTCCTTGTTTGCCAAACTTTGGATCGAACTCGGATTAACTGCAAGTCCCAGAACTTTGGGGTGAAGCTGTTTACCGAGACTCCCAACAAGGTGAGTGGTTGGGCTGATAAAGTGATCGGGATTGAGTGCCGCCGAGGATGGAATTTTCCCTTGCCGACGAGGCAGTTCGATATCCCTGCTCGCAAAAGGGACGAGCTTTCTGCTTATGAGCAGCAGGCGAAAGCTGCCATTGAGGGGGAGCTCGGATTCGAGGGGAAGGTCTCAGCCCGTTTATATCATTGGAGGCGGCTCCTCGAGGATGAAGGGTTGCTGCGGGCAGCAGGCCTTTCAAAGAAAGAGGTGGGAGGCGTCGTGCCTTTGTGCACTATGCCCGAGGTGAAAAGTTTTCCGGGCTGGTGCTTACACCAGAAACTGCTCTTCTGCGAGCAATGCCCATCCTGCAAGGGCGAGCTGGAGAAGGAATGCGACCCTTGTAAAATCCGAGAACTTTGAACTTGTAATTTAATCTTGAGTCTTTAGTTTCAACTCGGTTATCTGACTTCTCTTTTCTTTTGCAGCAATGTTTAATCTTGACAAGTTCCTCGCTTCTAAGGGTGGCCTGGCTGAGGCTGCTAGAGCTCGGGCAGAGGCGTTGCCCGTCAACCTCCAAGCTGCCAAGGAATCTGAAACTGCTCCAGTGATTCTGACCATGGCTGTGGGCCCTGCTCCGACCAAGGACCAGGTCGCTGAGAAGCAGGTTGGGGCCAAGACAGCCCGGTCCAAGTCATCAACTGTCTCGGAGCCTTCTCGCAAGAGGAAGAAGGTTTCCGCCGAGAAAGGGTCCACCGCAACTGTTGAAGGAGCCGGGGAAGGCAGTCAGCCTGAGCAGCCATCTTCTGAGGCTGGGGATAAAGCCGAGGAGACCTCGGCGGCGCCTCCGACCTCTGAACCGGCGGGCTCCCCCCGTTCTGCCGACGTGCCTCTGTGGCTCAAGCCGGGGTACGAGGTTCCCACCAGCCGTGGCGGGATTGAGCTGGCGAAGGCCATTGGGGAGGTCCCCAGCCTCACCAACGTGGTGGCCTCGATTGACCGGTCTTCGGACGCCGTCGTCGCTGGCCAGGGCATCCTCCTCCGATGCTTAAATGATGAACTTGTGGAGAGGATGTCCGAGATGGGGAGGATGCAGCTTCTCGGGACAGCGGGCCTTGCTCTTGGAGAGGTATCCTCTGTTGCTTTTCTTTCTACTTTATGAAGTGATTTGTTTTCCTTGCCTGATAAAGTTATTTTTGTTCATGCAGTTGGCGGGGACTTTGCATACCCTCGGTTGCGAGCTCAGCGATTCTCGCTCCGAGGTTAAAAAGCTGACGGCTGAGCGGATTCAGTAAAATAATGAACAAGGGCGGTTGATCAGCGATCTCCGTGCCTCAAAAGAGGAGACCAAGCGCGCCAAGGCCCAACTCGCCGTTTCCGAGGACCTCAAGAAGAAACTTGAGCAAAATCTTGAGAGGGTCCAAGCTTCGGTGACCAGACTGACCGAGGAAAGGGATATATTGTCCGAGGACAAACAGCAGCTCGAGCAACGAGCTTTATCTGCTGAAGAGAAGGTTGCTCGGCTGGAGCGAGAGCTTGCTGCAGCTAAGGCGAACCCTCCTCGCGATCAAATTTTGAAGGAGTTCCAGGAGTCTCCTGCCTTCGGCGACGTGATCGTTCCATATTATATCCGAGGCAGGGAGCACGTCCTGAGGGTGGCCGCTAGGTCTGGAGTCCGTCTCAGCCGTTTGCTAGAGTGGGGCCAGTCTGAGTTTTTTAGTGATCTGGCAAGGAGCGGGCACGAGCTGGTGCCCTACACGGCCGCGGAGCTAGTCACCCTTCATGCTCATGATGCTGAACAAGGCAAGGGTCCTTGGACTCCACCTACTCCTTTGAGCCATAATTTCAGGAGTGTGGTGGACATCCTTCAGGCGGACCCCGCTGCCACATTTGATGGGGATGCTCGGCTGAGGGATTTTGAGGGCGAGAAGACAAGCCGTGATGCTGATAGGGCTTTGTAAATAGTCTCCTCGCTATGTCGAGCTTTCCACTCTTTTGTGAATGTAATTTGATACTGGCCTTTGTGCCGATGTAAACACTGGCCTTAGTGCCGATGTGCTATGTAAAGTATTTTTGCTTTATTTTACTTGTTTGATTTTATGAATTGCCATAGTAATTTTCAAACGTGGCTACTTGGTTTGAGTTTGTTCAAGTGTTCAGTTTTTGCGAGGTGAACTCCTCGTTTGAGTAAAGTTCCGCTTTTGTTTTTGGCGAGGAACTTTAGTTGAGCGTTGAGATTCCGCCCTTTTGTTTGGCGAGGAATATTAGCTCGTAAATGAATTTAGAGGTTCCACCGTATTTAGGCGAGGAACTTAATCATATTAGTTCGTAAATGAATTTAGAGGTTCCACCGTATTTAGGCGAGGAACTTATTCAATTGAGTTCTTTGGCGAAGAACAAGCCTTTGTGTTTATTTGAAGTGTCAGGGAATAAATGTAGATTAGGAATGCCAAACTCGTAATTTCATTGATAAGAACATGTTTACAATTTCACAACGATGTACAACATTTTTTCTCCATTCACTGATAGTATCTTCGAAGGTGGTCGGCGTGCCATGGATTTTTCAGCTCTTTTCCGTCTTGGTCAGCCAACCTGTATGTGCCTTCTCTGATCATGCCCGTGATTTGATAGGGTCCTTCCCAATTAGGTGAGAGCTTGTTCCTCGTCGCGTTTCACCCAGTGACCTCGATCTTTCGAAGTACCCAATCCCCTACAGAGAAGGATCTCGGCTTCACCCTTTTGTCGTGATGGCTTTTTGCTAGTTGCTTGTAGTTCACCATCCTCATCCTCGCTTCAAGTCTCTTTTCTTCGAGCTGGTCCAAGTCAAGTGTCCGAGCTTCTCTGTTGGTTGCTTCGTTGAAGTGAGTAACTCGAAGGGTTGGAAGGGCCATCTCGACGGGTGCCATGGCCTCAGAGCCGTAAGTTAAGGCAAAGGGGGTTTCTCCTGTTGGTCCTCGGACCGAGGTGCGAATGCTCCAAAGCACAGCGGGGAGCTCGTCGTACCACCTGCCTTTCTTCTCGTCCAGGCTTCTTTTTAGAGCGTGGAGGATCTGCTTGTTCCCTGCTTCAGCCTGGCCGTTTCCCTGGGGATGGGCTACCGAGGACATCCAATGCTTGACATTCATGCGCTCGCAGCTCGCCGTGAACTTGGTTGAGAATTGAGTACCATGGTCCGAGACAATTACTCGTGGTAACCCAAATCGACACCAGATGTGATCATGCACGAAACTGATGGCCTTGTCCTCGGCAATGCTGGCTAGCGGCTTAGCTTCCACCCACTTGGTAAAATAATCGACCGCGACGATCACGAACTCGCAGTTTCCCTTAGCTTTAGGGAAAGGACCGATGAGGTCTATTCCCCACATGTCAAAGGGCCAAGCTGCGATGACTGGAGTTTGAGGGACTGCTGGAAGGCGAGGAATGTCCGCAAATCTCTGGCATTTGTCGCATTTTCTCATGTACGCTTCTGCATCCTTTCTCAAGCTCGGCCAGTAGTACCCATGGAAGATGATCCGGTCTGCAAGGGTCCTCGCTCCGGGGTGTCCCCCACATACTCCCTCGTGGACCTCAGCGAGGAGATCCTCTGTGATCTCTGGTCGCACGCATCGGAGTAGTGGCTTGGTGAAGGATTTCCTATAGAGGGAACCTCCAATCACAGTGTACCTTGCTGCTCGCTTCCTCAGGACTTGGGCCATGATTTTGTCGTCGGGCTGTGTTCCCAGCTCGATATACTCTTGGATCTCGTCAATCCAGCATCTTTGAGTGGGGATGATAGGTAGAACAGGCTCCTTGTTGATGGAGGGAACCTCCAAAAATTCAATCATTATCCCTCCCGGAAGGTCCTCGAGCTCGCCAGAAGCTATCTTTGACAGGTAATCTGCTCGAGCGTTGTTCTCCCGGTCTACTTGTTGTAGTTCCCAATATGTCAGTCCAGCCAGTAGTTTCCTCGCCAGCTCGCAGTATTTCAACAAAGTTGGGTGAATGGCCCCATACTCCCCGAAAATTTGCCTTACAACGAGCTGTGAGTCACTGATTATGACGAGACTTTTCACCCCGATCTCTTTGGCCAGTTCAATTCCAGCGATCAGTGCTTCGTACTCGGATTGATTGTTCGACGCTGGGAACTTGAAGCGAATTGCTTTGCTGATCTCCTCTCCTTCCGGGGAAAGTAAGGATAAACCTGCACCGCTGCCCTTCTTGCTGGCTGAGCCGTCGACGTAAACTGTCCAAAAGGTTGGCGGCCTAGACCCATTTGATTTCGTTCTTCCTATGGGCGAGTTGGGATGACTGTCAGAAGTGCTCGCTTCCTCGCTTGCAACCGTGTCATCCTTCACGAATGATGTTTCAGCGATGAAGTCAGCCAAAAATTGGGCCTTGATCGCTTTTCGCAGCTCGTAAGTAATATCATACCCTGATAGCTCGACGGCCCATTTCATCATCCTTCCCGCGACGTCCGGCTTATGAAGGATTTGTCTGAGGGGCAGGTTGGTGTAGACTATCATGGCATGAGTCTGGAAGTAGTGTCTTAATCTTCTGGCCGCTACGATCAAAGCTAAGACCACCTTTTCTACGTTCAAGTACCTCGTCTCGACATCAGATAGTGCATGCGAGACGTAATAGATTGGTCTTTGGGTGGCCTTGTCATCTCGAAGCAGGACTGCTGCCACAGCGAAGTCAGTCGCGGCGAGGTAGATGGAAAGGACCTCGGCTGGCACCGGGCTAGAGAGTAACGGTGGGCTACCGAGATACTCTTTCAGCTCGGCAAAGGCCTTATCACACTCCTCGTTCCATGCAAAGTTCTTCCTTCCTCGCAACACTTTCAGGAAAGGTAAGCTTCTGTCAGCTGCTCTTGCGATGAACCGACTTAGGGCTGTGATGCGACCATTCAGCTGTTGGATTCCCCGTATTGAGGTCGGAGCTCGCATGTCCACCAAGGCTTTGATCTTTTCCGGGTTAGCTTCAATGCCTCTCTCATTCACCATATACCCGAGGAATTTCCCTGCCGTTACCCCAAAGGCGCACTTGGCGGGGTTCAATTTCATTCCATTCTTCCTGAGGTTGGTGAATGTCTCATGCAGGTCGGCGATGTGGTCGGTGTCCTTGGTTTTGATGACCATGTCGTCAATGTATGCTTCTACATTGCGGCCGAGTTGCTCCCCGAACACCTTGTTGACCATTCTCTGGTAGGTAGCTCCTACATTCTTCAGCCCAAATGGCATCATCTTGTAATAGTAAAGGGCCCCTGCAGCTCGGAAGGCGGTCAGCTTCTTGTCGGCTAACCACATTCTGATTTGATGGTACCCCGAGTAGGCATCTATGAAGCTTAAGATCCGGTAACCTGCGATCGCGTCGACGAGTTGGTCTATTCGCGGCAAGGGATACCAGTCCTTTGGGCAAGCTTTGTTGAGATTGGTGAAGTCTACGCACATTCGCCACTTTCCGCTTGTCTTCTTCACCATCACAACATTGGCGATCCAGGTCGGATAGAGGATCTCTTCGATGATATCAGCTCGCAACAGCTTCTCGATCTCTTCCTTTATCGCAGCTTGCTTTTCTGGCGAAAAGACTCGAGGTCGTTGCTGAATAGGTGTGACGGTTTTGTCCACACTTAGTTTATGCACAGCAACCTCTTCGTCTATGCCCTGCATATCCTCTACCTTCCATGCGAACACGTCCTTGTTAGCTCGCAAGAACCTGATTATTTCTTCCCTCTCATTCTCGGGTATCTCCATTCCAACTTTGATCTTTTGCTCTGGATAATCAAAGTTTATGACCACCTCGTCAATGTTTTCGTGAGGCAGTATGTCAGCTTCGTTCCGATTATCCAGACTTTCGACGACCACCACCTTGGGTCCTCGGGCGTCCGGTCCAAAATCGACATCGTCGAAAGTTTTGGGGTCCGTGCCATCTTTTTCTTGCGGGCTATTTTTCTTAGCCCGCTTTGATTGCTATGCCTCTGTCTGACTGAGCTCGGCCTCTCTGGCGAGCTTGCTGGTTTCACTGGTCTCTGCAGCCGTTTTCTCGGCTTCCTTTCTTTCCATGATTCTTCCTTTCTCTGGGATCATTTTTTCAGGGTGGCCTCCTGAGGTTGTTGTCATCACTTTCCTCTTCTCCTCGTTCTGTCTCACGAGCTTCAGATAGTTCAGGGTGCTCTTGGGATCATTCTTCATCATTCCAATTCCCTGTTTTGTTGGGAATTTTATCCTTTGATGTGCGGGGGAGGAGACCATGTCGAACTTGATTTGGGCAGGAAGCCCGAGAATGGCATTGTATGGGGACGCCAGGTCGAGGATGAGGAAGGTGACATCTTCGGTCCTTGTCCTCTCCTGCTCGCCGAGGGTCACTTGGAGGGTGATCATTCCTTTGGCCCTGGCTTTGTGGCCTGTGAATCCTTCCAGTTGTACACCGCATGGAGTAAGATGAGCGTCCTGAAATCCTAACGCCCTGAAGCAGGAATCAAACATCACATTTCTTCCTGCCCCAGTGTCAAACAGGACTCTTCTTACAAATCGACTTCCAATCTGAACTCGGAGTGTTAGAGGTTGTTCCTTGGCAACGGGGTTGGTGGCGAGCTCGCTTGGGTAGAAGACTATCCCCTCCTCGTCTCTCTGCGGAAGTGGGCTGAACGTCTTGTCCAAGTTGTGGATGGTATTCTTGAGTTGAGTGATACTCCTCGTATCCTCCAGTATTGTATGGACCTCGGCATCCTCGCCTGCGGGGACGTCAACCCTTGGTGCATCTCTTGGCCGAGGTGGTTGCTCGCCCTCTCTCCGTTCAAACCTCCTGAGGGATCCCTGGTCTACCAGTTTTTGGATCGCTCTTTTCAACTCTCTGCAGTCCTCGGTGTTATGTCCAATCTCGTTGTGGTAAGCGCAACGCTTATTCGGGTTCCTGGGTCTTTCTGGTTCCTTCATTGGGAAGGGCCTCTGGATCTTGTTTTCTCGAAACAGCACGTTCATTATGTGCTCTCGGCTGGCATTGAGAGGAGTAAAGTGCTCGTCCTTCTTGTGGAACTTGCTACTTTTCCCCTTGTATCCAGATTGCTCCTTCTTCGGCTCTTTACTGCCGACCTCCTTGGAGTGGCTTGCTTTTTGACCTTTTCCCTTGTTCTTTTTAGACTCAATCTCAGTTTCTGTTTCCCCGATCTTTTGTGCAGCGAGGTACATGGCTGCACTAGTGGCAGGTCGTCTGAGATTGAACTCGTGGGTCATCATTCGGCTGGATTCCGGCTTCGAAACAGAGGATGATCATTTGATCGGGGACATTCTGCAGCTCGGCTGCGACTTCCTTGAATCTTTTCAGATAATCCTGGAGGGGCTCGTCCTCGCCTTGTTTGCACTTGGCCAGGTCGGACTGGCTTTTGGGAAGGTCGCCAGCCGATGAGAATTTCTCCAAGAATTTCTTTTTAAAGTCATGCCAATCGGCGACTGACCCTTTTTCCAGCTCTTCAAACCACTTTAACACAGCTCCTTCAAATGTGCTCAGAAACGCTTTGCACCATAGATCCAACTTGTTGGTGCAAATGCCCATTTTTGCCTCGAAGCTAGAGACATGCTCCTTGGCGTTTGTCTTCCCTTCATACGACTTAAGGGCAGGGAGTTTCAGGCGGGAGTCCGGTGACGTATCTCTGATTCTTCTGCAGAATGGGGCGAACTGGTCTCGGGGTTTGATGGAGAGGTTGCTGTTTCAAGGCGTCTAACCTCTCGCGAAGGCGGTTGAGCACGGTTCAGTGTGGTTTCTCTGTTCGTCGTTGCAGGCGAGGAGGTTTGCCTTCTCCTCTTCGTTTTTTGAACGAGGAAGCATTCGATCGAGTTTCACTTTTTTCCGGGGTGGGAGATCGCGGGCGAGTCCCGATCTGGCCCTGGTTTGAGATCTCCCTCTGGTGGGCTCCTGCTCCCTATGCGACCTCGAAGAATACGAAATTCTCGAGTGCACACTCCCCCTTTGTCGAGTCCGCTTATGCGGTCGGGCTATTCTATCATGAACACTAACTTTCGTGCGGACTCTCTCATGAACGCTCCGTACGGTTGCCTGGAGCCGAGGTTCGTGAGTGAGGTCGCCCTTGTGATCCTCCAGTCTGTCCGCGGTGGGTGCTCTCCCTACGACCTTCACCATGCCCGGCATCACGTTGAGGGGCGACTACGCGACGAGCCAGCTCGTGCTCGCGTCTTTCCAACTCCCTCTGTCTTTCGAGGTAAGCTTTCTCCCTGTGAATATGCTCTAACTCGGCCAAGTCCCACTCTTTTTGAGTGAGGGGCCTTGGCTCTGCTCGAGCGGATAGTGTTCCTTCTGTGCGGGGTCCCCGTATTTACGTTGCTCGCAGCTCTCTCTTCGCTGCCCGCTGTTCGTCTTTTTCTCTTTTCCAGTTGGCTGTTTCCTTTTGGCTATCGTCTGAGCCGGTTTCAAGGCCCTCGCTGTTTCAGTGACCTTGATCGGCGTTTCGAGGACGGGATTAGGAGGTTGCTCGGTTGTCAGTTCAGTAGCTCGCGGGGGCTGTACCTCCGCTTGAGGAGCTACTGAAGGAGTTGGAGGAGGTGGCTGTTTGGTGGGAGTTTGCTTGGAGGTGGCCATTTACTCTTTTGTTTTTTGAAGATTTTTAAGAGGTCCCGGCAACGGAACCAAACTGATCACGCAGAAATGGTTTTGGGTGACCACGTCAGCTCCGTGTGTAGCAAGTTTCCTTGGTCAAGATGCCTCGGCTCTCTAAAGGCGTTCTTTGGAAGGGATTTGATTACGGGACCTTACACAACCTGTCAAAACAAAGACCGTTAGGGGTGTCGGGGGTTTGACCCGACTATGACCCTCCGGTGTGATAATCAGTATGAGGAGTTAAGAGGGGTTGAGAGGCTTATGTGAGGCTCTCGTGAGTGCACAGGCCGTGTATTGAATACAGGTGATATGGTAGCTGAGAGTAAATGAACTGTGAAGAAGCTTTGTCTTGTAGAGAGTAAATGTTACCTTTTTTTTTTAATGGAAGCTGCTCTCCTGGTATTTATAGCCAAAGGTGGTGTAGTGCTGGTGTGTCTCCCGTAAAAGGAGGAAGGTGTCCATGCTGAGGTATGGTCATGTTGGATATGTTGTCAGGGTAGGTGAGCAGGTAATATCTTTCCTGATTTGAGGGAATGAGAGATTGATAATCATGGGCGCCGCCACACGCCAAAAGGGGTGCTGCCATTAATGAGAATGTATGGGTTCTGTTGGGTTAGGTACTGACACACTGTGGGCATTTAATGCTGCGAGGCCGACCTGCTCCAAGGTCGCATGTGGGTCCTCGTATGTAGTCATCCTCGGTAACGACTTGGGTCTTAGGTCGCGCCGAGGTCTGGTTTGCCCGACGACCTCGACCAGGGGGTCCGAGCTCTTTACAGCCGACGTGGCCCCTGGGTCCACTAGGGGACTACGTGGAAGACACGTGTTGCATGTATTTTGGGAGGATCCCATCAAGTTCACTTTTCTTTTATAGAAGTCAACATAAAACTAAATCAAATAAAAAATTTACATATTTTACTTATATTTTGAGTAATAAAATTTCATTAATTAAAAACTATCTTAATAATACTATGGATTACAACTTTAATAACTTTATAAAAATCACTGGATTTATGTTAATTATTGGTCAAACTTTAGCTTAGTTGACAAAAAAAAATCAAAAGTGGGTTCTTTGCCTAGAACGGAGGGAGTACTTTTTAATCAAACTAACTATTTTCAAAATGAAAATTTTTATGTATATTTTAAAATTATTTTTTAAATTCTTATATATATATATAGCAAATTTTACTTAAAAACAGTCTATTTAACTAAAAAAAGTTAAATAAGACAATAATTTAGAAACGAAAAAAATATAAAAGTTAAATAATTTTTGAGTGCAAACTTTTTTTCGTCAACTCGATCTCAAACGTTCACTCAATTATTTAGTACAACTTAGCATCGTATTTAACTACAGTACATTGCGAGCATAGTAATGAATTTTGTATCGTACCCTTCGGGGAGGCAATTTTTTTACCCAATCCAATGGGTCATCCATTATTATACCCATTAAAAATGACTTATTGGATTAACAGATTAACACTCATATATTTACATAGGTGTTAAATAGGTTATTCAATATGTATCCAATAATAATATGGGTGTTTTTGGATTTTAACCCGGTTATCAGAAAGTTACTCGTTAATAGTTTTAAAGGTTAAGTGCACCACAAGTCCTCAAAGTTTAGGCTTGTACACAAATAGTTCTCGATTTTAGAATTGTCTCACCATTTATCAAAGTATGCAATTTTGGCCCACCATTGGTCCCTGTAATGGACGACATTAAGGTTGGGACCGTTAAGTGAGCATGTGATCACTCACATGCCTTTTACTCAAGACAAATAAGTCGATTTCATTTCCATTTAAATGAGTTATTTTCGTTATCATATTTGTGTAATATACACAAAAATAAGGGGGGCATGTGAAAATTTTACCCCTTTTCTTCTTCTCGCCTTAAAGTCCCCAACACTCGCCAATCTTTACCTTCCCGCCGGCTCCGGCGACCGCCTCCTCTGTTCTGGCCGAATCTGCGCTTTCCGATTTCCATGATTCCCGACGTTATCCCTACTTTATCCATTTCCATTTTCGTAGTTACTTTTTTGACGAGGAAACATGACCAGAGCAACTCCGATTCTCTGATGAATCAAACAATCTTGGGGACGCAAACCTCTGTACCCATTCCCAAAGTCCCTCCCTCTCTCTCTCTCTCTCTCTCTCTCTCTCTCTCACACACACACACAGAGCTCTTAAAAGCTCTGTTCAAAGACCAATCTTGAGGATTGTTCAATTTCATGGCCAAATAGAAAGTGGCAACCTAAGTAAGAGGTCGCGAAGGCCATGCCTTTGCCTATAGCACACGGCAGCCATGACAAACTCTAATGAGTTCGCCGGACCTTAAAACCTCCAAATCCAGTCCAGATGTATCTTTCACTACCCACGAAAATCTCAATTAACCAAACACAATAGAAACCACAATAACTCATTTCCATGGCTTCAACACACGATTCGAAAGTCGTGAAACCAGCCTTGTACGCGCAAGAGAGAGAGGGGAGGGGTTTGGTCGTTGTTAGTGCCAGAGAAGAAGAAGAGGAGGGGCAATTCACGACAATCCACAATTTCTAGCCCACTCTACATTTGGGGAAGGAAGGGGGTAAAATTTACACATCGCCCCCTTATTTTTGTGTATATTACACAAATATGATAAAGAAAATAACTCATTTAAATGGAAATGGAATTGACTTATTTGTCCTGAATAAAAGGCACGTGACTGATCACATGCCTACTTAACGGCCCCAATCCTAACACCGTCCATTACAGGGACCAATGGTGGGCTAAAATTACATACTTTAGTTAGTGGTGAGACAACTCTAAGATTGGGGACTATTTGTGTACAAGCCTAAACTTCGGGAACCTGTGGTGCACTTAACCCTAGTTTTAATGTTGGTTCAAAATTGTTAGAAGTGATTTTATCTTATTCCTATGCCCGCCCTCAATGACTTCTTTTTAATTGGCAGCCTTCTTGTGCTAGGTACCTACCTCTCTTCTTCCTAACCCTCCCTCAACCCCCACTCAGCAACTGCTACAGGCCACACACCCACACACACACACACACACACAAAGCAATTACTCCAACACACACTAGTTCACGAAACTCACACCCGCACACACACACACATTTAAATACTTGGGTTTTGTTTATTTCTATAATAATATAACTGGTTTTTTTTTTTTTTAAGTTAGTTATTGTTTTTAACATTATAGTCTTACATAATAATTGCCCAATACTACTATTTGATTTCTATTTTCTTTTCTCTTCGCAGCCGGTTAGAATTACATTAATTTTCTTTATCCTTTTTATCAAATAATTGTGTGTGTTAATATTCGTTGTAATTTTTGCCAGTATTGTTGATCATCATTTTTGTTTTAGAAATGAAGAGGCTAAGGGGACTAAAATGGTGTCCAAATAATGAGTCAAAGCCATTTTCAGTGTGTCTTTAATTTATACAAAAAAAGGTGTTTTAACGTATTGTATTGTACAATACTTTGCATGAAGTGTTGTATAAGATATCATCTTCAATTTTTTTTTTTGAATATATTTCTTTTATATTATTTTTCTTCTATAAAAGGTGATCAAGTTTATTAGATAAATTTGGATAATACTCATTTATTAATGGATAGAATTGAGTATTATCCAATCATACTCATTAATATTTAGTGAGTGTTATTGAATAACTAGTTTTACACCCGTCCGTTTAACGCACGGACATATATTTTTTTCAACTAAATAACACTTAAATAAAATAAAGAAAAAAATTAAAATAAAAAGAATAAATGGAGGTAAAGTAATGTTGGAGATAACTAATTAAATAGAAATACAATGATATATCGATAATATTATAGTTTCTGAAAAAAAAATTCTTTTACACAAAATTTGATGTTTTATTTCTTGGTTTTCCCTCTTTAGCACATATTTTTTAATTAAATTATTTATGAATAGTATAAATTACTTTTTCTTAAATTATATTACATAAATAAAAAAAATAAAAATCATTCTAGTGAAATTTATAAAATAATTATAAAACTTGGTTGTCATTGTATAATTTCAAGTAATTACATAAATTGAAAAAAAAGAAAAAATGTTCTATTTTAAATAATTTTTTTTAAATTATAGAATATTGTTTTTATTAATGTAATACTTTATAACATCTTTATAGAGTATAATTTAATTTTCCTTAGTTTATTCTTTGTATTTTGTTTTTCCTCTTTGTTCTAGAAATTAATGATTAATATTTCGTATATTCGAAATTTACATAATTAATAATTAATATTTCAATTAAAAATTACATAAATTGAAATAAAATAATAATTTAAAAATATTATTTTCATTGACAACGGTTCAATTGAAAATATTGTCAAATGAAAAACAAGATAGAGAGAGAGTGTGAGCGGTGGACTTTGTTTGTCACTTTTTTCAATATCACTTTGTTCAACTCATGGTTTGGATATATAGTAATATTAAATGCTCTATGAAAATGTTCTATTTTTGTCAAGTAATTTTTTGCATATTGTACTATTTTAAGACTTGCTTGTCATTATATATATATATATATATATATATAGATTAATATTTCAATTAAAAATTACATAATTTGAAAAAAATTAATTAAAAAATATTATTTTCATTGACAACGGTTCAATTAAAGTACGGAAAGGAAGGGAAGGAGGCTGGAGAGAGAGAGAGAGAGAGAGAGAGAGAAAGGGGGGAGAGAGTGTGTGAATGAGTATGCCACTTTTTTCAATGACACTTTTTTCAATGCACTTTTTTCAATGTCACTTTTTTCAATTCATGGTTTAGATGTAATTAAAGATTATATTATTATTTTATATTTATTGTTTTGTATTTTCGAGAAAAAATTTAAATGTATAATATGAAGTTAACTTTCTATTTTTGGTAAGTAATATTTTGGCGGGATTTTTCCTTATTTAGACTTATTAGGTTTTATATATATATATAGATACCTAAAATTACTCATTAATCTTTGGGCAGTTAATAATTTTACTCAAACTTATCCGAATATACTAAGAGCCTGTTTGGTGTAGCGTTTTGAAAACGCAGTGTTTTAAAAACGCAGCGTTTCTAAAACGCAGATTATTTAAAACGTGACTTTTTTCTTTATAAATGCGTTTGAGATATTATGTAAAAACGCTGCTTTTTATTCCCTACTGCGTTTTAGGAAAAAGTTAGGAATTTCAGCGTTTGAAAACGCAGCTGCGTTTTGAAAACGCAGCGTTTTCTACCGCAGCATTGAAACACTAAGTTAAGGAATAAGCTGCGTTTTAACCCTGCGTTTTGGCCAAAACGCGCAAACAAACGGGCTCTAAATAGCCACCCTTACGTACCCTGGATGTGCTTATGCCTTATAGACTCGTATGCACTAGTGGTTTTTTTCAAAAACTAAAACGGAAAGATATGTATCATTTCTATCTCGCGCTGACCCGAGATCATATGTGAAACCTCGTCCGGTGCTCGAGGAGGAGAACAAACACATGAAAATCATGATTTTAAAATTAATTTTTGATGCTAAAATCCTGTAATGCAAGTTCATGATTTTTTTTTTTAAAACAAAACAAAACCTCAATGGTATGACAACGAGCTGGAGAACATAACACAAAATACAGTTTGTAAATATGAACCTCATTGAGCAACAAGCTCGGAAACAATAACATTAACATAATCAGAGTGCGCGGAAATAACAAGTGTTTAAATATATACACCAAGCCCGACAACCTTATCGGAGTTAACAAAAGAATAAAACACAAGTACAAGTATAACCACAATCTACCCAACTTTACAAAGTTTATCTAACCATGTATAACTTCGGCCTCACTAAAAGAAAAATATAAGGCTCAAGGAACTTCTAACCAAAAGAAGAACTTGACAAGCTCGCCAAGACGGTGCAACAACTTGCTACGGGTTCCTCGCCGGACCGTGATCTAAGGAAAACAAATAAACACGAAACGGGGTAAGTCGAAACTCAATAAACTACTAATGTAACAATATGACATGCTAGATGCAAGACAGTAATATTAACAAGTATAACATGTTATTGCATCATATATCATTTCCAAGATAAGGCATATAACAAGTATAACATGAAGTCACAAGACCCTATATTACATAAGAGGTTCAACGATCGCCAACCGTCCCATACCGATTGGAAATCATGACCAACATTCGCTTGTATAGGAAGCACATAAGAATGATATGTAAACACATTTAAAAGGATACCGTGTCGAGGTACACCTCCGACCGAACCAATACTTCTAACCAATCAACCAATGTAATACTAAATATCGGAGCCGTTGTTGATGTACTCGATCAATGAACCAAAACCAAGAACTCAAAATCATAATACCATGTGAACCATTTTATGTATCCACGTCGACGGGTGCCCTCGGTCCCTATAACCCGAGAATTCACCACGAAAATAGCTTGCCAAGGTTGCGTTTATTTCATATAACAATTAGCGTTATTCCTCTATCGTGGCCAATGGTAGGGCGAGGTCCGATGTATTGGCCTTCAACTATTACGTAACCCCGGCTCACGCAATAATCGAGCGTCAATACACCGCCAAACAAATATGACATGGACTTAACTAAATGCTCAAGTAAATGTTTACTCGACATTTAAAATAAACAAGTCATACTCCAAAGTAGGGAGTACAACCATAATATAAGAACATGAATGTCTCAAGTAGGTCATAATAATCTCACTTCACAAAATTAATCAACACACGAAAATTACGACAATTATCATAACATCAACAAACACAAATTGTGTAACCAAATTATCCAACGAATGATCTCTCGAATCATCAAGGAAATTCGAAATCACACACGTGGTCTCATTGATTATAAAATCCTAACGAACTCCGTTAGAGTCATTTTTTGTTTCTAGTGAGTTAGAGTTTACGCGAATCAAATATACCATAAACTTAACAATTAGTATCAATTCTTTGTATACCCAACATGTTAAAACAAGTCTCTCAACACATGCAACAAGTCAACCACGAAATTCTATGGTCAATATAGCAACATGCACTCAAACATGGTGATTTTCACAATTTACAAGTCTAGAATGTCATCCAAGACATAAATAGAGAAGACGAGGGGTAGTAGCTTACCTCTTGATAGTTTAAAGCCAAGGAATCCTACTTGTAATCAAGGAAAGTGTTTCCCTAGTCTAGAGCATCACAATGGCGAAGACGGATCGTCAATCTGACTCCGAATGCTCAAATTATGACACTTTATTTCTCTTACTCACTCTCTACTCTCTTTTTAGATTCCAAGGTTGATGGTGAAGAAATGGGGAGTAAAATGAGACTCCCATGGTGTTAAGGAGACCAAGAAAGGCTGGCAAGAGGTTTCAACTCGTGGGTGAATATTAGCCTTTGAAAACAAGGTAAATGGTCAACACACTTAAAAATCACAAAAGCTGTCTCAGAGGGGCGCGCTTGAGCGTGGAATTTGGTGCGCTAAGGTGCGGGAACGCGCTAGGTCGTGCGTTCTGCGCACTAAGACGCGTCCTCAGCTGAACTTTTGGTCTGATTTTGAGTAAACTTCAGTAAGTTGCTCACTAGGGCGCGTCCATGGTGCGCTAGGGCGAGTATGAGGCTTTCCAAAAGTGTTTAAATGTTTCCTAAGTGTTCCCAAGTGATCCAAACATGATCCCCAACCTCAAATCAAGTCCAAGAAACATCTGAAACTCAATCAAAACTATGTCAAACAAGGCTATGAATGCAACACATTACAACCACGAATGATCAACGGATTCAAACCCAAATCAAGGCATATGAAAAGCATGAAATCAACGTGAATGCTATAACATGTTTGAATGAAGAAATGTACATGAAATGTCGATGATACTAAATGAAGTTGATAACCAAGTGCATGCAAAAGTTACGAATGATGCGGGCGTTACAATTTCACTTAAATTTTTGATCTGTACCAGTCCTTATATTGACTCGATTTATTGGGAGTTAAGAGCATCCACGATGGAACATGTTATCAAAACTCTAAAACTCATTTTAGAGTTTTTTTACCCCCTCCACACCACCCCCCCTATCCCACAGTTAGAACATCCACAGTGGTGTCACCCAATACCACACTCTAAACATCTCGTTTTATATTACAGTTCTACTTTTTCAACACCCTAAAAAAGAATTCACTCCAATAAGCACCCTCTATATACAACCCTCTAAAAATTAATTCTCGCCCATCTTAACTAACAAACCTAACTACCATTCTATCTTCCCTCTTTTTCATTTACATTTTCCTACCACAATCGGAATGAAATATTTATATTTTAATTATATTCTATTAAAAATATGTTCTATATTTTAATAATATTAATTACTGTATTATCTAAAAATATATGTCAATCTAAGAGGTAATTTATGTTTAAGAAACATTTTCATTTTTTTAATTCTCTCATATATTAAGGATACAAGACAAATAATTTTTTGTAGTTAAAAAGAATTCGTAGTTAATTCACAAATTTTATATAATAAAAAAAATATCTTTCTATTTGATTGATTGATAAAATTAATGATGATAACTTAACAAGAAAATATGTATATCAGTTACTTGCAATGGCGTGAATATTAAGAAAAAAATATGTGATCAACGGCGTGAATATTAAGAAAAAAATAGGTGTTATAATTAATTTTTAAAGCTTATATGTTTTTCTTTTTCTGAAGTAACAAAAATAAAAAATAACTCAATTTTGATCACCCAAGTAATACTATTTATCTAAAAGTCTATTTATATTTAAAAGATAGTTTATTTAATTTTAGGAGAAGATGCGTAATAGAGTGTTCATTCTGAAATCAAATAGAATAAAAACTCTAAAATTAATTTTATAGGTTGCTAAAAACAACTATTGTAGTTATAGTTGCTCGTAGACATTACCCCATCCTCTTATCAACTAATACTCCTTTTAAATAGGGAGTAATACTTTTTATCCGAAGAGGACATAGATTCGTACACCTCTAACTTTCTGTCACATCCGTGGGTCCCACAAACATTAAAATCCCTCTCTCCTCATTTACGATGGAAAATTATACTCAGTTTGAAGGAAAAATTGAATGATAATTAGCTAGAAGAGAAAATTTTAATTTTTAAAAGGTTGTATATTAAGTGTTTTTTGGATTAAATTTTTTTTAAAGTGTTAAAAAAATAAAAATAAAATAAAAAATGAAGCATTTAGAGTGTGTGCATGCTCTAAATTTAGGAACGGAAGGAGGGAGTACCAGATTTAAAATAATTTTACACAAAGTAAAAAAAAATGTTTTCATATTTTTTAAAGTTCATTCATATGGCACAATAAATTTATATATAAAATAATATTTTTTACTTTATATATCATTATCTCAAAATATATTTAATTTGAATCACACGGAGACAGGTGGAGGTAGGGCCGTTCCTAGCATTTTATAGGCCCGGGGCAAAGTTAAAAGAAGGGCCCTAATTTAATTATCAAATATTAATCTCATGTATTTTTTTAAATTTAATTTCTGAGAGACAAAAATAATTTTTGCTATTAGTACAATTTCTACTTAGCTGAAATTAAGTTTGGGGAAACATTATTATCTAGAAAACTGAATAAATTTTTGCCGAATTTCAGTCTCGTAAAGTAAAAAAAAAATTACTCAATTACTCGAATCAACAATCATGTAAGAATAATTTGGGATTCTTGTTGCTTCGCACTTCTATTTCATGGTTCTCTTCTCAATCACTTAGAACTATGACCTCAAATTAGTAATTAACTAAATTGAAAATTCAATGTAACTATGTAAGATGTGAATAAACTATCAAACTCAAAAGTCACAATAAACAATTGAACAAACATAATTCAAAATTTAACAAATAAACAAAGTCAATGTCACTTTCAATTTTTAAACACACAAAAACATTGTAAAAAGAAAAATAATAATTAACAATGTAACAAAATTTAACAAATAAACAAAGTCTCAACAAACAATTGAACAAACATAATTCAAAATAATAACAAAAGCTTTGAGTTTGGGCTCGTTCAAATTTGAATACTATTTTTAGTTACGTATACTAATACTACAAATTAAAAAAATTTTATTAATTTGGGCCTGGCGGGCCCAGCCTGCCCGCCCCTTGGGCCGGCCCTGGGTGGAGGTGCGCATATCCTACGTTTGGCTTAACTGCAGTTCAGGTCAAAAACCTAAGTCAGTACGGTAGACCAATCTTATCTCATTGCCGACATAGCTTTTGTTTTATCCTTTCAACCAGAAAAAAAAAAAAAAAAAAACCGACATAGTTTTACAGATGTCCCTGTTCAAACTGCCACCTCTGCGTCTACAAACGAACGTGTCAGCTCTATAATTTTCCCAAAAGTGTATGGTTCTCTCTCATGCCATGCCATGCCATGAACTGCACCCACTGCACGTACATATCCGTTTTCTGTCTATATAAACTCAACACAATCAACCAGCTCTCTTCATCTTTATCATCACAACAACATTTCAGTCTTTTCTACTTGAGCATTCTTGGCGGTGTTGTAGCTAAAAAAAGAGAGAAAATGGCAAGTTACGGAGATCAGTATGGGAGGGATCAGGGCCGCCAAACCGACGAGTTTGGCAACCCAATTCACCACACGACTGGTGGTACCATAGATGACTATGGCATCGGTACCGGCGCCACCACTGGCACGGGTACTGGTCAGCATAATGGTACTCAGGGGCAGCAGCACCAAGGTGGTGGTGTCACTGGCGTGCTCCATCGTTCCGGCAGCTCCAGCTCCAGCTCTGTAAGTAATTTCTCCTCAGTGACAAAAATTAGTGACAGGAATATGAACTTCTTTGTACCAACTATCTCATACTAATTTAAGCGACAAGCAAGTAAATGATTAGATATCATATGATTAGCCTTTGGTATCATTTTTTTAACCCATCATATTTTTAATATCTAGATTTGTACGGAAAATTTGTACAAAAATATTTACATTTCTTTCATTTGTGGTGAGATTTTGCATGATCATATCCCGCTTCAGTCCTATTTAATTTGTAGTAAAAAAAAAAAACTGTTGAATGTGGGTTAACTCATTTTTGTGATTTATTTCGGATGGCGCATGCAGTCGGAGGACGACGGGATCGGTGGAAGGAGGAAGAAGGGGATAAAAGACAAAATAAAGGAGAAGCTGCCGGGAGGGCACAAGGAGCAGCAGAGAACTTCGACAACTACTCAGGGGGTGGGGATAAAAGACAAAGTCATGGATAAGCTGCCGGGAGGGCACAAGGAGGAGCAGAGAACTTCGACAACTACTCCGGGGGTGGGGGCGTACGGGAATGAGGGAGAGCATGGTTATGCAGGTGCAGGAGCTGGAGTAGGAGCTGGACAAGAGAAGAAAGGGATGATTGAGAAAATCAAGGAGAAGCTTCCTGGTCAACACTAAGTCAAATCTAGTAAACTGTGGCATGGGAGGTCGGGTTGTGTGTGTCTACATATATATATAGATATATATATATATGGGGCCTGTTTGGTTTTTATGTTTTAAATAAGCAGCTGGCTTAATTTGCCAGTTTTGTTGGCAGAGAGAGGCAGCTCCATATCTCGTGTATGCATGCATATTTTGTAAGTAATGCTGTCTGAGCATTTATATACTCCGTACGTGTTTAAATAATTGCGTTTTGTGTATGTCTTTGAGCTCAGGCATCTTCTTCCTTGTTAAGTTTCATTTCGAGCTCATTTGATGAGATCTTTACTGGATGTAAAGTGACCGAGCCCATTTGCAGCCATCCTTCTATTCAAAGATCTACTCAAAGATCTACGCTTGACGCCCCTTCAAACAAAAAAACACTAAAAAAAAAAAAAAATTACTGGCAGGATGCAGGAACAAGATCGATCATTAGCAATTAGCCAATTAATATGTATCGTACGAACGAGATCCTCTTAATATATGATTTTCTCCAAAGCATGCAGCAATTACCTGTTTGTCTGAGCCTTGGCATGAAAGTGGGCTTTAATTCAGTATTACAACACTACTACTCATGCTCCCTTCCTTTGGATCCCCAACCTCCATTGCTCTACGTTGCCGTTCCTCCGGTTGCCTATGTAAGATATGTACTTTTCTCAAGCCAATGTACATAAATTTTTACGACGAATTATATTTAAAATACTCCTGCAGTTTTGTTTTTTGTTTTGATTTTTTAAAGTTAAATTAATTGTATTTTAAATAAAAAATTTGACTCTGTATTTTTTTATTTTTTAAACTACAAAACACATAATTTTTGTATTTTGTTTTGATTTTTTAAAGTTAAATTAATTATATTTTAAATAAAAAATTTGACGTATATTTTTTTATTTTTTAAACTACAAAGCACATAATTTGTAATTTGTAATAGTAGAAAAAAAGTAATACAAAGTTATTTGTTAATTTGTAGTAGTAGAAAAAAAGTACAAAGTTATGTGTTGAATTTTTTTGAATATAAATACACTTTAAATTTTAATTTAAAAAATTATTTATTTAGCTTTAAAATGTCAAAATAAAATATTAACTTAGAAAATAAAAAGAATAATTTTACAATATGCATCTCATTAATTAATGTGGTGAACTCAATGAAATGACCAAGTCAAGCCTGCTAGAAGGAGAACCACAAAATAGTTCTCGATTCCATTATTTCCATACCTAGATAGGGTCCATATGGTGAACAATTTGGAATGGCTATTTTGCCCTCAAGTATCCAAGAATATCACAACTGACATGGTCACATATGGGATATGTAACCAACGAAACATGGTCAATTTTAGTTTGGGACGCGGGGAACTGCCACCTTAGGCAGTCTGCAGTACTACAAAGAAGTAAAAAAAAAGTACTCCTTCCATTCCTAAATTATTATTATAATTTTTTTTATTCTTTTAAAAATAATTATTTTGTTTAAAAATATTTTTTTAAGACTATTTTTATCAAGTTACTTTTATTTTTTCTTCTTATTTTAATATTATGGATCACATACACAGACATAAAAAAAAATTATTCATTATATTAATATTGATAATTAAATCAATTGTTTTTTTAATTTGTGTGTTGAGTCAAACAAGATAATAATTTAAAAGAAGGGAGAGTATAACCGGATCAATCTTATCTCAAAAGCCGACATCGATACTCAAAACTGCCACATTAGCCTCCAAAAACGCAAATGTGTTAGCCCCTTCATTATCCAGCATGTGTAAGTACAATATGGTTCTCTCTCCTGCCACCCTTAACACACCTCCACTTTCGTAATTCCCAAACAACAACCAGTTCTCTTCACTCTTCAGATCATCTTTTGTCATCAACAACTTCCTTTTAGAGGGATATATATATATATCATACAAGCATAGTGGTCAAACAATGGACTAACACTTGCATTCCCATCACTAAGAGATAATAATGCCAACATTCATTCTTCAACTAAACCTGCCTGACTGCACAACGTAAGAATAGGCTATTAGGTTTCGGTTTCGTCTTCGCCATCTCCTCAATTAAACAATTCAATTGCGGCATTTGCACGACCATGAACTGGAAATCCAGCAATTATCAAACTATATATAAGAAAGTAAATTCCTTATCCTCATTCCCTCAAAACCTTATAAGCTATATATCTCAATACGTACGTCCATGCACGTCGTCCTGAATACATGTCTACCAATGCAAAGACCCCACAAGAATATTAGTATTAGGTCCGAACCAGACTTCTCAGCAACATCCCGAATACAACCCGCATACTTGAACCCAGCCGAAATAACACGAATCAGCATGTCTTAATCCATGTTAACACCCGCCCTTTCCATCCTCTCAAAAAACTCCAATGCCTCCCTCCATAGGGCAAGTATATATATATATATATATATATATATATATATATATATTGTGCAAACTCATAACCATTGGAGTCCATTCCGCAATATCTTTACAAGCAATTTATCAAACAACTGATCACCTAGCTATAGCTACCATATTCCTGCCCTTAGCTTAAGCAACAATCAACGACATCCAAGAAATCACATCACTGTCAGGCATTTCATCAGACATTGGAGAAACATTATTAATTTCAACTAAACTAAACAGATTGCATAGGTACTGTATGGAGCCCTGTTAGAAGAACAGAAGAGGAGGATGTTTACATCCAATTGTTGGCACTGGGGAATGGTATTTTAGTAATTTGAACGGTTTATGCAGGTACAGAGCTCGACTGAACAACATTCAGGTGAACCTTTGGTGACCCGGGCTGATGGAACAGCTGAGTTGACCTTCCATGCCATTCCGATGAACATTAGTGACCCCTAGCCTGATGACAACTCCAACGACCTTCCCAAATGATGCAGGTGTGGCCAGAGAGCTACTCTTATCCGAGAAATCTGTTACCATCTGCTTTTGCTAATTAGTTCATGAAGAAGCTTTCTAGTAACTACTAACTAGTATGTGCCCAAACAAATGCGTAGGTAAAATGAAAGAAGTGGCCAGCTGAACAAAGTCCACTTCCTGGTGGGATGCGGCTCTAGTTGCTGCTGTCATGAACCTTATAATATACTCCATAAGATTTCAATTGAACATCTGAACCTCAGCAATTTATCAGATAATACGAGTAGCTCAACTTGTTTCACACTCCAACCAACATAAAAGAAAAGGCTATGTGACTTTTCCACAGCAGTAATGCATCATATGAGGAGCCAAAAGTCAGCTTACTAGTGCAGTTGGTTGGTCAAATATGGAAAAGTAATAATAAGTTTTAAAAGTGCATTTTCTTGCTGGACGAAATTCCATCTCCGTTAAACGGACATAAGACCACAAATTGGGGACCATAGCTCACTCTTCTGACCAGAATATATTCCTTAATAACACGTTCAAGTATAGCTTCCAAATGAGAGAGAGAGAGAGAGAGAGAGAGAGAGAATGAGGCAATTTGAACTCTGAAAATTCTATAACCGAATCTGATCTCCAACCAATACCCTTAATGGCTATAAATATGAAGTCTTTGAACCAAGAAATGGCATCGCTTTGGAGGAAGGAGATAAATGATGTATAGATATAGGAGAAGAGAGGTCTTACATGAAGGGCAAGAGTCAATTTGTTTGGTAGCCAAGGATGACTTGCCTGCAGCTCCCCATTCATGGGTTCTCTCTCTTTACCGGATAGAGATTAGAGAGAGCCCACGTTTTGGTTTTGGCCAGGCAGTCAACCTGGCTAACTTGACATGCTCTTCTCTCTCATGCTAGTCCTTCTCTTCTTCCAAACCCCTACCCGCAGCTTGCCTTTCACTTCTACATTTCTCATTGCTTTCCTAGTCTCTCAAGTTCAATGCTGGTATTTCTTTCACTTGCTTAGAGCGTCCACAATAAGCACTCCATATATATCTCTATATCACACTCTAAACACCTCGTTTTCCGTTCAAGTTTTACTTTTTTAACACTCTAAAAAAAAACTCACTCCAACAAGCACTCTCTATATAACCCTCTAAAAATTAAATATCTCTCATCTCAACTAACAAACCATTATATTTTTTCTTTTTTATTTATATTTTCCACCACAATTAAAATAAAATATTTTAAATTTTAAATTTTATATACTATGAAAAATATATTGTACTCTCTCCGTCCTTAAATTATTGTCTTGTTTGACTCGGCACACTGATTAACAAAAAATAACTTACTTAATTATTAATATTGGTATAATGTGTAATTTCTTTTAATGTCCATGTGTATATGACACATAATTAAAATAGAGAAAAAAATAAGGGTAAAATGGTAAAAATGATCTCCTAAACTATGAAAATTTCAAACAAGACAATTATTTAAGGACGGATAAATAAAAATAAGATAATTATTTTGGAACGGATAAAAAAAAATAAGACAATAATTTAATGACGGAGGGTATATTTTAATAATTTTCATTCCAAAATATTAAACAAAAGTATATTGTGCTCAAATAAAGTGAGGAAAATATAGAGGATTTGAGTCACTATTCATGTTAAAACTCCCCCTATATTTAGAGGGTGATTTAGTTGATTTTAGAGATAGAGGGTGGACTAGAGAAACCACTGTAAAATCAAGGGAGGGTAAAAATCTCTAAAATTATTTTTAGAGAGTGGTCAAGAGAGCACTACTGTGGTTGCTCTTATGAGCTGTATAAACAAATTTTTTCACTAGTAACCCCAAAACAGACAATGCATTAAAATCGGATTATGCATCACATAGTTCTCTTTTTATGCTTACCAAGAAAGGGTAACACCCTCCACTGGCTGGCTATAGGTAGTATCACAGGACTTCCCTTGTCGAACACCTGTGTTGATGTTATGAGATTCTCACAGTTTTTAAGACCTCCTCCACCCTTGAAAAAATAAAAGAGTTAAATCATCCGCCATGCAAATTCCAAATGAGTAGGTCGGAGAGCAAAAGGTTTATGCATGCATGCAGAAAATATGCAAAAGACTGACTTCTATCATAGAACGTACTAATGCAATCTAAATCATTAAAGTCCAAAAGGAATGATAAGGTTGCTACAAAGTGACCTGAAAGCCTTGGTTTCGAACGACTGAAAGACTGAGTTTGCGGGTTAAGACTTTGGACATTAGAATATTCCCAGGCACCGTAGTCTGTGGCTCTTCCCCTTGTTTTACAACATAGTATATATTCATCGTATCATTACTGAGCAATGCTTATTTTCATAGTTGGTGTAGAGCAATGTATCAGGAAAGATACACAATGCAGATAGTCGCATGATATACACCTATTAAGGATCTCCATTGAAACATCCTCCCACCTTCTTGCAAATGTATGTATGTTGAAAGGCAATAGGTAGTTTCCTCCTCATCAGATTCGAGCTCAAATAAATGACTTGCAGTAATCTCAGCAATGTCAGGATCCCGATGGATGCAGTAAGCCCCAAGTAAGGCTCCCCAGACGACGACATTGGGCTTCATTGGCATAGTCTTGATAACGTGAGGAGCCTCTCTAAACGCCCAGCCCTTAAAGGAAGTCAGAACTAGAAAAAGGTAGAACTTCTCAATTATTTCTTAGAAGTTTTAGAGGCAAATCCCGAAGTAAGAAATTGACTGGTGGTTGAAGTGAATTGAGAGCAATAACAAGCCTTGTGCAGGTTTAGGTAGTTTATTGTGGTTGACTATACTATCATGAACTTCCTTAAATCTTGTAAAGCTTCAGCCAAGTAGATCGACCATACAAGCATAGTGACGGCCAATGGAGTAACAGTTACACCATAACATTTTTCAATCATTGCAAAATAGTGCCAACCTAGTTCGACATAACCGAACTCATCACAGGCCAGAGCTCCTACAGATGTTACCCACTAGATTTTATCTCAGTTTTCACCATTGCTTCAAACAATTCAACTGCTGCACCTCACACCTGCGAATTGTGAATCCAACAATCGTGGAACTATAAGAGAATGCAATTATTATCTTTAATTCCCTCAAAAACATTATTTGCTTTCCTCATCAGGTGTCTTAAAAGTCACCTGATGCTAATGACAACAGCTCCACGAACCTTATCCAAGAAATCTGGTAACCATCTTAATAAACATCCTATCAACAAGGAGTAGCACGGTTCTAACAACTACAGTTGCATTGACCTGGTTTCACTGGTTTTTAGCTATAAATCAAAACCAAACTGCATAGGCCGATTTCTCTCGAACCAAATAAGTTCGAGTTTCAAATAAAAATTTTAATTTATTAGTTCTAAAGATGAAAAGCATAAAACTTCAAAACAAACTAATGTACTAGTACGTACCCCAGAAATAATACTCCATCCATCCTAAAAAATAGTCTCATTTGACAAGTCAAACTTTTTAAGAATGTAGCTTTATTTGCTTATACCTTTTTCAAATTACACTATAATTATTACTATCTTTAGAAATGAGATTATTTTTTTGAAACAACCCAAAGAGGAAAGAGGGACTATTTTTTTTTGGACGGGGGAAGTAATAACATAAAACAATACGAAAACAACAACAAATAAAAAACCTAGAAAAACAACATTACTTACATTACAGAAGGAACAAACATCTTCATAAAGAAAGAATGTACTTACAAAAATTCTGTTTGTATTATATTTACATTTAAGTTAGGAGGATGTAAATAACATTTTACCAATATATATTTTAGATGAAAGGGCTCAACCAGCGGAAGAGAGGATTTTGTTTATCTTAATTATATCTATTTCAGTTTAGTAATAAGGCCTTAAAGCGGAAAGCAAAACCTAAGACCGATTTCTTCAAAACTACGAAACCATCAAACTGGAACCACGGGACCGGTTTATTGGGACGGTTTTGCCCGGATTCAGAAATGTTTTTCAAGTTCTGATCTTATGTTGCACAGACATTCAGGCGACAGAAAAGTCACCCCAAGGCTGATGACAACAGCTCCAAGGACCTTATCCAAGAGATCTGTAATCATCTTCTGCTTTCGCTAAATTTCTCGAAAAAGCCTCTCTTGAAAATAATATATGCCCAAACATATGGCATGCAAAATGAAAGAAATGGACAACTGAACAAAGTCAGCTTCCTGGTCGGAAGCAGCTCTAGTTGCTGCAGTTATGAATCTTGCGGCAATGATGCGAACCAAGGCCCAAGGCCCAACATTCCAAGAGATCCATTGGTGATAAACAAAGGCCCAATGACAAGAGCACGAATTAGGAAGGTTCGGGAAACTCTCATGACACTCGTGGAAGATGTCAAGGCCAACACGTCATCGAAGGATGCTCAAGGCAAAGAAGGAAGGATCATTTGTGTGTTGAAGGGTCAAATAATAGCAGAAAATCGACCAATATAGATTCTGGCATCTATGCGGCCGCACTGTGCGTCCACATAGCTTCACGTAATCTCATGCGGCCGCCCAAAGTGAAGTATCAAACTTTCTGGATTTTGTGTGTCCGCCTAGTGCGTCCGCATGGAACCTATGCGGCCGCATAATGCGTCCGCATAGCGTCCCCCGAGCTGAAGTCTGTTTTTGGTAATTAAGGATTTTTTTAAAGTTTGTTTCCTTTTTGTTAGAGTTTTCGTTTCCCAACATGTCCTAGGGTAAGTAGGATTGTTTAGGCCTATATAAAGGCTTTTTTTTCATTGAAAAACATTAATTTTTGATATTGATTAATTTGATTTGAGTCTTCACAATATTGTGAGCTTTTGAGAGATTTCTTGAACTAGAATTCTCAACCCCTTGAACTTATCAAGTTTGTTGAGCTGCAGGCTTGTGGCGTTCCGTGATCTTGGTTCCTAATCAATTGCGTATTAGTGGGTTAAGGTTGCACCCCAAGGTTCTAGGGATTAAATCCGCCCTAGGGTTGAGGGAAGCTCCCTATCTTTGTTTCAATTCGTTGTTATCTGTTTTCACATCCGCGTTCTTGGTTGGTTCCGCTTTGTCATGATCTTGGAATCACATCAGTTTTGCCCGGATTCAGAAATGTTTTTCAAGTTCTGATCTTATGTTGCACAGACATTCAGGCAACAGAAAAGTCGCCCCAAGGCTGATGACAACAGCTCCAAGGACCTTATCCAAGAGATCTGTAATCATCTTCTGCTTTCGCTAAATTTCTCGAAAAAGCCTCTCTTGAAAACAATATATGCCCAAACATATGGCATGCAAAATGAAAGAAATGGACAACTGAACAAAGTCAGCTTCCTGGTCGGAAGCAGCTCTAGTTGCTGCAGTTATGAATCTTGCGGCATACTTAAACTGTAAAAGAACGAACCGCATAAATGCCCAAGCAAGTAATAAAACATATGAATCTAATCTTGGCAATTTACCGGACAAAAAATAAATAAATTTAATATGAGTAGCTTAACCAGTAAATAGCTTCCCTTGTTTTACACCAGAACCAACAGAAAAGGCTAAATTGTGACTGTTTCACAGCAGTAGTGCATCATTTTCTGGAGCCAAAGGTCAGCTCAGTGTATGCAAGTTGGATGGCCAAATCTGGAAAAAGTACAAAGTCTTGAAAGTTCTTTTTCCTCCTCGCTGAAATTCCCTCTCCATTAACCAGTCAGAAGAGCATAATTTGGGGACTCTGGATCTGTCTCTGACCAGAATATATACGTGCATGGCTTCATTCAAGTGACAGAGAAAAATAAATATTGTTTGTATGAGGCGATTCGCAGCACTAAAAATGCTAAATTTAAATCCAATTCTGATCTCAGCCAATATCCTTGATGGCTATAAATAAAAAGTCTCTGAACCAAGAAATGGCATCTCATTGGAGGAAGGAAACAAATCTAGTAGTATAGGAGAAGAGAGGTCTTACATGAAGAGCAAGAGTCTTTGTTTGGTAGCCAAGGATGACTTGCCTGCAGCTCCCATATTCCTGGGTTCTCTTTTTTTTACAGATTAGAGAGAGCCCTTTGTTTGGTTTTGGTAGGCAAGCAACTTGGTTAGCTTGACATGCTCTTCTCTCTTATGCTAGTCCTTCTCTTCTTCCCCAGCATCAGCCACTGCTACTCAGACATATGTTGCCTTTTTGCTTCTGCATTGCTCTCTTTCTTCCTTAGTTGTTCAAGTCTATGATACTAATTATTTTACTTCTTCATACGTTCATAATGATTACTGTACCAATTCATTTTTAAACTACTCACCCCAAAACCGCATCACAGAGTTTCCTTTTTCTGCTTCAAAAAGGGGTTGCACCCTCAACGAGGTTCACCTGTGTTGATGTTATGAGATTCTCACTATTTTAAAGGTCCCCACCCTTGAAAAAAATTCCCATTCAATGCAAATTCGAAATGAGTCAAAGTGACGACCGACTTCTATGATGGTCCTGATGGAACTAATAATGCACTGTGGTTATATTATACAAGTGCACAAGAAATAGTAAGGTTGCTCCATTGTGATCATTATATGCCATTTCTTGGTAGTTCAAAACCTCTATTAGTTCACAGGGGTGAGACTATGTACATTAGACCCTTTACTGAATTCCACAATGGTGGGAGAGTTGCAATGAGCCATCCTCTTTTTTTGCAGCATATTATTTTGAATACATTACATATTTTTGATCTGAGAAGAGCCATTACTAATGAGTTGTGATTTCTTCACCTTTCTCTTTGAGTTACTAACAAAAATCTAATTGTTGAAGTCAAGAGATTTTAACGGCAATTCTTTTTTCTTTTTATTTATGGTTTTGCCTTCCCTTCCAATTCCACCTGAGAGGGCCGATCATTCCACAAATGATCAAGCTGTCTTCTTTTACGTGTTTTTTATTTCATGTCTGTATCATCTCCGAGAAGTGCCTTCTATATATCGGTTTCAGGTCAAATAGTCTTCGCCGGGGAAGCATCCTTTTTTGAAGAAAACATAGATCTGGAAAGCAAAGAAAGAGGGAGTGAAGGAGCAAGAGCTGGTTTTCATGGAGAAATTGAGAAGAGGGCATCTTTCTCTAAGGGCAGGAAAATGAAAGAAAGAATGAGCCAAAAAGCAAAGAGTCTAGCGAACACGCTCCAAGTTCCAACCAATGCTTGCTTTATCTTTCATAGATGGTGCAAACCAATATATTAGCTAAGATGTATAATCCAAACAGTCTCCCAAAACAGAGATTAAGGATCTCCATTGAATATTTTGTATATGATGGAAGCCTAAAAGAATAGAAAGGCATGTTTACCTTAAGATAGGGCAGCAATCGTTGATATTAACATAGCATCTTCTCCAATCATTAAAAAGTGTAATCCTTCAGCAACTTGGCAATTGTAGCTTCAGTCACAAAAAAATTCCATAAAAGCACATCCCATTACTAAGTTGTGGAATCTTATCTTATCCCGAATAAGAATCTCTTTGCCAGTAATCTGAGATGCACCACATGTAAATAGTTGGCAATCCTCACATATCTTGATATGTTTGTCAATTCTAATGGTGCCTCTGGCACTAGTACTAAGCAGCCATAAGTCAAAGCAAGCTTCTCACTATGTCGAACTAGGATCTTATTCTCATTGACATCTTGGGGCACGGAACCCAAATTTTGCACGTAGCCATTCAATTTTAATCTGTACAGAAGATCGTACAATGCTTGCTTAATCTCAGTAGTATTTGGAAGATCATTCATGTCCGCTGCAAAGAACTCATGAATGACCACTTTCTTCCCTTCTACCCAACCACATGCATGACACTTCTTCAAACCCTCTGTTCTCATCCTTTTCCTTACTCTTGCAACATCCTTCCACCTTCTTGCGAATGAATATATGTTAGAAAGCAACACGTAGTTTCCAACTTCAATAGGTTCAAGCTCAAATAAATGACTGGCAGCAATCTCAGCAACATCGGGATTCCAATGGAAGCAATAAAACCCCAGAAAAGCTACCCATACAATGACATTGGCTCTGTTTGCCTTGTCTTGACAAGGTTAAGAGCTTCTTCCAAACGCCCAGCCTTTCCAACTAGACCAACCATACAAGCATAGTGATCGGCCAATGGAGTAACACCATAACATTCTTCCATCATTAAAAATAAGTGCTGACATTGTTCAATGAAGCCTGCATGACTACACGGAGTAAGAACTCCTACAATGTGACTCTATCAGGTTTTATATCAGTCTTCACCATTTCCTCAAACAATTCAATTGCCACACCTGCACGACCGAGAACTACAAATCTAACAATCATTGAAATATAAACAAGCACATTCCTTATCCTCATTCCCTCAAACACCTCATAAGCTTACCCAATACTTCCACATTTTGAATACATCTATTAATAAAGACCCCAAGAAAACATTTTTATCAGGCCCAAACCTAGACTTCACAGTGACATCACGAATCCAGTCTGCATACTTAATCACCCCCAATTGTGCTCCCAATCAGCGTGACTTCATCCACCTCAACACCCGCCCTTGCCATCCTCTCAAAAAACTCCAACGCCTGGGCAAGCATTCTGCACGAATCACGTAACCATGACAGTCCATGCAACCATATCCTTTACAGGTGATTTATCAAACAACTAGCCCACATATACCATATTCCCACCCTTAGTGTAAGCAACAATCAACGACGTCCAAGAAATCGCATTTGTTATAACAAATTGTGATAGATTATATTTCACATTTAACCTTCCCCATCCGAAGCCATTCTCCACCTTTAAAAATCGTAATTGTATAGCATCTTTCAGTTATTTACTCAAATTTGTACAAATGATATTCTTTTTAACAAGAAAAAATTTCACTACTTATTTGTATATAGTTTATATATGAGAGCCTTACCTTTCACATACATATCAGTCATAGTATTACCTACATACAAATCCGTAAAACCAGCAAGAATAGGACCTGCTCATGAATCTGCATACCCAAATTCATGTCCGGAGCCTCACCACATGCCTTGAGCAAAGCTGTAAACGTAAACGAAACAGGCCCGGTATCCTTTTTTTTTTTTTTTCTCATTGTATTATACAATGTCACAGACTCGGTAAAGGGTCCTTGGATTGAGTAGCCGCGAATTAGAGCAGCCCACAAAAACGGGTCGGGTATTATCTGTTCGAACATGAGACAAGGATACTGGTCCATTAGAACGTCAAGTTTGGTTAGTAAACAAATCAGCATGTTGAGGAGATAGCATGATTGGTCAGAGTGGTTGCGGATGAGGTGGGCATGATTAGTTTGGTTTCTAAGAGTTCTCTAGTACATAGTCTATGCCCAAACAAATGGCACGTAAAATGAAAGAATTGTACAGCTGAAAAAGCCAGCTTCAGGGTGGGAAGCGACTCTAGTTGCTGCTGTTATGAATCTTCTGATTTATTATAAACACAAAAATAGATGCAAACCCAAGCAAGTCATGAAATAAGAACTCATCAATTTATCGGACAAACAGGAATGTAATACGAGTAGTTCGAGTTGTCTTATCAATCCAACCAACATAAAAAGAAAAGGCTAAAATGTGACTTTTTCTCATAGCAGTAATGAATCATTTGAGGAGCCACAAGTCAACCAGTAGTGCAGTTGGATAGCCAACATATGGGAAAAGCACTAATAAGTCTTAAAAAGCACTTTTTCTGGCTGGACAAAATTCCATCTCCAGTAACCAGACAGAAGAGCACAAATTGGGGACCATAGATCTCTCTTCTGACCAGAATATATTCCTTAAAATTAACATGTTCGTGCATAGCTTCACAGGAATGAGAGAGGGAAAGAATATAGTTTGAATGAGGCAATTTGAACACTGAAAATGCTAAGTTTATACTCGAATCTGATTTCCACCAGTACCCTTTAACGGCTGCAAATAGGAAGTCTTCAAACCACGAAATAGCATCTTATTGGCGGAAGGAAATAAATGCAGTATAGGTATTGGAGAAGAGAGGTCTTACATGAAAGGCAAGAGTCTTTGTTTGGTAGCCAAGGATGACTTGCCTGCACCTCCCATTTCATGGGTTCTAATCTCTATAGAGATTAGAGAGATCCCTTTGTTTGGTTTTGCCAGGCAAGCAACTTGGCTAACTTGACACGCCCTTCTCTCTCATGCTAGCCCTTCTCTTCTTACCCGCCAGCCACAGCTTCTCAGACATATTTTGCCTTTAACTTCGACATTTCTGTTTCTCTTCCCTAGTTTTTCCAAGTCCATAGCTAGTATTTATTTTACTTCATCATATGTGCTTATTGATTATTGCAGAAAATGCATTATGATCACAGTATGTATGCATCAGAGAGTTCCCTTTTCATGCTTAAGAAAAAAGATATGTAGCACCCTCCACAAGATGACCATTGATAAGTAGCATAGCACTCATTTTTTGAGGACCCGCGTTTATTTTATGAGATTCCCACAATTTTAAAGGTCCCCTCCTCCTACGAAAAAGAAAAAAAGATAATTTTAGTTCCCCCTCACCATTCAAATTCTATACGTGCAAAAACTGTGCATCAAATACTGACTTCTCTATGATAGTACTACTAATGCAATGTGGTCATCGTATAGATACACAAGTAATAGTAAGGTTGCTTCATACTGATGGAAGTCACTGGGACAAACTACAGACAGATAACTCTCTTAGTTTGCTGGGGTAAGACCATGTTAGACCCCTTCTAAACTCCGAAATGGTAGGAGTTTCGTTCAATGGACCACCCTATTTTTTCTTTCTTCACTTTTTTTTTAATTAGATTTTGGCAGCAAATATTCTGAGTTCACACCCTTTTTTTTTTTTAAACAGCTAACATTCTTGACCAATGCTTATTCTATCATTCATAGATGGTGCAGAACATTGTACCAGGAAACACATACAATCCAGACAATCTTATGAGAGACTGTGATTTAAGGATTTCCACTGAATATTTCTAGGTGATCGAAACATAAAATATAAAGAATAGAAAGTTGTTTTTACCTTATGACAGAGGAAGCACTCTTGGATAATTAGATAACATCTACTAGCATAATTTCTCCACTAATAAATTAGGGGAAATGTAGAGGTCGTCGACTGAGGCTATGTTCACCCAATCCAATATTTGAACAAGCAAGTTCAATGCATCTCTACATATGCAACTTCTACTTCAGACATCGAAAAGTTCCTCAGGAAGACACCCCATTACTAAATCCCTAACAACAATCTCTCTGCATCACTGAGATGTGCCACACATAAACAAGTGGCAAATCTCACATGTCCTGAGATTCTTGGCAATTCATCACTTTGACGCATTAGTATCTTCTTCTTTATTTCATCATAGGGCACGGAACCCAAATTTGGTTCATACCCTTTCAATTTCAACCCATACAGAAGAACCTCCAATACTTGCTTAATCTTAGTAGCATTTGAATGACTATACATGTCCCCTGCAAAGAATTCATGAATGACCCCTTTCTCTCCTTCAACAGACTACACCCCCGGATTCTTCATTCTTGTAATACCCCGAAATTTTTTTGTATTTTGATTTTAACAAATAAACAAATTTAATACTTGTTTTTTGATACATTTGACTAATTAATATTTTGTTGATTTTTCTTGATTTATAGGAGTATTATTTTAGATATTAAGAATATTAGTACTTTTAATATGTTTGATCAAGTCATATTTAGTAAGCTTTATTTTAAAATTAAGTGAAAACTAGTTTTACACCCGTGCGTTAAACGCACGGGCCAAATACTATCCTATTTCACGGAAAGATAATATTTTATGCAAATACTATCCTAGTTCAAGCTTATTTTCATTGACTTCATCATAGAAAACATATATACTCATTGGTCCAAAATAAGTATCCCCTTTTTCTTTTTAGGATGTCCCAACAAAATAGAAACAAAATAGAAAAAACAGAAGTAGGAGGAAGAAGAAAGGCTAACCTCAACATCCACCAGAAGCAACTCAAAAGATGGAGGAATCTTCATATCATTCCCAGGTTTTACTTCCCACTTTCGTGTTAATCTTACCTTAATCAACCAATCTGATCTTCCTTTTTTAATGTCTTTCAATATAGTAAAAGTCATTTTATGTTCTTTGGCTGGGAATAATGCAAAGTATATGAAAAAGATTGGAATAGGATGAAAAAGAAATAGATTTTGAAGAAAAACCGTATTATAAACTGGATAAATAAACCTGTTGATATTCCCATTTACTAAATTGGGGAATCCGAAAATAATCTTAAGAGGCAATCACTTAAATAAATATATATATCATTGTATCGGTATAAATTCTAAAAAAAATTTATACACATTATTTGTTGGCTTTTCATCTTTATTGCATATCAATATCTTGAAACCAGAATGTTATGTTACCCTAGAAACTGCAACTGCCCATAGCTAAACACTGGTTTCATCAATGTTTATATTTTTTGTATATACAAATAAAAATAAAAAATAAAATTACTTTAATGAACCAAAATATAATTTGATTAAAAATAAATTATCCAATTTCAACCATTAAAATTAAATCATTTGATTAAAATAAAATTATAAAGTAAATAAAAACAAAATACATATCGATTGACTAAAGTCAATCATCCAATGTCAACCATTAAATGTCTAAAATCAAATATTGACGCATCATATCTTAATCCACCCCACATTTATTGAATGATAAAAATTATAATATATATATATATATACATATATATTTAATTAATTACGTGTCAATAAAAAATGGCCCAAATAATTCAAAACGAAAACCCAAAACAAAAACGCAAATGATGCACATATGTGAGCTCTGCTCTAACCCTTCCTTTTAGCCTTTTAGGGTTTTATCCACCGTCTAACGAACATGTAATTTTTTTCACTAAATAAAACTCATGCAATGATTATAAGTTTTTATATATACAAACAAAAACAAATAAATAAAAATTACTTTAATGAATATCCAATCATCATTTGATTAAAATTAAATTATCTAATTTCATCCATTAAGATTAAAATTAAATTATATTACATACTTAATTAAGTACGTATAAAAAGAAATAAATTTAAGTACAAATCAATTAAAAATGACCCAAATAATTTAAATAATTTCAATAGCTAGAATCTACGGGCCCAAACTAAATGAAACACAAATAAATCGGGCCCAAAACAAAACCCAAAAGGCCCATATATTTATATGTGAGCTCGGTGCATTAACCCTTCGTTAGGGTTCCATCCGCCGTTTGCAACTCAAAAACCTAACTCCAAATTTTCTCTTTCATCGCCCGTCTTCCAAAAAACTATAACGATCTCTCTCCCAATACGATCACTCTCCCGAGGTTGGTGAGTGATTGGTACACTCTTCGAGCCGTCAAGGAGTTGCCAAAGTCCGTTGATTGGAGAGAGAAAGGCGTCGTCTGTCTGGTCAAGATATAGGCCAATACGGTGAGCTCTCGTAAACATTCATGCCTTCTAAATAAATACTCCATAAAAACATAAAAATTTATACATACAAATTGGTATTTATTTTAGGTTTTATGTTTTGGTATGTATGTGAGGTCCAAAATTCGTACGTAGTTTAAGATTGTCAAGGGAATTTTAACAGGGTATTTATTTGTTGTGATTGGGATTTTAAAAATAACTTTCTTTGGAGGAAGGAGTCTATTTATATTGTTTTTAATCCTGTTTGTAATCCCCAATCTCCCTGTTCAACTACTTTGGCTAATAGACTTGAGTCACTTAAGTCGGTAGTCTATACAGCCATGGTTTCAAATTTTTTTGTTGTTGAACTTTCTAATTTGTTCTATAGTAGAGTTTGCTCTCTATACTTTGATAACAATGCAATTTACCTATTTTCTCTTTCTTCCCCTAATGCTGACTATTACTTATCGTACTTATTGCAGGTATTGTGTGGTCAAAGAATGTCAACGAACTTATATCGTACCAATGGATACCGCAAAACCAAATTATAGTTTGCGGATGAATTCTTTGATCTATAATTAAAAATTAGGTATAGATTAAGGAAATGAAATAAAATTTCACATAAAGAAGCAAAAGGAAAAATTAAAGCATAAAACCATACCTCGGTCATGAAAATTGCGTGTGAACCGAAGTTTCAATGCCCATTGCAGTTTTGTTCATTGATGTCCCTAACTATAATGGAGGCATTCTGTAGCAATGTCTTGCTCAACTTTATGTATTTTATTCAATTGCTAACAAAGAGTGAGTTTTGGAGGAAAGAATCTATTTATATTATTTGTAATCATATTTGTACTCCTCGATTTTCAAGGGTCATAGTTAGATGATCAATTTAATTTATAATCTAGATGCAGTCAACAATTCAACTATTCGTATTCAATAAGTTCATGTGGATTTGTAGTCATTAATACAACATTTAATTTTCAAGCTGGGAAATGTTTAAAAGTATTTGCTATTTATTAAGTTCAGATGACTGTTCATTTTTGGAAAGTTCTTTTTGGCGGGAAATTTCCTATTTTAGTAAGTGTGCCAAGATCACTTGTGTCATATATATATATATAAATACTAGTATCAAGAATTGTTGTATTACAGATATGTGAGTAAGAATTCTAGCAAGTATATGAGTGAGTCTCACTCCCATTATGATTGACGCCATTCTTATTCATTTTGTTCGGGTGCCACTAAACAAAACCATTTTGTTCGGGTGCCACTAAACAAAACCATCTATTACTCGTCTTAATTCATAGGTGTTAAATGACACCCCCCAAAAATGTTAAATACCATCACCACCCCCCTTGGGAAAATACTATTTTACCCATCATTCAATTATAAAAAAAAATAAATAAATAAAATAAAATCCACCTCGAGGAGGCGGATCTCTAGGAAGAATCCACCTCGGGGTGGTGGATCTCGAGGAAGAAATCCACCTAGCGGTGGCGGATCTACCATGTTCCGTTAAAATTTTAATGATTTTGTTAACTTTTTAACGGAAATGTTAACGTTAGGGGTTGAAAGTGTAAAAAAAATACAAACTGACGGAATCATGGATCCGCCTAGTGTAGGTGGATTTTTGGGATATGTCCGCCTAGTGTAGGCGGATCTACCAAGTTTCGTTAAATATTTAACGATTCTGTTAATTTTTTAACGGAAATATTAATTTTAGGGGCTGAAAGTGTAAAAAAAAAATGACGAAATAATGGATGGAATTGAGATCCGCCTAGTCTAGGTGGATTTTTGAATTTTGTCCGCCTAGAGGTGGCGGATTTGTCTTTTTTTTTCATTTATAACATGGGCAAAATAGTCAATTTGCTAGGAGGGTGTTGTATTTAGCATAAAAGGGGTGTTGTATTTAGCACCACTCTATTAATTAAAGTAGATGCATGTCTCTAGTTGGAGAGTGATAAGGTGACTCACATCGGCTATGTTGGTGACTAATTCGAGCTACATGTATTACTTAGTTAGATTGTTACTAGTATAAATAGTAACTTCCACCTTTAGATTCGGACTTGTTATAATAAATCAAACTAGTTTACGTGCTTACAATTGGGAATTCGGTGTGATCACGCCAAAAGTGGATACTCGGCTCTCACCCGAGAGACCCGGGTTCAAGTCCCGGCAACGGAACCAAACTGATCACGCCAAAAGTGGATTGTGACCACGTAGGTGCTGCGTGTGTAGTCTATCTGGATACTGGCCGTGTGTTGCTGGATCCTTTTCCGGTGATCTCGTGAAAGCGGAATGGAACAGTGACCTGAGAACAAGTGAAGAGCACCGTCAGGGGAGCTGGGGGTTGCCCAGCTAAAACCCTCCGGTGTAAGAATCAGTAACAGGGTGGTGGAAGGACCTGATTCACAGATCTTGGTCTGTGAGTGAGGCCAATAACAATGAACAAGGCTTTAGGAGTGCAAGTGTGTGTGCTAGTGATCAAGTTTGTCCATCCTTCTGGAGTGAGTCCATACCTTAGTCTTTATAGGCTGACGGAGGGTGGTATCTCTTCATGGAGAGGAGACCGTGGGGAGACAATCCCTGTGCAAATCTTTGTCTCCTAGTGCCTGCAGGCGGCGGCAGCTGGTTCAGGAGATCGTGGTTGTTCTCCGTACGGTGGTCCTTGTACTTTCTTGTCAGGAAGTGGGAAAGTGGAGCAGACTTCCGCATTGGCAGAACTGTCCCTTCCCTATGTCCAGTAAGGGCGGGCCACGTGTGCAAGCTGGACCAGGCGGGGTTGAGTTGAGGTCGGCTCCAAGTGCGGTCAGGTCGCTTGTGCGGCGGGGATGTCGACCTGGTCTTGCATAGGTCGCGAAGGGGAATCTCTTAGGTCGGCGAAGAGGAGAGCTGGGATCCGACGACCGATCCGGGTAGTTTGTGTCTGTGCCTACGTGGCGCGCGCTACCTCGGTGTGGGCTCCAGTCGGTGACCCGGCTGTCGAGGTGTTGGCCACGTGTCAGGAGGAATGGGTGAGGCCGTTCACGGTGATCGTAGCTTGTTTAATTTTTGATATTTCGAAGTAAAGGAAACTATGCAGTACTAATTTTGTGTCAGTTTGATCACGTGAACATTCCTAAAATGTTCATGTTTGATTCGTACTCCTATAATTGCAACGTGTTTTATTGTTATCGAAATGTCCTCGCTATTGCTTTGATATTGAAATCATTTCGTCTTGTTAATTGAAATATATTTTGAAAATATGTGAGTATGGTCATTTGATCGAGATCTTGATTATGTGGTATAGTTTACTGTTACTAATCAGTGGAACATGTGCAGTGGATTGATTACTACGATTTGGTTAGTGGCCTTAATTGAGCGCAAACGATTGATTTGGATATTATCAAAATGCCACTAGCCCAAAGCTGATTAGTGAACTAAACTGTAATATATGATTTAATAGTATTTGATATTGATCAGTTCCGTTCTATGGCTAGAGAATCAATTGTCCATATTTTATTTCCATGGGCAACGATATTTGTATCACGTATATTTGTTCTACTATGTGGTATTGTGCATCCTATCCCTTACCGGCTCACAGGCTCACCCCCCACCAATTTGAGATTCGCAGCTATGAACTAATTAGAGTTCGAGATGGCAAGCTGCGGGTTTGGAATAGCAATCAGAGTGCTCGGTTCTTAAAGAAATGATTTATGTATTATTTTTGGATTTTATCAAAATTGTAACAGAATTAAGGATTTAAGAATATATTATTTATTTATTTGTTCTGCTGCGAGTTACATAGTAGTTTTAATTGCAAAACTTTGGATTGTGGTTAGGGACCCGCTCGCGCACCCGATTTCGGTCGGACACAGAATCGGGGGCGTGACAACAAGTATTAGAGCGAAACATCGGCCACAAATGTCGGAACAAAGTATTGTGGGGGGACAAAGTGCTACATCGCGAGAGGCGCATTGGGAGTCACCTCTTGAACCCGTACGAGCCACCTCTTGAATCCTGCATCACTCGGGGCAATGATCGTGGTAAAGTGAGATCGAAGAATGAACGTTATTGAATTCGCGGACGAATTCTTTTTAAGAAGGGAAGAACGTAATACCCCAAAAAAAATTTCTATTCTGACCTTAACAAATTTGATATTGTTTTTGATACATTTGACTAAGTAATATTTTATTGACTTTTGTTGATTTATATTATTTTAGATATTAAGAATATTAGTGCTTTTAATATGTTCGATCAAGTCATATTTAGTAAACTCTATTTTAATAATATTATTTTATCAAATAGGAATACTAAGTATCATGAATTGTTGTACTACGGATTAGTGAGTAAGGATTCTAAGTAAGTATATAGGTGGGTCTCACATCAATGACTATCATTTGAAGTCATTCTTTTTTTCCCTTTTTTGGATATGTCACCCACCTCAAAGTATCAATTAAGTATTTGACTGGCTATATAACTAAATCACATCCTTAATTACATCTGTTAGAGCTGAAAATATGATCTTTTCAGGGTTTTAATCTAATTTTAAAGTTAAAACTGAATGATCATCCTTTTTGGGTTATCTCTATGTTTGTTGTGTGTGTGTGTGTGTTTTTCTGGTGTGTTACTATATGTTTGCAGACTGGGGATGATGAAGAAGGGGTTAAAAGACAAGATAGAGGAGAAGATTCCGGGAAGGCACTAGGGAGAGCAAAGAAAGTCGACTACGGCTCTGTGGGAAAGCGTGCTCTTGGCCATGAGAAGAAAGGGATGATGGAGAAAATCATAGAGAAGCTTTCAGGCCACCATTAGAGTGTGTGCATGTGTGTATATGTTGTACAATAATTCCCATGGCAATGAGTTGTTTCCATATTTCTACATACACTTGTTTGTTTAGCTTGTGCTTTTAACGTTTGGCTTATAGAATGAATAGAAAACTAATAAGCAGTTGGTTTTGCTGTTTTTAGGCAAAACAGCTGCATGTATTATGTATGTTTGTGCTGCTCTATGAGCATTTATATAGTGTCTTGTTGATTGGTCTGTGTACTTGTGTATATTTTCAAGCTCTGTTCTTCCTTGTTAGTTTCGTTTCGTTTCATTTCAAGCTCTTTTTCAATTGTCCTAGACAACAGCGAACAAGGGGGCTCCCACCAAGTTAAGCGCAAAAGGCATCCACAAAGTTTTTAAGACATTTGAGTTCTGATTCCAAGAGCTTGATCTTGAAACTCACCTTGACCTCACACAAGTTTTTCATTCCTTGCTCTCGCGTCTTTAAATTGTTCAGAGTTTTGTTTGAGTCCGTGCTTGACTGCTTTATTAATTTCGACTCTAGGCTATTTCAAGCCCATTCTGTAACCAAGCTCTATGCTTCATGAGTTTGATTCAAGCCTAAACTTTATATACCAGCTTTATGCATAATAAGTCGAGTTATCTACAAATCGAGCTCAAGTCTAGCTTGATCTTCATGCACAATAGATCGAGTTATAAAAAAACAAGGCTCTAGTCTATCTTGATATCAAGCTTAACAAAGCTAACATCAAACTAGATTTCAAGTTACAAAGAATAAAACTCAAAATAAAAACAAATAATTAATGAAAAAATAAATTAATTAATTGAAATGTGTGTAACAACAATTCATGATGAGATAACATAGACAGAGCTCAAGTCAGGTCAATTCATGCCGGGATACCGTAGTGTAACACCAATCAGGTGAACTTTAGCCACCACTAGGCTGATTAGAACAGCTTCGAGGACCTTCTACTATGCTCCTGGAGGGCGTGCCATTCCGGTGCCTAGACCGAGGACAACAACTCCAATTTCATTCCAAAATGTCAGGAGGGGCGCTGGTGGATGGACGGAGAGTTAAACTTTCAAGAAATAGACCTTCTTGGAGTCCGTAATGGTGTGGCTCGTCCCCTTGTTTTACTGCAGAGTATCCTGAATTCATACCATTACCGAGCAATGCTTACTATTATTTTCATACTTGGTGTAGAACAATGCTTATGATAGACACCTATTAAGGATCTTCACTGAATATTTCTCTCTGATGTAAACCAAAGAAAATAGAGTAGAAATTTACCTCATGATAATGGCAGCAATACGCGATATTAACGTAACATCACCTCCCATCATTTCTCCGCAAATACGTTATGGGAAGAATCTAGGATTCTCTCGCCAACTTAAATACTGCAAGACCTTGCCAGAGGCTATCATAAACCCCATCTAGGGTTTGAAAAAGACCCTGTCATGCTTCAGCATTGCAATTACAGCTTAAGTCACCAAAAATTTCCACAAGAACACATGCCATTACTAAAATGGTGGAATCTCATGTTATCCCTGACAATAATCTCTCTGCCAATGACCTGAGATGCGCTGCACATAAACAGGTGACAATCCTCACATATCCTGAGATTTTTAACAATTCTAATGGTACCACCATCATCAGTACTAAGCAGCCCATAAGCCAAAGCTAGCTTTTCACTATGACTCATCAATATCTTCTTCTTTACTTCATCATCTACATCGTAGGGCACAGAACCCAAATTAGGTTCATACCCAATCAATTTTAATCTATACAGAAGATCCTCCAACGACTGCTCAATATCAACAGCATTTGGATGATCATTCATGTTCCCTGCAAAGAACTCGTGAATGACCCCTTTCTTCCCTTCAACCCAACTACATGCAGGATTCTTCTTCAAACCCTTTGTTCTCATCAGCTTCCTTACTCTTGAAACATCCTCCCACCTTCTTGCAGATGCATATATGTTTGAAAGCAACATGTAGTTTCCAACTTCATCAGGTTCAAGCTCAAACAAATGACTAGCAGCAATCTCAGCTATGTTGGGATTCCGATGGATGCGACAAGCCCCAAGCAGGGCTCCCCAGACAACAACATTGGGCTCCATAGGCATAGTCTTGACAAGGTCAAGAGCTTCTTCCAAACGCCCAGCCCTTCCGAGAAGATCAACCATACAAGCATAGTGGTCGGGCAATGGAGTAACACCATAACATTTTTCCATCACTGCAAAATAGTGCTGACCTTGTTCAACAAAACCGGCATGACTACATGCGGTAAGAACTCCTACAAATGTTACCCTATTAGGTTCTATATCGGTTTTCACCATCTCTTCAAACAATTCAATCGCCGCACTTGCAAGACCGTGAATTGCAAATCCAACAATCATTGAACTATAAGAAAACACATTCCTTATCCTCATTCCCTCAAAAACTTTATACGCTTCATCGATACTTCCACACTTTGAATACATGTCTACCAACGCAGACCCCACAAGAACATTATTAGTAGATCTAAACCTAGACTTCTCAGCAACATCCCAAATCCAATCCGCATACTTAATCGCCCCCAATTGTGCACAAGCCGAAATAACACCAATCAACGTGATTTCATCCATCTCAACACCAGCCTTCTCCATCCTCTCGAAAAACTCCAACGCCTCCCTAGGCCTAGCATTTTGCGCAAAACCCGTAACCATAGAAGTCCACGCCACCATATCCTTTACAGGAACTTTCTCAAACAGCTCACCCGCGGCATCCATATTCCCACTCTTCGCATAAGCAACAATCAAAGACGTCCAAGAAATCACATCTCTTTCAGGCATTTCATCAAACACCTTACGCCCGCAATCCAAAAACCCACATTTCACATACATATCAATCATAGTATTACCCACAAACAAATCCGAAGAAAACCCACCAAGAGTTATGACCTGGGCATGAATCTGCAAACCCAAATTCACGTCCCGAACCTCGCCACACGCCTTGAGCAAAGCCGTAAATGTAAACGAAACCGGCCCTGTCCCCTTCTTTCTCATTGCATTATACAAAGCCACAGACTCAGTAAAAGGTCCTTGAATTAAGTACCCGCGAATCAAAGCGGTCCATAGAAATGGGTTTGGGTTTTTCACCTGCTCGAACATGAGGCGCGGGTAGGGGTCCATTGGGACGTCAAGTTTGATTAGAGTGCGAATGAGCTTGCTGAGGAGATAGCAGGATTGGTCGAGATTGTTGTGGATAAGATGGGCGTGGACTTGTTTGACTTGGATGAGGTGATTGGAGTTGTCGAGGTGTAAGATCAGTTTTGTTTCCAAAAGTTTCCTTTGGGAGAAAGGAATGAAGAAGGGTTGTTGCGGGGTTGGCGCGGGTTGGGTTTCTTGTTTGTAAAGAAGGTATTTCGGATTGAGAATTCGGGGCTTGATTGTTAACTTTCGAGTCAGAGGAGAAACCATTACAAGACTTCAACTTTAATAAACACTTCTGTTAGAACTTGGAAGAAGAAGAAGAAGAAGAAGAAGAAGGTGTTTGGCGCCCAAATGTTGGCAATTGGCAATGGCATTTTGGTAATTTGGATAGTTCTTGAGGGTAATTAAAAGTACAATCATACAGGTATTTTAGCACAGAAAGGCTGCTTCTTTTACGCCCTCTCCATTTTCATCAGTCGATTTCGCGAAAATCACAGGTTCTCTCTCTCTCTCTCTCTGGTCTCTGTGTGTGTATTTTTGAACATTTAGCTATAGCGATTGTTTTGGAGTGTACTTCATTTTTTATTTTTCGATTGACTTGTGGGAATTAAATGTGTGCTGCACTTAAAATTCATATGTTTCTACTTGAATTTGTATATATTGTTGTTAACACTAGGTCAATTGTTTGGGGATAATTTGTAGCTTGTCAACCATTGAAGTTTATGCTACAAAAGAACCCAATAACTTGTATAATTCCTCCCTAACCCTTTGTTGCTTCTGTTCTGAAGTTGAATGCTGTTTGGGGCATTCAATTTCCATGACAAAGCTAAAGTTTGAGTTAATTGCACTTTTGCCCTACTAACTTTCACCAGTTTTTTGATGAGGCACTACTTCTTTCAATTTTTTCATCTCGACCCTAATAACTTCAAATTTATTTTTAAAAGGCCATTTCGAAGTTAAGTCAAATGGATTCCATCCAAAAAATGGCATGTGCATGCCACATGCCATTTTTGTACGGACCAAATAGGCAGATCATAAACAAATTTTATAATTAAATGCCGATCTTGTACTTAAATAAATAATTAAGTGATGGTTTTAATCTAATTATAAATATTAGATATTTATCCTAATCTATTCACATGATATTTATTTTTTAAATTCAATTTTTTATCCTATTAATTTAGTTAAAAATAACTCAAAATGTAATGCACTAATGCTAGTTTAGTTTTTTTTTTTTAAATTCATTATGATCTATTAAAAGTACTTGTTTTTAAATGCCTATACTAATCTAGTTAAAGAATATTCAAAGTTCATTCTAGTTGAAAACAAGGATTAGGTCAGATTTAATGTCGGAGGTGAGGATTCTAGGGCACTTGCCTTTTGGTGAATGTCTTTTGATTGGAGGAAAGAGATGATGGAGTGGCAGGAGTGGAGGGAGGCTGAGCGAATAGATGGGTTTCCGGAGAGGGCTTTTCCAGAATCGATGCCGATTATGTCGAGGCAAAGGATTTTTTTTCTTTGAATTGGAGGGAGAGATTTGATTGGATTGGGGTGTAGAGTGGGTGGTTGTGGAGCGTGGTGGCGGTGATGATTTTGGGTTTTTTTGAGAGGAGATCGGTGGAGTGTGAATCTGTAAACAATGCTTGTAAAGAATATTAATCAATTTCATCCATCTTAGATCCTACAGAGTATTTTTCCTGGATTTCTTAGTCATTTAAGCCTAGGTCTCAAATTTCAAGTTGGTTTTCAAGTTGGTCTCAAATTTCCAAAAACAGTCGTACTACACTCTCCTTTTGAGTTTGTCCCGAAAAAAGTGGCACATTTCCAATTTTAAGTTATAAATTGACCCTACTTGTTCAATGTACTTCTTCCTTTGAAAAACATTATATTTATTCAACGTGTCATACGAAATAAGATACTCTCCTCTATCCCAAAATAAGAAGTTTCCCGGATGTCAAGTGTACCCTTTCCTCTCTAATGAAGTGTTTAAAAGCAATAAATATTTAATACTCTTTTTAGTTGTGAGTATTTGATGACCATTAAATGATAATTTGAGGTATTAAAGGAAAAACACAAGTAAACCCGGTGTAAAATCAATAGAGGACACTTATTTTGGGTTAGACGGAGTATAAGTTTAGTGCAATTTGAAGGAAACATATAGAAGTAAAAGTACAAGTTTAGAAAGTTTGACTTTTCCAAATGCCACTCGTTTTTTTTGTTTTTCTTTTTTGGGACGGAAGAAGTATTTTCTATTCTCTTTCTGGAAAAACTTACTGCTGTTTGTTCAAAGTGGTAAGAAGCTTGATCATGAAGAATTATAATTTTGGATTATGGGTTTAGTGACTGAAGGGAGTTTGACTGTGTTCATTACAGAACTTATCATGTTCACCACCGCAATAAAGTATATGGCTAGGAAACCAAAGCCAGAGATGAGACCGATTGATCTTAAAACTGCTCCGCCAGAGCAGACGCAGACCATTACAAGGGTCATTTTCAATATTCTCAAGGATCATGGGCCGCTCACTATTGCTGAGACCTGGGAACGCGTCCAGGTATCTGCTTGATTCTTTTTTACATTTTTGGTTAGATAGTATGGTCGTGTTCTCCTTTTCCGAACCCCATCTGCCTAAATTGATCTCCCAATTGAAGTTGGTATGTAACCAACTGAGGGCGCCCTCATGATCGCTCTTTAAAATATGAGCTGGAGTGTTAATCTCTGTACTTTATTTGAGCATGATAATGGTTTATTTATCAATTAAAGATAGATACAAAGTTTAATGGTGACTGGATATAGAGTTTTTAATTTCTCCTTTACTGGCTCTTTATATTTGCAATAATCCCATTTCATGTCTATTGTAATCATTTCCCTTTACTTTCCACGTAGTTGATTTTTCACTTGGTATGCCTCTATCCATATTAATGCTGCATTTGACAGGGTAATTAGATCTGAACCATTTTCAGGGTGTTGGTGTACGAGGACTGACGACCAAAAGACACATGAAGACTGTATTGAAATGGATGAGGGAGAGGCAGAAGCTTAGACAAATATGCAAACATGTGGGTCCCAACAAGCAATATCTCTACACAACCTGGTTCACCAAAAACGATATCAACCAGACAACAAGACCAGGGATCAACTCTGCAATACCCAAGGTACCATAAATTTCATGGCGCATCGCCTAAGAAGCTTGTTCTATATCTCAAAAGTTTCTGTGCAACCAAGCTTAGAGCAAACTGTAATTCTTCTTGTTCTACTGTTACTGCCTTGCAGGGGCAGAGCCAGCATGAGCTGAGCATGCTGATATTTGAGTTAAAAATGTTAGCTTTTTTATTTATTTTTCCTTTCTAAATACATGGGTGTATTCGTATACATGGTTCGCGGTGTTTTTGTAATTTTCACTTTTTTCTCACCTTGATCCCATTAGTTTTCTCTTCATCTCCCTCACTTACTTTTTGATTCAATCATTACAAAATAAGAAAAAATACCTCGAAACCACCGAACGAACCATCTTTCGGGACAGGGCCATGGATTTAAATATTGAATGGCAAAACTTGAAAGGTTAATTACCTCTGTTTTGAGACTGGGAGACAGAAGTTAGAGGAGGCGTTCAGCTCAAGCCCGTCAATGATTACACCTGCAAAAAGAGAAGGTTTCAACGGGTGATGAATACGGCATGACCAACCAAACGTGTCAACACTGTGGAAAACATCATCACCTATTCGTTGAACTACTTGAAGCAAAAATGTAACATCTTCATAAATGTATTATCTTCAAATTCTAAAATTTCTGTGGATATTTTTCGGTTTTGCCAATTTTTATTAGAGTCATCTAATGAGTACTTAATTTTATGCACAAAATGATGTGGCATCTTATGTATCAACTAGTTGGCTTCACTTTTTAACTCATAGTGGAGCCCATAAGATATCAAATAAGATGAAACATAGGACGCTACATCATTTGTTTACAAAATTTGGTACTTATTAGGTGCATGTACCATTACTCATTTTTACTAGGCTCGTGGTGGCTGAAAATTCTGGCTCCGCCACTGCTGCCTCGTATATATTTTCTCTTGGACAATATATTGGGAGTAGTGCATTAGTTTCCTTCATTTAGCTATTTTTCATTCATAACGAATGTTCCAGCTCAATTATCGTAATGTATGAGAGCCTTACTGCAACAGTGTAGCTATTCCGAGTAGAGTAAAGCAAATAGTTTTCACCAAACAAAAGCATGTTCCATTTCATGGCAGATATAGCCTAAAATGCCCAAAAGCTGGCCCCAACAACCCACATACATACTAGAGGAAAATGGAAATAATTCGTATGCACTCTAGTTTAGTGTAAAAGATTGAGACAACATTTCACGTGCTAGAGGGCAATGGAAATCTCTCACAACATTTCACGTGCTAGAGGGCAATGGAAATCTCTCGTCTTCACCGTGCATTCATTCGTATATTTCCTACCATTGCTTGGTGCAGAGAGAGAGAGAGAGAGAGAGAGTTAAAATCATTTAGGGTACTTTGCTGAAGGCACTCCAATTTTCAACAAAGGCATATTCCACTGATACATTATTTCACTTGTACCAAATAATTCAGATAGATACTGATTATGTTCCGTTCCCAATAAATCAAAAACAAAAAACAAAAAGATACTGTCCTATGGAGTGTTGTAGTTGAAAAAGGGAGTGCTCGTACCGTTTTCCAAACATTATTCAATCAGCAAATGGTCCAAAATCTTAAAGATGCAGTATTTTGCATCTCATGGAAAAATGTTGAAGAGGCATCCAACTCTTTCGACTAGTATTAAAAGTCGCATGCACCCCATTTCCTGTGCTTCGGGAGCTAGTGAGTTTCCTAATATGGAACTATGGAAGTTAAGTTGATATCAAGATAAACCATTAGGGAGCTAGTGAGTTTCCTAATATGGAACTATGGAAGTTAAATTGATATCAAGATAAACCATTAAACCGTCGCTACCAAATACCAAGACATTGTTATCCTAGAACCTACAGTGTCTCTCTTCTGGACTAATCCTGCATTTTGATTTTTAAGTAGAAGCCTTTCTAGCTTAGGACTCGTGGAATTGAAATTTCATTGGCACATATAAATTTCTTTTACACGATGAAAACCGTTCCCAGTGATGTAATAGATGTGATTCTTAGCTTGGGTGAAGCTCAAATGACAATACTAAAACGAGATCAAGCTCGCCTTCTTGAACCCAAACATCATACAAGTCTAATGCAGGGGTAGGCAAAATAGAATCTCCACCCGTGAAACTCATATACCCCATGTAACCAATCGAAATGCACCTACTGGAGTTTTAGTTGACATATTTGGGCAGTAATGTACTGTGAATATAACTTTACAAAATTGTAGCTCAGTTGTGCTCCTTGTCATTGATGGCGGGGTGGGGGAAAGGAAAATGTCAAGAATACAGAACCGTAGGAAATGTAACTCACAAAATATTATAAATACCAGATTTTAATTCACAAAACTGACCACCACATAACTTACAACTAAGAGGAGAACTCCTTTACCAATACAGAAGGGAGTCCCCCGCTTGGAATTACAGTTAACATGGTTCAAGGTTTTTGGTGGCTCTTTGCCTTCTGCAACACCTCCTTTAGAACTGCAGCAATTCTCTGTGCCATGTGATGCTCTAAAAACATGTCCTTCACCCTCTCATAGCCCCTCTTTCCCATAGTAAGCCTTCTCTCAACATGAGTCGCGAGTTTGACAATATTTTTGGCAAGGGGTGTGACCCCTTCTTTTCCAGCAGGATGTAGCAAACCTGTTGATCCATTCACCACAATCTCTGAAGTCCCTCCTGCTGATGTTCCCTGGAATACATTGTTGAAAGACTCAGTGAGTTAACAAGAGAATGACACAAAATTGGATAGAATTTTATGCTTGGACTAGTGTACAAACAGCTAATCAAAACAGGACACGTGTGCAATTTACGCACTTTAAATTTGATTGGAGAAAGCAGTACGCGTGTCATACTGTAATTGGGCATTTGTACACTTTGTACACAGGTCCAAGCATTAAGTTTTTTTCCTACAAAATTTAAACTTACTCGGTTCCGCCCAGGGGCAGGAGAAGTTCCCGTTTGACAGTCAACATTTTATTCTGAGGTATGAACTCTTTGCTATTGTAACGTTAAATTTGAATAATGGTTACATTTTAATAGCTTAATCCTAATCCTACACTATTCCGTAACCACCACACCCCCCACCCCTGGGGCATAAAAAAAAAAAAAAGAGGAAATCTTCCTAATAATGCCATCAATAGCTTAAAAGTTCAATCAATAGGTCAAATGCAAGGACTTACCAGTACAGGAAGCTGGAATGCCATAGCTTCAATGGTTATCCTCCCAAAGCATTCTCCCCTTCCCTGCACGGAATCGAAATTAGCACAAAAATTATTTCGGCAACCCCCCGAACCCCTCCAATAGACAACTGAAGGAAGGAGGAAGAAAAGAATCATTTTGATTTCAAATAATATATATATATATATATATATATATATATATACACACACACACACAAACACACACACACACACTTTTACACACGAACTGGAACACAAATCAAAGTTTCAAAAATTATGGAAGTGACATTAGAGTAAACTAAATAGATAATGCAATGAAAATAGAAAATCATAATGCTCAAAATCTGACTAATAAAACATGAACATATGTATGAGACAAGTACACCGATAAAAGCAAACGAGGAACAAATGTGATTAAAAAAAACTAATCAAATCCTGAAACTATTGAATGTTTCGGATAACTAAAGCCTGCGATCAAATATGTAAAATGCACGCTGACAGTCCAGGCAAGCGCTAAGTAACTTTCTGAATGCTCTTCTTTTCACATGTCAGTTGCTTCTAGAACTTTATAAGGGGTGCTGACCTTTCAAAGAAAACACATCCCTGAGAAGAACAAGCTTTGGAATGCAAAAGCACAGCTATTCTACAACTAAATTTTTAGTTGTCAGAAGTGTAGATTCGAGCTGTACAATTTGATTTGAACCGACCCCTAAACCGATTCAAAATCAATGGAGGATCACAGAATGCTCCAAAATCAGTAGCATATTGGAGAATCATAGTGGACTGCAATTTGCTTACGATTCTGAATTCCGCACCCTATATTTAATTCCTGTTGGACCAAAATGCCAAAATACCTGTTCTTTTTTGTTCTTATTTTACCTTCTCTAGTAAATATCTTTCATATACCCTTTATAAACCCCCTTGGGGTAATTGTATACACACCTCAGCAACTCAACTCTCTTTTTGAGACATTTATGCATCTCCAAGTTTTCTTCTTTATTAAAGATATATAGATCTCTACTCTCTACATGTTTCATAATGATCTGCTACTCAATCTGAATTGGTTATTAAAAAGAATCTTTGAATATTTGAAGGCTTTATGTGAGAAGTACTCTTCTTACTTCTTACGTCATGTTATTTCTTCGGGTTTTGTAGCAATTAATAATATTTAATACATAACGCAATAAACAAAGTAGTACTACTTGATATTTTATAGTTAAAACTTAGTTGGTACTTGGTAGTTATCATTTAACATTTCTTTGAAAAGGTAACATTTCTTGCTGTTTTATTTTGAGCTGTTATTTAGCATTTCTAGCTGTGTTTTTTCTTTACTTATTTTGGTGAGACTCCGAGCCACATTACATGCTGTGAAAGGCATGTCTTACATTAGATGACTTGATCATGTTCTCCACATTAGTTTTACATCAAATTCAAGTCACGGTATACTTTATTTGTTCCAAGAAATTAATAGTTCTACTATTTTTGGATTTTAATTATCATTTTTTATTACAATTTGTACCAAATTAAATAATTCAATTTATGATCTGATTCACAATTCACATTCTGGGCCCTCCGGTTCATGATTTGACAGCTATGACTAGACCATTGCCTTACCAAGAGCTATCAAAGCAGATAAAAAAAACACATTTAGAAAGAATAATCAATTAAAGGTATAGCCTAAGAAAACAATGAGGGTATCGCCTAAGAGTAATCATAAGGATCCCAACTTTTCATCTCAATCTACGTGGCAAGGCCTGTGCAACATCACATTACATCACTTGACCAGTGGGGCCATAGAGTAACCAATCACATGATTGCCGCACAGATTGTGATGGAAAATTTGGGGTAAGAAGTTGGGATCCATACCATTTTCCATAACCTAAATTCCTTCATAGATGTACGAAGTAAATGCCATAGAGCACCCATCAGTTATGGATTTTGGCTCGGATGCATAAAAAAGTACTACCATTGTCCCTAAATGAGTGTCACTTTTGGATTTTGCACATTTTAGCCTAGTAAAGGACAGGTAAGAAACTCAAGGTAAGAAACTCAAAAGGGACATTCATTTAGGGACAGCGATAGTAATATTAATAATGCTTAAAGGCAATTACTTCAACAAATTTTGAGGAGCAAACTAATACTGACAAGCTAGAGCTGATATTGTGCCAAGTCAAGCTCAATACTAAACTCATGCTTAGGCTTGTTTGATAACGTTGTCAAGCTTGGCATATTTAGTTCTCAAGCCGATCTCAAACGGGCTCTTAATCGAGCCGAGCTTCAGTAGCTTGGTTTTTTTAATAGAAAAGCTTGTCCGTAAGCTTATTGAGCCGAGCTTGATAATCTAATGAGCTTGAAATTCCATTCACGCTTGGTATGATTATCTCAAGAAACCCAATCTCTAACGAGAATTTATCGAAGCATTTACCGAACCAAACACGAGTCAAGCTCGAGTTGTTTGATTCATTATGCAGCCCTACTGACAACCACTACTTTCACTGTCTAGGCTATATTTCCTTCTTTCCTTGAACTGTACTAGAAAAAATGGTGCACTTTCCAAATTTCAGAAATTAATTATATATCATCTAACTAAGAAAATTCCATTTGGCAATTAAAAATAAATGGATTACATCATTCCATTTGGCAATTAAAAATAAATGGATTACATCAGGACATCTCTTTATATCTCTTTATACAGACATCACAACTCTCATCAGCTTTAGGTATTCGTATAGAGTAGTCCTAAAGTGAGAAAATAGATACAAAGTTTTGGATACAAAATCTCAGTTGGGATTGGTTGTGTAGTCTGCAGATCCTGTTGGGATTGGTTGTGTAGTCTGCAGATCCTGCCACCAAGTGATGGGACCAACATGCTTGACCAATCAGCAGTTGGCAAGATTTTGTATCCAAAAATTTGCATCCATTTTGTTACTTTAGCAGTACTCATTGTCATATCTTGAAGGATAAACCACAAGGTATTTCCAGAGAATAATAATTGAGAACTGAAATAGAGAGAAGATTAAACAAAAGGACGAACGAGCTTATGGTCCTCCACTTGCATATAATCCTGACAGAAATTTCGTCACATGCATTTTGTTTTATGCTTCCCCTTGTTCACATAGCATTTTTCTTAACAGATTGAAGGTAGATTTCAAGTTATATCCAGGTAAGAAGGGAGAGCAGTTTACTACTATTGTAATCAATCAATCAACCACATATACGCATGTAAGTTCAAACATATATCAGAAAATTTATGAAATGGAGAAAGGGCGTTGACCGGGTTTTAGATTTACATAATTTAAAGAATCAATCTGGGATATAAGTAAAAAACATCCTAACCTGAGAATTCTGGACAAGGACATCGATTGCAGCTAGATAAGGGGCTACTGTAAGAGTTTTATTCACAAAATGAACTCGAGTTTGGATTTTCTTCGCTGCAACAAAGTTCCGAAGTTCTGTCTCAAACTTGGTTTGAACCGACATGTCACTCCCTACAATTACCGCATGTATCGATGGCACCTGTAACTTCTTTTCTTGGATCAGTTGCAAGCTCTCAAAAAAGGAACGCAGGAACAAGTCCTGCCCCTTTCCACGTGAAACACCTGAAATTCATTATAATACTGATCAGAAGTACTTTATTATCTCATAGTATCTTTCTTCTTCTTTTTACAGGTACCGAGTAGAAGCTATAAATGCATAATAGAAGATCATATATACATAAATCGCTCAAGCAAGATGTAATAGCAAGCAACCTACAAGTACTTGACAAAATTTCCTAAGAATTCTGTTTCACATGCAGCATCACAACTCTATGAAGCTAAAGTCGCACTAGTCGAAAACGTCAATCCTTGCTTCAAGTTCTTAAACTTCGAGCTCTTGACTAAAAAGAAGTGTAGTAACATATAAACACAATCCACAACTGCAAGGGAATGGAGGTAAACATATCAATGTAGAAGGCATACTGTTTATAGCGGCAAACAGTATATCTTCGTTTCGCACTCCGAGAGACTCCCTGACATGCTCCCGCAATACTCTTTTTGCCACACTATCTTCAGCAACATCCATAAGTTCCTTGCTGTTACCAAGGTGAACAACATAGGTCTTCGGCATTTTAATTCTGGAACGTGAAAAGAATATAAATTATCACTTAAAATATTTAGAGAAATAAGAAACAAATATCAGATGTTTTTTATGAACAACTACTTTATAAGGAAAATACCAAGGGTCAAATCCAAGTGCACAATGATAAGCAGAAGGCAGAAGGAAAAAAAACGCACTACAATGCCAAGACCTAGATTAGCAGGACCAGGCCCCAGAAAACCAGCCAGATATGTGATCCAACCCTTTTTGATCCTTTTGGACAGGACCTACTGGTTCATCCACTCAGTGAATTTCTAATGTACATATTTACGTATCAGAAAAAAAGACAAACAAATAAAACAAAACCAGAAAACTGTCACCTCTTGTTATGAGATCGAATTAATCATAACCTTTCACAGTTGGCAACGATTCCCCCATAGTCAATATCACTTATCATCCTTAAATTCCACAATATCCTCCCACTCTGACAAAAATCATTACACGATTAATCTACTCAAATCTAGAGCATCTTCATGACCTAGCTAATGAGGCCTATTTAAATAGCATTGAATTCTGAATACTCAATACTAAAAGCTAGTAACATGTAGAAACTAAGAGCAGTAATATGAAAAACATTTCATTCGACACATAATATTGGTATAACTAGCATGGGTTGACCCAAATAGTTTGCCTAAAATGCCAGTAAATGCAAGTCAATTCCTATACTCTATCTATTAACAAGGAAAATGAGAACTACGAAATCTGCACAACTTCATATGGTAGTTGTTAATACTCTGTACCCTCCTCAAAAGAGTTGTTTTATTCACATATTTATTAAATATAATGTTGACAACTGATTGCATCTAAGAAAAAATTGTTATTAGAGTTCGAAAGATCTAAATCAAAAATAGAAGCATACTTCAAGCGCTCTTGAGTCCTGTTCTTCCAATATTCAGTTGTTACATGGGAATCAATCATAGACCCAGCGACAAAAGGGAGGTGCTTGACATACTCCAGTTTGAAATAATGGCCTCGCATTTCATGGATCCACCATAAGACCTTTGGTAGAACACGAGGTACATTTTCATTTAGAACTGCATCCAGCCACTTTCCAGCAACAGCAGTGTTTAAAACAACTAAATCAGCTTTCAAAGCTGTATCCATAGCTTCTCGACCCTTGGCAGAGAAAACCTAAAATGTATAAAACACAATAATCAGATGATAAGTGAAATAGTTACTGAGAACTAGTTGATGCACAACAGGCAGAATTGAGAGATCATTTACATGGTAATGGATAACTGTTTTTGCAAGGCTTAAATACCAATTTGGTCACTCTACTTTCACCCAAAATTAATTAAGTTTACTTCTTTTTTTTGCAGTTTAATCATCTACTTGGACTCGAGAATCAACAAGCTCACTCAATCAATGAGCTTATTGATTGAAAAAGTTCAAGTAGAATGATTAAAGTGTGAAAAAAAAAAAAAGTAAAGTGAGCTTATTGAATTTTTGGAAAAAGTAGAGGAACAAAATTGGTATTTAAGCCTTTTTGTAATTATCTTGCAATATGCTGGAGAATGTGGAGATCACAACACAAAGGACAACCTTTCAAAATACAATTTCAAAAACAAAATACGAAGGATGTTATGCATATTAGCACCAACTTTTCAAACTGCTAGAAGGAGTGAACTGTACTTACTAACATATGTGACTTCCCAGGGGATGAAACTCGATATATCATCACCCTTATACACCCGGAATGTACAATTAGATCAATAAACAAGTCCTAATAAAAATTAGTAAAAAGAGGAAATGTGATGTTAGAACCACACAAGCACATCCATGTCAATTCCTTTGACATCAACAAACATAAAGTATTATTCAATGTTCTTTAGTTAGAATCTGTGTAAATGAGAAACTTGTTGCTTCCATCATAAGTTTCTGTCTCCAGAACTACTTCTATGAAAGCAGGGAAACCATGAACATAACAGTTTAAAAAATTCAAGCACAAAATATAAAATAGGAAGAAACAAGAAGGCAAAAGAACTATTGGAAACTAAGGAGTCAAATGAAAATTTTAATTGCATGTCAGCAGAAAATTCGATAAAACTTCAGAAGTAACAGTAACTCTGACAAGAACAATGAATTGACTACAACGTGCTGCTGCTTATGCTCTAAAAGCTCCTCCTACAAGGTTTCCCTCCCCCTCGTCCCCGCGGCCAGAACAAGTACATCTTCAGAAGTAACAAAATTTCTACTTACTACTACCAAATAGGAAGTCTAACCATCCATGTCCAAATGATAACCTACTCCATTACTTGGCTTCAACCAAAATCATCAAGGATGTGTTCTCCGTGCAAGGTTTTAGGACTTTGGGTTTTGATTTTTCACTTTTTCTCACTTTGGTCCCACCAACTTCTCTTTATCTCTCTCTTACTTTTTCTTCAATCATTAAATGAAAATCCAAAACCTAAAAAACCCCATGCCAAACACACCCCAATAAACACAAGCATGAGCCTCTCTTGTTGAAAGTGATGTAAGTTCCATTCAGTGTTTTTCTTTCTAACAAGTTCTTGCCAAATTCTATTCAGCACTTGTATCAAAACAAAAACAGTAAATTCAAGCATCAAATTTTCTCTTCGGCAATGCAGGATAGAAAAACTTGAAGACCTCCATTGTATGGTAGTCTAACGGAAATAGAAACTAAAGCGCTTACCTGTATATCATAAACAAGAATGCCCAATCACAAGTAAGTGAAAATGGACCCATTGCGAACACGAAAAAGTATCAAAGACTACTCTACCAAGCATAACATTAATTCAACTGGTAAGGGAGAATTGCATGGATCTTGCGGCACTACTAAGTAACCACTGATAAATTATAAGTTACTATATATGTATTTACAGTCTCAGTCCTGATTTTGATCTTCTTACCATCAAGGGAATTATTGCCTTCATTTGAATGTGTCTAAACTGTTTATTAAGTTTCTTTCTTAAAGTTTAAAAAAACACCACAAGAAATTTATAATAAATTGCAGAGTGTCCTACCGTGTTACTGCAGAAGAGGCTCAAGAATATTCCCATGTGTCTCAGACCCCTCTATGATGGTAAAGAAAAGTCCTTGTCTAGAATATGCTTGAAAATACAAAAACCAAAATTGAAACGATACAGATGAATGTGGTAACAGCAAGAACGCATTCATGCATATGCAAAAGATTTGGAAATAGCAGAATTACCTGTACTCCTCGGTTCATCATTTTGTTCTCCAGGCTGTAAACAACCTCATCTGTTCCAGGTGGCTTCTGGTTCGTTATCCAACAAACTTCAGCACCAACACCTCTCAGTAGAAATGCTAGTTCCATCAATAATAATGGGCCGCCTGAAAATTTAAAATTAAGCAACTAGTAAAAAAGAAAAGGGCAAATATACCCAACCACTGTTTCTAAGATTTCCAACAAAAACAACATCAATACAATCATAATAAGGCTCCGTCTTCCACCTTCAATTTTTATCTTGATTTGGGCATTCAGTTTTAAGACTTTCTCAACTTCACTACAAGCTTGGTTGCCTCTTTTAATACATTGTTTCCAGCAATGATGATAGTCGTTGGAATTACTATAAAGGTACTTTATATCTTAATTACACACCATGTTTCGAATTTCAGACAATAAAAAATAAAATAATTACAAACCGAAGTCCAAACAGCCCTAAGATTATTAGAGAGGAAATCTATCTGCCAAAAAAACAAATGATTAAGAATAAGTAGGCAAAGCATGGATTGTTTTATCCACAACTTAAACGATACAACATGATCCCATCATATGGCTAATTGAAATAATGGCATACATTAGGTTAAGTACTTTTAGCTGCAATGGCAGATGGTGGTCGATAAATCCACAATTGCTACTTGGTACCAACTCATAAATATGTTTCAAAAGAATTATATAGAACATTTAGCTAGTGTGCAAAGACGAGTGAATTGGCGACTTGTACCCAAAGGAAGAATGAGACATTCTCCAATTTTGAGGAAAGGTGGTTTTTTGAACTAACAAAGAGGAGCGATTCTGTAAGGCAAGAACAGGTAAATGTATTTCTCAAAAGGTACTTATCAAAACAGGAAGAAAATAAAAAGGATAAAACAAAAGAACTTATATATCACCAAGAGTCCAACTAGTATTTAGCAGTGTCTACTTTCCTTAGTTACACATAACCTCAAAACGTTATTTGCAAGCTTTTTCTGCATCCAACCAAACATTTTTCTACCACGATAGCAGGATAAAAGACAAAATAGCAATTCCTTAAGTAAATGCAAATACACATGTTTATGCCCATATATACATATATATACATACATACATACATATATATATATATATATATATATATATATATATAGATAACACAGATGTGGGGAAAAATTAATGAAACCGGAAAACTTGGAAGGGATTTTTATAGAAATGGATAAATTTGTCAAAGAAAAAAAAGGCCTTCTTTTGGAAGCATAGCGTGGTCAAATTAACTCAATATCGCCTTTCTCCCCACTAATTTGGATCAGTGCATACTCTTTGCAATTAATATATATCCAAAACAAGATAATCTTATCCTTCTTAAATCTTGTTTTCATTGTTAGTTTTGGTCCTTCTCTATCTCTAGCATGGCTGTTGATATTGCTATCTATACCCATTCTAATTAGCACTTACTGGACTAGTGGGTTACGTTGTATATGTCCACACCATCTTATAGAAATTTCCTCTTGTTTTATCTCATATGGGAGCTACATTTGTTGTCACAAGAATGTGTTCGATTGGCATTCTCTATTTCAAGTTTTATTACATATTTATCTGAAACTTCTCTTCTCAGCTCATTTTATGCATACATTATCTCTTCTTTGCACAAGCTTGTAGAGAAATTGGCTTGGTAAGTGGAACTTAAATTATACAACTATGTTTCAAGTCTATCATATTGGCATTTTCTGTAGCCAAAAAACTTAATGAAAACTATACTAATCATTTGAATTGAGTTATATTATGCACTTGAATACATAAATTCAATCTACTACTTTCCATTCCCATAGATGCAAAATTTACTTCCCACTGAGAAAGTTTGCAATCTACCGTATACCAAGCAAAACAAAGAGAACTACTGTTTGGAATTCAGCAATACCGCCAAATACAAGTGTTCGAGCCATAAATCTTGCATCTTTAACACGACAAACTTCTCTTTTGTCAAGTGTATTAAACAGGCCTCCATGGCAGGAGATCCTAGTCAATGAAGTTATGCTAAAAAAGGAGCCATGATATGCAAACCAGCATGTGCTAGTATTACATCCACAAACTATCAAAAACTTTGTTGTGTACTAATCCACATTCTTTACAGCACATGTAAAGAATCTCACGCTCGATGCAGATTCTTGACGTCAAGCATTTTGACAGGATTAGACAAAGAAATGACCAATGTGCATGGCTGAATATGTGTCAACTGAAGTGCATTGGATGCTCTCTTCCTTTGCTTTCCATTGATTGCAGTGACCTTTGAAAGTCACAGTTCAGTCACAATGTTTTTCTTCTTTTTCTCTTCATTTTCCATTGATTTCACTCTACTCTCTTGCATACTCCAAATAGATTTTAATTCCTTAGTCAGGCACTGATTAGCTAGTTGCTTGAATTGGAGTTGACCACATTTATCTATACACACTGCTATGGTAACATACATTTACACTTGATCAACTAGATATATAGCGCGCAGTTGCTTGCTTATAAGAGTTGCTTGAATTGGAGTTCACCACATTTATCTATACACTCTGCTATGGTAACATACATTTACACTTGATCAACTAGATATATAGCGTTGCATGCATATTCATAAGCAAAGCCTTAAATAGTCCCAAATTTCGTTACTAGAACAGGAACTGTATATCACTGGCAAAAAAAGAAAAGGCCATCTAAAATTTTGAACTCCTTGCAGAGGTCAGGAACTTGATCATCGAAGAAAAGTGCATGAGAAAGCTAGAACTTGTGATACACTTGCCATGAGGGCTCACAGACATTAATTTTCCAATTGAAGATTCATTTCAAAAATGTGACAGAAACTTCAAATAGAAGTGCTTCAACGACAATCAACTAAACAGAAACCGAAAATAAAAGTTACCAGAAAGAGAGAGTTCATGCGACACTAGTAAAACAAGCTTGGACTTCATGAAACTGAGCGGACTAGCAACAGCTCCTCGGATCTGCGGAGGCGCGGAACTCAACCGCGTACCTGCTGCCGTTGCTCCGGCGACATCGAAGTGGTGATCACAAGAGGAATCGAACGCGGCTCTGATGACGAAGGCAATTGCGGTGGTGACCGAAAGCATGGCCAAGAGCACCAACAGCCATCGCTTCTGACAGAACAAGGTCAAACCGGCAGCCGAATGCTTCGCCATGGATATTGCTGCTGCTAGGGTTTAAGAACGCGATGGTGATCAGTCTAGGCGGTTTCGGCATTTTAGGGAGTGAGGATTTGGATCCGAGTGGGGAATTGTACACATCTGGCTTTGAAGAAATTGCCACTTGGAAAGAGGCTTTGGCTTTAGCTTTGGGAGATTTGAACGGAAACTTAACCTTGTTTGGAGACTGTAAATGGAATTTGATTTCAAAATGTTAGGTTTTGAGTAATTGAAATACTACTGCGAGGAGTATATATGAATATGAATATGAAGTGGGGGGTGTGAACATTCAAAGCTTTTTGAGTTGGCACTTCTTCAGTAGACTGGTTGTTACTTGTTTGTGCTGTCTCTTGTCGATTTATGTGACTGTCAAACTTTGGGAAGGAGCAGCTTTAAACAGGGACATATATAGGAGGAGGAACCGCTCACAATTTACAGAAAGAATTGCTATTTGAACCCACAAAATTACTTAATACACTCATTTACTAAGTACACCCCCCATTATTTTCAATCCTTCAAAAAACTAATTACACCCCACCTTAATTTCCTATTATACCTTTCAGAATATTTATCCCAAAATATTGAAAATACTGCTAAGTAAACCCCACACCCTACACCCTTATACCATTGTTTGCTAAGTACACCCCACACCCTACACCCTTATACCCTTGTTTGAAAGACCCGCCCACACCTCACGCAAACAATGGCAATCGCAAACAACGGCAACATCAACCCACGGCAACAAGCAAAGCACGGCAACAAGCACACAACAACAACAGCAGGGACAGTGTTAACATCCATTTCCCAACTTCAAACAGCTTTCTTCAACAGCAACAATGGAAGACAATAGAGGTGTGAATCTCGTCTTTATATTCTAGGTTAAAATGCTATATATTTTTGAATATATGTGTTTAATTTTTGTTAAGTCTTAGATACATTCCATTTTTTTTACATATTTCTGTTGAAAAAATACAATTTAAAGAAAGTTTTGTTGTAAAAATTGCATTTTTTCGAGTGGACAGTTCGGCACTGGATAGCCGAACAGAAAAGGTGGAGTTCGGCAAGGGTACCGAACAACTCTAAGTGAGTTCGGCAAGGCTACCGAACACACCTGGATTTGTCCGGCATGGGTACCGAACACACCTGGACTTGTCCGGCATGGGTACCAAACATATCAATTTTGGTTCGGTAAGGGTGCCGAACAGTGTGTTATTGAATTTTTTTTTTTTCCTTTGTTGATCTAATACAAATTTAATATTTGCAGAAATCAATACATATCAGCGAAGAAGACCTACGGCTTCAGCTAGGGCTCACAGACAAAGACAACAACAAGAACATGCTCAACAACAAGAAGAACATTTACAAGAATTACTGCGACAACAACAACTACAGAGAACAATGCAAGTACTTCTACAACAAAGAACAGCAACAACAATTTCTTCTACAACAGCAACAACAGGAACAACATGAGTATGAAAGAGGAGGCCCTGTTGAGGATGAGGATAAGGATGAGGAGGATGAGGATGAAGAAGAAGAGGCATTTGTCCCGTTTCCTGGAGGGCCACAAGTTTCATTGCTACTCACGACCTTCAATGATCATGTAGCGGCATGTATATGGAATGGGGAAGAGCGAGCATTGTTGAAGTGTTTAAATCACACTACTAAACAAGAAGAGTGGGCGATTCGGAATAACTGTAGTGAAGTAATGAAGAATTTTGTCAATAGCTCGGGCCTCAATGTGTCATCTAGATGCTCTTATGCAGAAGTGGATAAAGTCCTTGTCTCGGCATTTGTGGAACGGTGGCATCCAGAGACGAATACCTTCCACATGCCCTTTGGAGAGATGACAATTACACTTGATGATGTGTATTGTCTGACAGGACTGAATGTGTCTGGGCAACCACTGTTATCTAGGCGGAGTGTGTCATTTACACCTCAGGAGGTTGCGAATATTTTAGGAGTGCATCGCGATGAAGCGCTCGTTGGGATGCATGGTGCTAGAGGGCCATCAATAAAGTTAGAGTGGCTTCGTGAGAGATTCCAGCAAGAGGGTACCTCTGATGATCCTTTTGCATGTGCTCAGTCAGCCAGAGCATATCTGTTGTACACTATTGGTTGCACTCTTTTCGCTGACAAGAGTAGGACACAGGTGAACACGAGCTACTTAGAGTTTCTGGATGACCTGACCAGCGTGGATACGTATGCCTGGGGGGCTGCAACTCTTGCGTATCTGTATAGACAGTTAGGGCAAGCGTCTCGAGCTGAGACAAAGCAGATGGCTGGATATTCGACGTTATTGGAGGTAACATACTTGTATTTTCAGTTCATTACATTCAAACATTAGAGAAAGTCATATGTTATATAGTATATTTGATCGAAACTGTTTTATTGCATGTAGGCTTGGATATACGAGCATTTTCCTGCTTTTAGGCCTCCATATCGATCAAATTACAGGGTTCAATACCCACTTGCAATGAGGTGGTTACCACAAGGAAAAGTTGGTGCCTCGATGCAAAAATTGATCCAATACCAAGAAAGTCTTGACGTCCTTAAGGCCAATGATGTGAGTGCTATTTAATTTAGTTTTCTTTTTATTTTATAACACATATATGTTAAATTAATTTTCTGTGATTATTGTAGGTAATTTGGAGTCCCTATACGGGTGTTTTTAGGGAGTTACATCCATTTCCCGCCGTCTCGTTATATCATGGATGTTTAGTGGCGTGCAATGTTGTGGAACCATACCATCCGGACCGAGTTCTTAGACAATTCGGTTATGTTCAGACGATTTCATGTACACCGATCGCTGCTGATGTCCATGTCAGATGGGAAAAAAAGAGTTTGTCTACCCTCCTGCCCCTTGTACCATACTTTACTGTTTGGGATAGTCACGTCCTATCTACTGATCGTCTTGGCAATATTGCTCAACTACCATGGGAGTGTGCCCCTGACTATATGCAGTGGTACAATACACATTCACATCCGTTGGTTCAAAACCCCGAGAGACGGTCCCCCCAGTTTACCGTGACATCTCCGGCTCCAGTACCTGACGCATGGGAGATGATTACGTCTGTACGGAATTTAGTACAACCTCCAGTACAGAGATGGAGGTTAAGGGATCGGGCGATGACAGCGGATGAATTGGCGGATGTATTGGACAGGACTTATATGATAGTGGGAGGTCCAGATAATGCGGGACCTTCTACTGGAGGGCGAGACGAGGCAGGTCCATCTACTTCTGGACGTGACGAGGCGGGTACATCTACTGGCGGGACTCGTCGTAGGAGACGACGAAATTGATTAACATTTGACAAAGAAACTTTTGATGTAACTATTGATTCAAACAAGTATTTGATGTAACTATTTGATGTAACTTTTGATGTCACTTGTTATGAGAATTGATGTAACTTGTTATGATAATTGATGTAAATTTTTATGTTATATTATGTTAGCGTCATTTTAATGAATGTTAAGTATGATTGGTTTGGACAATATAACCATAGCATTATGATACTTTATGTTTTGTGATTGGTGTAAATTTTTTTTAAAAAAATTGCAACTATGGACATACTGTTCGGTAGCCATCAACCGACTCGTTTACACACTGTTCGGTACCCCCACCGAACTTGTTAAGAACAACTCGGTAGCCCTGTCGAACCAATGCTATGCTGTTCGGTTAGGGTACCGAATAGATATTAAAGTGTTCGGTAGCCCCACCGAACTGTTTAAGAAAATTTCGGTAGCTGCTTACCGAACAGTGTGAAGAGTTTGAATTTTTTTTGCTTAACTATCTGAACATCAATCCAAAAACAAATTCTTGCCAAACTAAAAAAAACAACGAAATATTGACATCAAACATAACTATTTCCATCGAAACTACCATCAACCATACCATAAAGTTTAGTTTACATCAAACTACAATCAACTACGATATAAACTAGCCTAAAAACATTCCAAACAACCTCATCTAGTTTACATCAACAATGTTTAGTTTACATCAACGATAGTATCTTCACAAGTCATCAACATTCGAGCCCTTTTGCAACTAGCTGTACCACTGTCCGACCTGCTGATTATTATGACAATGCCATGCTCCTGTCCCCTAGCACGCACCCAATCAAACATAAGCTCACGAGATGAAAACAATTCATGCGTCGTGAAAACTTCGGTGAAATCCATGGCAATATCTTCAACATCGTTTTCAACTTCAGGTTAATACGGAATGATCTGATTTTCTTCGGGGTCAATCACACTGCCCTCCGAAGACAACGTATTTGAATCCTGTTAACAATTACAATAACAAGACTTAATTAGCAAATAAATAAACATACTGTTCGGTAGGTACCCATGGAACAAAAAGTGGACTGTTCGGTACCCATGCCGATCAACATGAAGACCGTTCGGTACCCATACCGAACATAAGAGTATGTGTTCGGTACCCTTGCCGATCAACTTCAAGGAATTTCGGTGGGTACCAGCCAGACTAACTAGAACATGTTCGGTGGCGTTGCCGAACAGTCTGTATAATGTTCCATGATCCATTGCCGAACACGATACCCAGAAAAACTCGAAAAAACTGAAGAAAATTGCAATTAAAGACATGAAATGAGATGAAATACTTACATAATTGGTCCCTTTGACTGGTTTTTCCATTGTTAGCAGCAATGTGGATGTATTAAGTGGAATTTAGGGTTTGAAGTAGAATGGAAGTTGGAAGATGGAAGAAAATGAAGATGAGGAAGAAAAGTTTGAGTTTGAAATCTAAAAATTTAGGGGTGTACTTAAAATCTTTGGGGGGGGGTGTACTAAGTATTATTGAAATTAGATTTAAAAAAAAGGGTGGGGTGTACTTAGTAACAATAAGGGTATTTAAGTCTAAATTTATAATGGCATTTTTGTAAATTTTGTTGGTGGGTGTACTAAGTAATTATGTGGGTTCAAATAGCAACTCTCTTTACAGAAGGGGAGCGCAATTAACGATTCATTTTCCTATTAATACACCACTTCTACTAATACAGCTCCTACTTTAATTTTATATCAACCTAATTTTTAAATACAGCTCTTACTTTAATTTTGCATCAACCTAATTTTTAAATACATCACCCCATATTTTTTATTTTACCCCTCTCAATTAATTTCATCTTTCTTTCTCAACACACTCACTCAATATCATCATACTCACCCTCATTTCTTAATACACCAATTGAATTCCTCGTTAGTCAATCGAAACTAGAACAACGACAGTATCAAAACCGCACTCCCTCCATTCTGCAAACCCTCAAATTTCAAACTCAACATTCTGCAAACCTCCATTCTGAAGAAAAAAGCAACACAACAGACAACTTCAAGTTTGGAATAAGGAAGAAGAAAAGGAAGGAGAAAAAAATATGAAACTCTGGCTTCACAATGAGGAAGGCCCTAGGTATGAAATTCCTTCCATTTTAAAGTTTAAATAGCATTTTCATTTTAATTTTTGTTCTAAATATCATTTTATTTGCAATGTATATTGTTGGGTTTGGTTAATTTTTGTTATATTATGTTTAGCACCAGTTGAAAGAACACCACTGTGGTATTCGGGAATGGCTGGAAGAACACCACAGTGGTGTTTGGGAATATTTGTAGGAACACCACAGTGGTGTTCGGCCAGGGCTAACCAAATACCACTGCGGTGTTCCTCCAACCATTCCCGAACACCACTGTGGTGTTCTATCAACTATTCTCAAATACCACTGTGGTGTTCCTCCAATCATTCCCGAACACCACTATGGTGTTCCTCCAGCCATTCCCGAACAGTGTTGTTGTGTTTCTACAACCTCTGTTGAACAACATATTGTGATTATTACATTTCTTGTTTAATCGATTTAATAAAAATTATTTCTTATGTTCAGGTTATGTAGCAAATGTATATGAAAGGAAAAGACACACTGTTTTAAATAGAAGACAACGACAGCGTGAACCACAACAGTCTGAGGATCCCCCACACGTCCCACAGGAACAAGAACAACCTCATATACAAATGCATGATTACGATTTTAAAAGAGATGGATGCTGGTTTTGGAGATGATAAAGAAGAATTGGGAAGAGATGAAGGTGTTGGAGATGAGGGAGTAGAAATTTTTAGAGAGAGACCCTCTCAAGTGTAACAATCATGCTTCGAAGCTAGTTTAGTGGAGTTGTCACAGAAATGTATGTGATGAACGATGGTTGGATCTTGTCAAAGCCTCTAAGATGTATCGATTAAGGCGAACATAGTACTTTGAAGTTGACAAAGTCTTAGTCAGTGCATTTGTGGAACGGTAGCACCTTGAGACCTATAGCTTTCACCTACCCTTCGGCGAAATGACAATCACATTGGATGATGTCTTTTGCTTTACAGTTCTTCCGATCACAAGGATTCCAGTTTTATCGAGACGGGGCTTTACACCAACCTCTACTTATGATGTTGAAAATTGGTTAGGAGTTTCTTACGCTGAAGCGATAGAAGGAATGAGAGGTACGAGGGGGTCATCTGTGAAGCTAAAGTGGCTTAGGGAGAGGTTTAGTCAAGATGTTATGTCTGATGATCCAAAACGACGTGCATTCTCAGCTAGAGCTTATTTATTGTATACTTTAGGTTGTACAATTTTTGATGATAAGAGTGGCACTCGGATCAACACATCATACTTGGAGTTCTTGGTTGATCTTGACAACATTCATACGTATGCATGGGGAACTAACACTCTAGCTTATCTCTATAGACAGTTAGGGCTAGCGTCTAGAGTCACAACCAGTTATTGGAGGTAATAAATTCATATTTAGACTTATTTTCAATATCATAAAATAAATATTTATTAGATTATGGAATGATTATTGTGTGTTTTATTGCATCCCATTGTTGAAAACCCCGATCGTCGGTCCTCCTACGTCAGCAACGCAAGTGATACTGCTCCGCAAGATGCTTAGGATATTGTTAGGTCTGCACGGGGTTTGATAGAACCGATCGTGCAACGATTAAGATCTCGAGACCGATCAATCTCTGTCAAAGAGTTTGAGTCAGCGATCTTATTGATATCGGAGAACCCAAGTGTTTATAATTATGTTAAGCATGAGATTTTCCTCACTGAAAAAGTGTGCATGTGTGTTTATTTTTTCGACATTTCATTTTTTTTTTTTTGTGTGTGAGTCAATATGATACGCAATTAAGCATTGAACTCATCCATTTTAGTGCTTTAACCAATGGCAAGGCAAAAGGCATGATTGCAATCATACCCTTTCCCCTACCCGTTTTATCTACTTCCATTTTGCAAGCATATAATTTGATTTTACTCGGTAGCAATTTGATTCGTTTACAGATGGAACCCAAGCGCTAGAAGAGGTGACTGCAACATGAGAATGGTTCGTGTGTTGTGGGCGATGTATAGTGATGAAAGCCAGAACTAACTAGTGGTGCTGCTCAAGACAAATGACTTCTTAGTTTTAGTTGTATTGATTGAGTACTACTTTGAAAGTGTATCTATGTGATGTGTCTATGACTGGCTTCGTAGTTGGACTCTCCCTATGCAGAAATGGTTCCGTACTAACTTTTGGTTTAAAAGAGGCAAAAAGGTTGATTTATAGCATTTCTAATTTTACCTTTTAAACTCTTTTATCAAATTAATCTCTTTTTTGCTTCAAGTAGCATTTTGGCAGGAGATATGACCCATCCATCGTAATGGAAGCATAAACATGACAGAGTGTAAACACACTGAGGAGCATGCATTGTTGCTACATTTCACGGTGTTTTTTTTTTCTTTCAATTTTGATATTTATTATTGGTTCAGTACTCACTTGTGGTTTAGAAGAGGCAAAAATGTTGATTTGTAGCATTTCTAATTTTACCTTATAAACTCTTTTATCAAATTACTCTCTTTTTTGCTTCAAGTAGGATTTTGGCAGGAGATGTGACACATCCAACGTAAACTGGGAGCATAAACTCGACAAAGTGTAAACATGCTGATGAGCATGCATTGTTGCTACATTTCACGGTGTCTTTTTTTTTTTTGATATTTTATTATTGGTTCTTTTACGAAATTAATGAATTATAATGAATTATTATTCATTAATTTTTTTGTCATTTGGTTTTATTCATCCCCTACAAAATTTTGAACATACATTAATTCAGTTTCATACTGACACCGTGCCATAGGCACGGGCACAAAACCCTAGTTATAAAATATTAAGAAGGAGTTGGTATTTCAAAGAAAGGAGGAGAAGATCAAACCCTTGCTGATCCTCTCTAAGCGGAGTTAGCATTTCAAGCAGGCATTGCAAGCAGCCACTCTTAAATCTCTGATCTATAAGCTGCTCAAATTACTTTCTTGTGATCTCTAAACAAGAAAGGCACTGTTCATCTGCTCTGATACTTAATCAATTCAATTATGTATTAAGAAGCCTCCTCCAGCAAACCTTTTATCAGGAGGACAATTTCAAAATAGCTTTTCCTAAAAATCTTTTATTCTTTTGAAAAAGGCTGTTTTAGCTCAAATTACTTTCTTATGATCTCTAAACAAGAAAGGCACTGTTCATCTACTCTGATATTTGATCAATTCAATTAAGTATTAAGAAGCCTCCTCCAGGTTCAAAATAGCTTTTCCTAAAAATCTTTTATTCTTTTGAAAAAGGCTGTTTTAGCTCAAATTACTTTCTTATGATCTCTAAACAAGAAAGGCACTGTTCATCTACTCTGATATTTGATCAATTCAATTAAGTATTAAGAAGCCTCCTCCAGCAAACCTTTTATCAGGAAGACAATTTCAAACAGCTTTTCCTAAAAATGTTTTATTCTTTTGAAAAAGGCTATTTTAGCTAAAATGTTTCAATTCACTTAAATCATAGAGACTCTTTTCAAAAATATTTGTATGGCCTAATCATCAATTATATCTCATAATTGCCTAAAAATGTTTCTACTAGTGCTTTGTACTTATACTTTCATTTATCGAGTCTATAATTGCTTAGCAATAGATAACTATACATACGCTATCGCTTGTAAGTTCATCCTAGGGCATGCCTTAAGATAAAATGATCATTCATTGGAAGGCATGCTATTACTAAGGATTGAACATCTGCTTTAAGAGCTTTATATATATGTCAATTGTAGTAATGGTCCCAAGCAAATAGGAGGAGATTGTTAGGAATATGTCTGTAAAACAGCTGATATATATGTTCGCATATTCCAACACAGTGATTTACTTGTTTCCATTACAACGCATGTTTTACAAGTGGCTAAAAGGGCTGCGTACCAGTTAGTGTGACAACTTGCTAAAATATAGCATAGGTCATTAGACTAGGTAGTCTTTGTACATGTCCGAGTCTGTGTCCTATTGAGTATTGATGACTTTTCATATATATATTAGCTCTACCAGCGCCAGCAGACATTCTCACTAGCAATGTCTCACCAGCAGACATTTTTACCAGCAATGTCTCACCAACAGACATTTCTACCAGCAATATCTCATCAGCAATCTTCACATCAACAGTTCTGTATCGGCAGTTACTCAAGTATTAGTCATGTCCTCCATCAGACAACTGTAAGAATGCTGATAATTCTTAAGAGGAACATCGATCGTTGCTCAAAGCTATAATTCAAAATAGATCCATTACAAGATCTTCCTGACAGCTCAAGATACGCATCGATGTCTGTGCTTTCACTATTATCCAGAAGATATTTCCTCTTTCGTGTTTGGTCCCAGACTTCAAGACACATTCAGACAAAAGACCAAATACTGTGCGTTTTTAATCAATCAGGCCTGCGTGTCACGTCCCATCCATTCAGCTTGATTGTCAGACAGACTTTAAGATAAAGCTCACACGAAGGTCTTTGCCCAACAGTTTCTTTAGTACACTCTGATGTTCTGATAAATCAACATTTTCCAATGGACAAAAATCTATCCAAGCTTCAACGACTCTATTTTCTTTTCTGCCTATAAAAGAAACCTCTTTTCCCTCATCTTAAAGAATGCAAGGGCGAAGCTTCAAGTATAGAATACTTTGAGTGGGAAAAACACAAGTGTTAGAACAAACACTTTGTGGGAGAGAAGTCTGAAATTTCTAAGGCAAAGAAGCTCAGCTTAATTAAGAACTTCATTCTTAATTTGAGTTCTTTCTTCCTTCGAAAGACTCAGTCTCTTCAGCAGCTATATTTCAAATCCATAGTTAGAGACTAAGCATCATGCTCATCATTGAAGACTGACCAAGCTTAAAGATGTCCAATGAAGAACCAGAGCCTAATAATCCATACTACATTCATATCGGCAGACTTATACTACATTATAAGGGCTGTCGATTGTGCAATGAATTGTCATCACTCTTGGCCGAGTGCTTGGCACTCAGTTGTTCAAATACTAGTTATTTAAATAACCCATAATATTCTCTTCCCACAACAAATTTATCGAGTTGATACTACAAGAAGATAACATGATAAATGTTGGCTACATCTTCCAATGTATTTTCGATAAATTTGATTTCGCTTTCTTAATCTCTCATTTTTCTTTCCAAGGAGATTACTAGGTTAGAGAGTCTAGGTTAATATACTAAGCATGTTTGTCTTTGAGCAAACCTCTGCTGAATTTTAATATAAATCATATTTACTTACATTCAGCCTTTTCTTTTCTTTCTATAATATATGTTTTCATATATTGTGCAATCTGGTTAATTAAGGAAAGTAATCACCGCATCTAATATAAGATTTAAGTTTGCTATTATGATGAACTTGTACCTATTTGTTTACATCCGTTTTAATCTTAGTTGTTATACTTATACTGCTTGTCCTTCCGCTGCTTTGCTCTTTTAACATCAACTAAGTATAAATCTTCCACCAGCAGTCTTTGAAAACTGCTGATTGCACATCAGCTGATCTCTCAATATCAGCTATGTTGCTTAACTATGGAAGATGACCTATCCAATTAATCATTTCATCCTTGTCCTTCAATATAATCTATAAATTAGACGAAATTTTTAATAAAGGTCATATATGTTATTCACCCCCTTCTAGCCTATACTCTGAGCATATAAACATGGACTTAACAATGTCTCGCTATTGCCTTCATCAAGAATCACAACGAATGTCTTCCCTTCGCGAAGTATTCATGTTCGAAAAATATTATGACTTCTCGAGTCCTCTTCTTTAGACCTTGGGGTTATCATGACTCTCCGTACAACCAAAGACGCCCTTCACCTAGAAGCACATCCTCATTCTGTTCTTTTTTGTCTAATTGATTAAAATTTGGTCCCGTATTTTATCCCTCTATATCCTTGAACAAAGCAAAGTTTACCCTTTAATGTGGTCATGCATATGATTTGGTTGTATGCTCTTTCGAATCTCCCACTAATATTGTTTTGGCTACTAAATCTCATGATTTCTTTGCCTTTTTCACCCCTTTCAACATTATTAATGCCTATACCAATGGCTTACCAAGCGGTGTTAATTCCTAGATCACTCTCTAGACACTTGACTTTGGAACCCACGGTGAACACCTCTAGTTTTGTGAATGGAGCTTCCTTGCCATATGGTAGACTTCCTTTCACCATAACAACACATGTTTTTTTTCCTGCAATTAAGGCATATTATCAAGCATTTTATGACCTGTGATATTGTGAGTTATGTGTATATATTTGATTTTATTATTTTGGTAAATCATTTTTTCTTAGACTTAATTCGATTCCTCAATCGTTTTGTGCTTATAGCCAAACAATAGAATAAGAAAGTCCATTTCATTCTATCTCTATTTCCATTCAAGCATCTAGTTTATACCATTCTAGCTTTAATATGCGTAATAAACATAACCTCAAGATATTTTCTAGTGGTAATAGATCAATGAAATCCTTTCTTTTTTCATGTCACAATTTCTAAAAGAATAAAGAAACATTTTATTTTAAAACAAAAAGATTAACCAAAAAGTTTGGCACAAGTTGAAAAAGACTTTACAAAAAAGAAAAAGAAAAAGAAAAAGAAAAAGAAAAAAGTAACAACATTTGAAAATCATGCCAAGGGCTCTTTTTATAAAGGGGAGCGCTATTAACACCCACACTTCCTATTAATACACCTCCAAAAAATAATTATAAAAATGTCATTATTTAAAAAGACATAAATATCATTTTCCTACTAAATACACCCACCACTATATTATGTCACCTCCTAAACCTCTATATACACCACCAAACAATTTTTCAATACACCCTCCTCCATAATACTTCATAAACTCATTCCTCATTCCAAACTTCCAACTTTCAACTTCCAAATTTTCTACTAAACTCCCAAAATTAAACCTTCAAGTTTCAACATCCATATTGTAATAAAACCAGACCACGAATGTAAGTATCTCTACCGTTCTCAAGCTTAAAATTTGATTTTTTCATACATTTATGTATAGGCCTAGGTCGAGATTTGTTTGGTATTGATCAATGGAACACTACAGTGGTGTTCGGTCACCACCAAGCTCAACATACCTGTGGTGTTCTATCAGGGGTTATCGAACACCACTGCTTTGTTCCATCCGTGTTTACTAAACAGCACTATGATGTTCCATCAATCTTAACTGAACAGAAACTTTTCAACTTCTTTGTTGTTGAATTTTATTTTTGGATAAATTACACATAACCCCCCTCAACTTTGGGTTGAGTTAGATTTACCCCCCTCAACTACTAATTGAAGTAGTGCCCCCCTCAACTATAACATTTTTTTAAATTGCACCTTCTATTTAAATAATGTGATTTGAATTCACGAAATTTGTCCACCAAAGACTCACGTCACCATATATTTACCATAATATTCAAAATAAAGATAAAAAATTATTTTAATGACCATCTTTATGTACAAAGAGGGTCTTAGAACAATAATGATAATAAAGTCAATTAAAACACCAAAACAACATTATGGTTAAAAAGAATGCCTAAAGATAATCACATAAGTCTTACGTGGGCATTTTACGTCAACTTAAATGGCAGTGCTTAAACAGAAGCTACGTTTAAAGAAAATGCTATAGTTGAGGGGGGCATATTGCTTCAATTGGTAGTGGGGGACAATTCAAACCCAACCCATAGTTGAGGGGGGTTGTTTGGAATTTACCCCTCTTTTTTTTTTTACCAGTTAATTGGGAATTGCTATTCCAACCCCCAAAAATGCTAAGTATACCCATTTACTTAGTCCACCCCCTTCAAACATTATGCCACCTATATTACTAAGTATACCCCCATTTTTTTTTTCCTATTTTACCCTTTAACAATAAACCCCCAATTCTCACCCATCTCCATTAAACCCATCTCCATTAAAGACTCATCTGCAGAAGATGAACCAAGAATAATCTGCTGCTCCAATCTAACTATTCTAAGCAGATCAACCTAAACTTCATTTTTTTCCTGGGAATACCGAGGGCAGAAATCCATTGAATGTATGTTGATAGTACAAACTAAAATTATTTTTATTTAATAAATAAAATGAAAATGGAGTAACTTACAAAGTGGTTATCTCCTCGGCCAGAAGTTCGCTGCCATCACCGCCGACAAAATTGTGATCCTTGGAGCCCTTGCTCCTCCTCGCGCCACCACCTCCGCGCTTCTTCTTTTTCGAACTATGCCCCATTAATTGCTTATGGCGGCTTTCAAAAATATAGGTTATTGCGAACGTAGTGTGCGGCACACCCGGCCGCACACCCTAAGGAATGTGCGGCACTGGTCCGCTGCATATACCTTAGGGCGTGCGGCTGTCCGCCGAACATACCTTAGGGCGTGTGGCCGGGGGTGCCGCACAGTATCTTAAGGTTTTTAAAATTTTTTAGGGTAATATAGTTTTTTAAAATTGTGATAATTTTGTAATAATGGTAAGGGAGTATACTCAGCAAAATGGGAGGGTGGGAATAGCACTGCTCCAGTTAATTTCCTGGCTATTATATGTGGTAATATGGTAATTTGACAATCACGGGTGGTGGGATTTACAGAATACGGTTCAGTCCGACACTTCTTTCTTGGCTCCTCGTCCTGGAAATCGATTTCCATTTCACTCAGCCCCGGCGAAGCAAATCAGGTATTTTCCATTGCCGCCCAGCTTGTTTCCTTTTGTAAAACTAAAACCAAATTTTCTATTCTATGAATCTTGTTCCGACAGCTCCATTTTCCCCGTATACTCCCACGAACCAAACGGCAAACCGGCGATTGAATAATCCAAATTCGTAATTTGAACTCAGTTAAGATCTTAGCTCCACTTGAACATGATATTGTAAAATCTGATATATTTTGCTGTAAATTTCCGATTCAACTGAGCTGGCAGCTGTGTTCTTATGTACTTTTGTAGAGATGTGGAGACAAAGTAACACATTTGATGCTCATACTTTGTCTCTCCTCTTTTCAGCCATTGTGGCAGGTAATATTTGTTGTTTTATTCTGTTTCAGAATTGCATAAGTTTATACGCTTATTGTTGTAAAGCAGCATTCCGTGGAACTGCTTGTAATTGATATTCCTGCCTGGATGTAAGGGCTTGGAGAGATGGAAAATTTTATCTAATTTTTATTTTTCCGTGTAAGCTGTTCTTTACAAAGCAGGAGGAGCTGCCTTGGTTGTGGAACCGAGTACCAGTTGTTATGTTCTCGACAATTCCAGTCACATTTACGATTTTGTATCCTTTTGGGAGCATGTAATTCACATTTCACACAAAAGAACTGAAATCTCAAGCAAAGATAACTCACTTTTTATGGCATGGATTTTATCATTTTATGATCATGAACACTAAGTTACAGTAATTGCAGTTGTTTGGAGACACTGGCAATCAAAAGATCATAAAATTTGTTTGTACAGTAGGTGCAACGGTTTTTATCACATTTACCTGACAAGCACTTTGTATGATATTGATTCAAGAGATAAAGGACTTGTTTTCATTTAAGCTGTTATTCAGAGTAAATGGATTGGGTATCCTTTTGAGTATGAAGGGAAGGTAACGTATCAGTATTACGATTGCTGTAGTTTGCAGTTATACGTCTAATTGATGAACATTCGTAAACCCTATAATGGCTTGGTTTTCTTGTTATGCAGGATTCAGACTTTGCAGTTCGGTTTTGTAAAGATGTGGAGAGTAGATCACAACCGGTAGGTAAAGTCACCATGTTATAGTATGGTATTTGTACATGTATAACCTCGTTTTCTATAACCATTGTTAATAGTTTCATATTATTTTCTTAATTTTCATGTCAGTTTCTGCAATATTATTACTAGGCCTTTGGGCTAAATTATGGAGTCAGAACTGGAAAAGTTTCTCCAGCTGTACATGTAAAGAGACCCTGTTATTTTTCTTTTTGGATGAGGTGAAGGAATATCAAAAGCATATTGTAGTTTGGTTTCATTGATACTCCATCTCAAAATGAGTGTCAACCTTTGTTCATGATCATGAAGAAAAATGGACACTCATTTTGGGACGGAGGTAGCTTTAAGAATGATCTGATAAGTCAATACGACCTAAATTTTTCGAAGCCAAATTTTTCCCTTGCAATATCATACATATTTTGCAGCATTTAAACTATGGTCTTCTTTTGTTCTGTTTTTAGCCCACTATTGTTGTGACGGAAAATTCAAACTTTATACTCCCTCCATGCCTAAAACAGAGTCCTGTTTGACTTGCACAAAGATTTAAGAGAAACTAATTGACTCTATTGTAAATATTATGATGGTGTGTGGTTTTTATAGATTCCCATGAGAATGTGGACCCCATCAATTAAAGTAGGAATCAAATCAAGGATAAAGTGGTAAAAGTAACATCCAAAAAAGAAAATATTAGAAAGTGGAGACTTTTTTTTTTTTTTTTGGAATGGCCTAAGAACGAAAGATGGACTTCTTTTTTAGTAATGGAGGGAGTACAATTTATTGGTATCTTTAGTTAGGAATATAAGAGCACTCAAGGTTTTTTTTGGGTGGATTACACGTTAGTTTAGCTCATTAGGACCAGATGGGTTGGGGGCATGAAACTAATTAGGAATATAACGTCTATTGATACTGAAACATGGGTGTTTGGTGATCAGGGCCTGCATAGTTTCTGACATCCATGTTCAGTCAACATGGGATAATTATATGTTTCATGATCGCGGATATTTAAGATTTTTTTCTTATATGAGTTTTTTCAGTACTTCAATGTTGGGATTAGTTACTAGCTCAAATTTGATACAAATTTATATTTTTTGGGAATTAGTTGGTATCTGTTCATATCTATTAATAGGATTTTGGTTCACATGACCTGTTGCAGCAAATGCTTGTCAAAAAGCGTTTATAACTAATCGTGTCGGGGATTTTGGTTTATTATTGGGAATTTTGGTTGGGATAGCAGGAATAATTGTACTGGGTCGAATACTTTGTGCACACTCTTAAGATACAGCTGGTGAATGTTTCTCACATCATGTGCACACTTTGTGCAGTTCAAAGACTTACCGCTCAATATAAAAAATCCAACTGTAGAAAGAAAATTGAAGCTATAAGCACCTTTAGTTGTTGGTCAGAATATGCTAGTTCATTCGTTTAATGTAGCTCAATTTTTGTACTCTTATGATGTCAGTGTAATCTATTTGATAATAAATTTGCAGGGATACGTTGATTTTGGCAGATTTGATAATTTCAACTATTTTGTTGCTGGGTCAGGACGCTATGATTTTGTGCAAGTAAGCTTTATCAGTTATTTTATTTTTGTGAAATAAAGGTGTGATGTATCCTCTCAAAAGTTGAAAAGCTTGAGTGTTTCGTGATACTGCAAGAAACTAGAGGGGAACCAGTTTTGAAACATTTTCTGGCTAATTTTTCATGAAATTGTCCGATTTGTCTTGATAGACGCTGCTGCTTGTAGTAATGCTTCTAGGATAACACGACTTGTTAGCTGATCTTAATACTTACCTCCCGGATATTTTGATGCATTAGGAATTTTACAATGGCGACCTTGTGAATTGTGAGCGAAGTTACGACAAAATGGGACGTACAGCTCAGGTTTAATCATAATCCTCTAGAAGTTCTAAATCTAATTTATTTCTTATTGTTGTCATTGGCATAATTTGGAGGGTGGTTTTGGCGGGGGGTTGTGGGGGTGGGTGTCAGCTACAGATATTTTTAACTTTGCTGTATTCTTTCTTGAGTTTCAGGTAAACATAATATGTGGAGATTGCCCAAATGGACAATGTAGAGGTGAGCTCTTCATTTTGAGATTTCTAGGTTCAAGATGCTCAGAAGTTTAGCAGTAACTCAACGCATTTGTATCATTATGTACTTGTATCTAAGCCGTTATGTTGAACTCTTTGATCTCTTGATGAGCGAAATTGATATTTGTGGTGTCGTGATTAAAAGTATACAAAATATAGTGAGAAAGTGGTAAATGTAAACAAACCAGTTTGCACACTTGGGACTTGATTAAAATTACATGCTGCAGATTGAGTCAGCAGGTCTAATGCCTACAGTAAGTTTCTCAAGCACTTTTTGGCTGTTCACATTTTTCGAAGTCTCTATGTTTGAGCTTTAACACTTTTGGGGTGGACTAATCATCCTTTCCAAATAAAATGAAAATGGAGTTAGTGCGATGGAATGAAACCCTGTAGGTCAGAAACAGCTGTGTCTTGGTTGGCTTCTGTTAGGCTGTTGAAGTGGGAGATCCAATGGATTTGTAGGTGTCACAGGAGGTATAGAGATCTATTTGTTGCATCCCATGATATATGCTCATAGGTCTCTTAGTTTAGCATGGAACAAGCGAAAACTAGAAAGTTGGGATGCATGCTTTAAATGTAGTGCTAGCCACAAAATCATTATACACGAACCAGAGGGCCTTTTAGTATATATGTAAGTTCAACAAATTCGTGATGTATCTATCTAATCTTAACAAATCACAATGTAAGACCCACATGCCTGGCTTTCTCCTTATGCCTCCAGGCCCTCTAGTTTCTGTTTCTTGCAAGGTCATCATATTATTCAGCTTAGTTGGTCCCATAGTTGCCGGTGTTGTGCCCTTTAAACAGTTATGTTTTTCTTCAAGTGCGCATACTTTGTTCATTTTCACACTTGAGACAGTGGTTGTTTGGAAGGAATTAGCTGGGCTCTGAAGAAGTCAATTGTCATAACATGGGAGGTGGGGTTGTCACAACGGAAGCAAATCATCTTTTGTCATTCTGCGTGTGTGTGGGCACACATTTCTATGTTAAGTGTCCATCCAAATCACTTGGTTCAAGAGTTGTAAGGTTGCTTTACTAATATCCTGTTTCTTCTTAATACTTCTTCTTTTTTTTTTGCTAAAATGTTTGTTCTCATACTTTCCTTTTACTATCAGTTATCTTCTTTACTAGTTAGAGATGTTAGAAATATGTTAAAAAGTTATGGCATTGATATTGGTGACACCGTTTGCATGTGCTGTTGCTATTGAGAGCTCACAGTTTCTACCTTGTTGTACATATGAATCTTGATCTGTAAATTTGGAAAGTATTTTGGGACCCATTTAGCTATTAGTTTTTATGTTACAGTGTACCCTTCTTTTGATTCTCATGTATGCATAGAAACTATGTTCTCTTGATGGGTGTTGGTTCATGGGTAAATTCTTTTATAACCTTAAACTTTCTTATCTTGTTTCAGGTGGACTTGGATGCATTTGCAATGTTACCTATGAATCAACTTGCAGGTTTTCTCAGGATGAAACTCTCCAGTCTAGTTTTGCACTAGTTTACAATCCCTCATACTAATTTAGGTTTGATATTTATTATTTATTGTACTGACGTCTCCAAATATAGTTGCAATTTTAATTGAAAGTCTTTGGGTAATATAATTGTCTTGCTATTTCAAGGACTCTAATTGCATATAGAAATGGAGCATTTGAAATTTATAACACCATGGAACACCTTTGGAGATCATTAAAAAAACCGGAAGAGATCTTTTTTCTTCTTTTTCTGGAAACCTTGTAAAGTTAGTCAAATGTTTAAGCCATCACTTGCCCCTCCCCCTCCCCAAAAAAAAAAAAAAAAAAAAGAAAGAAAAAAAGAAAAAGAAAAGAAGATAATAAAATAAAATATCATAAATAAGTGAAATATAATAATAACAAATAGATAAAGCAAAAAGAAAAATCTGAAATAAAATAAAAGTAGTATGAGAAAGTTATCGTACCCTCTTTAGTGCCTCTGGAGTTAATGAAGTAGGGTGCATTCGTTCTCTCATGTAGCTTATACTAGGGGAGCACGAATAATATGATAATGATAACTCTGGCATTTACCACGTTGGTTTCTTTTAGAATTTCTTTATATCTCCCGGACAAATGCATTCCCTTTTTGATATAATGTCTTGTTATGATTTATTTTTAACTTCTTGAGTTAATTTGTATGTTTAACCTTTAAACGCAGAGTTCTCCTTGAACTTGCAATCCCTTGTGAGAAACAGGGTTTACGAGTCTTTGAAGGCTTCACTATTGGTTTTCATCCACGGTCATGGGAAGTTGTAAGAATGCTGTTCTTCTTCCACTATTTCACTAATGAGTAAACACTTTTGCATGTTTGCCAAGTTTTGTATGATACACTCTGCTGTTACGTTTTGAAGGTTTACAATGGCATGACTCAGCTGGGATTTGAAAAGGCTAATAATAAATTCAGGTCAGGATGTGTATTGATGATTTTTCAAGTTATTTCCTCTCTGTATAAGCTTACACTTTTCATCAGTAATGACTTCAAAGTCATTTCTATACAATCTTTGTCATTGTACAGAGATAATGCATTCAGTTACTTAGAAACATTTAACTGTTTATATTTATACCATTATTTTCCCCAAGTCATCGTGGTAGTTTTACTGTTGGTGTATTGCAGCTTTAAAACTGAACAAACTCATGTAGCGCTTTACATGACTGCAATCGCTTCCCTTTCAGGTTTAGTGCGTCAACCAATTGTTAAGGTAGTTGCCGTCACTCTATATATGTATTTCGTATATTTAATTGAATTCTTACTAATGTCACAACCTGTTATCTTTTTATCCAGGTTCTACCGGAGCATGGCTTAGCAGTTACATTGTCGGGCTCAGGATCAACTGGGAGCCCACCAACAACTTTGTCACCCTCAATGTTGGCTATGGATTGGAGATGTATGACTGCTATTTCTCTGTCTGTGTGTGTGTGTGTGTGTGTGTGTGTGTATATATATATATATATATATATATATATATATTCAACAAATTGATCTGTAGAAAACTGAACCATAAATTTCAGGTGAGAAGGCCCGTGATACACCATATGAAGTTCAAGTTGCTATTCCAGTAGAGGGGTATGAGCCCATCCAGTTTACCCTCACAAAGATGTGCGGTAAGTATCATATGACTACATTTAAAAGTAAAAGAGGTATGAAAGATAATAACAAATGAAAAAAGCTTCTGTTGAGATGCTTTCAGCTACTCAATTGATTTCCCTTTCTCAATCTTCGGCTAAGAGAGCATGAGCATGCTTATCAATATGATCTTAAAATTCACACTTGAAATAGATTGCCTTATTTAAAGTTCAGCTTCTTAGGATCAAATCACCGTCCTTAAAGCTTAAGCTTTTAGCAGAGGTGCAACTCTATTTCCTTCTAACATATTTAGCCCAGACAAGGGCTTCAACTTGGGATAGACAGTAGACTCCCTGGCTGCATCAACTTGGTTGCACTCGCACCACCTGCTCAAACTCAACCATTCACAGCCTCCGCCAATTTGGCCACACTTGTGTGTCCTGACTTTTCCCCTGACTTGCAGCCTAGGCAAGATGCAGAAATCTCAAAACAGAAGTCCAAGTATCTCCCACCAACACTTCCAGGAATCAAACCATGACCTACCGTCATATCAAATCTGCTGATGAAAAGCTTACGACTTTGCATAGGTGTAACTTTATATCTTTATACACATTTTTAGTCCCGGCAATTTCACAATTCGATGCATGTATAGAAGTCTATACCTCCTGGCCAGTGCCAAGCATGACCTATGCCAACTCGACCACAATAGTTTCTATCGAGTTGATGCCTTGGACCAACCTGGCCCCGCTGACTTAGCCCCACCTGGTTTACTTTGACTCACCCCTGTGGTATGTGCCCATAGCAAGATGCTGACTCTTCTAAAAAGAGGCCCAACACATTCTCCTATAGTGCTTGGTATGCTCACGCTTACAAAAAGGAACCACTAGGAGAATTAGTTATATTTAGTTGACGTGAATCATGACTGAACATTAGAAATCAGGCAAAGCAATAAAGAATGAGATTGGATAACCATTGATCCTGCGTGCTATGTCTCTGATTGATGCTTTATTTTCTAACTGGTTACTTCCATTCATTTGATTTGTATTGCGTTCAAATTTTGGCAGAATATAGACAGGATGAAGAGGAAAGTGCCGCTAGAGGATGGGCTCTATTTGGAGTGCTGTCTTGCATGTATGTCGAGTTTTCTTTTCTTTTCAACCTCAAATATCTTGATTTGGTTCAGATGTTCATTAGGTAGGCATATGGATAACTAGAATGTACATTGTGCTTATCAGTTACTTGTTTGGTGTAATTTGCCAATTATATGCCTGCTAAATTCTGTGGTTCGATCATATGAGAGAAATATATTCATGACTGCACTTTTGTATGTCTCATTCGTATGTGATAGATCACTTTGGTTATTTCTGGTTCTGCGCTGACTATTGGTTTTCCTGACATAATGGCATGGTGCAGCTTCATTGTTGTCTCAACACTTCTTTGTTGTGGTGGGTTTATTTATAACAGTAGAGTACAAAACCAGGTAACCTGCTCCTTGATTCCTTTTTCTTTTTCTTCTTTTTGTTTGACATGCATTTCTATTTTCACTCATTTTTCTAATCTATTGTTGCTACCTGCAGCGAGGCCTTGATGCACTGCCAGGCATGACTATTCTATCTGCATGTTTGGAAACTGTAAGTTTACAAGTACAGTAGTATTTATTTGGAATTTTGCAATTCCTTGGGCTCTTGTATGTGAGCTAAAGGTTAAAATAGTTTACTCCACTTGATTATCAGTTGGTTTTGAAGAGCATATAGGTGTCTGCTTAGGAGGCCAACCTGGCAGACCTTTGAAAGTAAACTTTACCTGTTAAACAACAATGAAATATAGCCCAGATGGCAAAGCCGTAGCTGGAACATGCTGAAGGAACTTTGTTTATTTTTATTTTTAAGAAAGGTTTAATAATTTTGTCCTCTGACTTCGGCTTGATAGTAGTTGCTAATTCTAAGTGTTATAAACTCGTAACCGCCCTCCTGAAGGAGTTCAGTCTATCCTAGTGGCTGACATGTTGGGAGGTTCAGTGAAAGAGGTATGAGCAGTTGGAAGTAGTTGGTCTTTTCAATGTTTTCTCATATGTACCAAAAATAAATAAATGAATAATTAATAACATCAAGGATCTCTTGCATTTTCGGTCAAGTGTGTTGAGCTGGAGTGTTACATCCTTTCTTTGTTTCGAGCTCTCCATATAGAAGAGCCCTCCGAGAGGGTTGGTAGGCTTGTTATTCGTGATTATGACCTAAAGTATTTTACACTGAGCAGAATTAACATTGTGCACTTTTTGATTGAAAAATAAAATAAAATAGGTGAGTGGAGGAGGAGGGCAAAGCTATGCACGACCAGAAGACCTTAATAGTCCTTTTGCAAATCAAGCCTCGTGGTCTCGTCAGCCTGCAGCTCCTCAAGGAGCATCGAGAACAACTGAAAGAAGATACGGATCAATATGAAGAATGAAGATGACGAAATTGTCAAGGCTTCAACAGTTTTTCTATTTTAGGAGCTTATATGTTTCAACTATCAACTCAAAAAACACAAATGAGGACGGATTTTGCTTCTCCAGACACAACTGCACTCTGGCAATTAGGTGCTAGATGAGTTTAAAGGCATTTCTTTTCTCTTGTTCCCCTTGGGCAAACATACAGAAGTTTTTCTTGGGCAGGCCCTAGAATTATAGCAGGCTAATTTTATTTGTACCACAGTTAGTGTCATGCAAATACTTGATAAATTTGTTTATCAGAAGGTTCAGATGTTAGGAAATCATGTATAATGTAACTGAGACAAGTACACATATCAAGAGCTACCCTTCCCTTTTGTTTGAGACTATAGTTGCCTTGATGAAATATACTTGCTCAATCAAAATTTCCACTTCTCTTAATATTCACTGCACCTCTTGTTTTATAGCTAGCTAGGTTCTTGTTTCACTCAGTTTCTGATTATTACTGGCCATATCCGTAAGCTTACTGTATTTTGTTACTGAATGCTGTAACGCAGTTTCTCTTGGATAAACTCATACCAGATTTCTCCATAGGATGCGAGTGAAGCCCAAGTTTATCATAATGCTTGATTCCGTGCTTATGCCCTAAAATAGGCAACATGTACTACTAGGGTTGTTTAATAACCAAGCTGTGAAGCTTGACTTGGCTCGTGTTGGGTTCTTGTTGAGCTTGAGTATGATTTTAGACTCAAAACTATAAACAAGTCTAGCTCGGCTTGGCTCAAATAAACTCGGCTTCGACTTAAGCTTCAGTAACGTGTGAGCTTCATTAAAAATATAAGAACGGAGCTGAATCGGCTGGGTTAGTCTTACGTACTAGGGATATGCTAAAATTTATGCTTGTACTAGCAATTTCAAGGCTGTGTGTGGATCACCTACAATATGCTTAGACTTGGTCAGGGAAATAATTTGTAATGCATTTCCACTTTGTGGTATTGCTTGATTCTATACCACAAGTCTCAAACAACCAAATCTTGCTAGAGGATATCTAAATCCTAATTCGTAAGACGGAGTCCTACGTTCTCACAGTTTAGACCCATCAACACGGTGGGTCGGGTTCTTTCTTAGTTTTTGTCGTCTTGCTAAAACAGGTAATTAACCAGACCTGACCTTAAATTAACAAAATTATAAGAAAGAAGAAAACACACAAGTCAACTAGTCAAGAGAAAACCAGAAACAGTGGTGCTTGGTCTGTTGTTGATTCAAATTCAGTCACTTGAGTTTGAAGCAATTTGACACCTTCAAAAGTTAAAAGGTAGTACTAAAACCTCTTTCCTTATTTCCTACGTTTGCATATGAGATCGTAACCATGGTTTTCAACCCTGTTGCCGCGTGTACGGTGAGGACAGTTGATCATTTCAAGATGTCATCAACAGTCAATCAAATGATGCCACATGGAATATTGTTATGTAGTGTCATTGGTCCCAATTATATTCTATAACAAGAGTAGTTATGTAACAGATTAATCAGGTTCACCTAATTTTCTTCCTAAAATAGTCCCATACCCTTTTATATATGGATTAGCTTCCTTAGCATATTAGACTTGATTATCTACAAATTAATTATTTGGAAAGGCCATACATATTAGACTTGATTTGTCTGAAACAAGTATGAATGCATACATACAACAGAGAATGCTTAATCATAACAAATTCTTATTCCTAGATACTTATTTATTTATCATGATGAAACCTAATAATTTCGGCTTCACAAAGTGTGTCTCAAGTTTTATCATTTTTCACGATCCCTTAAGAAAAATAAAATAAATAAATAAACGATAAAAATAAAAATCCGTTTTCAAAGGTCTTTTGATGAGTAAAAGAAGATAAGTATATATTTTAACGTAGCTAGGCTGCTTGGTGATTAGCTAATCATTCATGCTTCACAAATATATACCACCTTCTTAATTAGGAGTAGTCAAATGCATGCCATTTTTATCAACAGAGCAGGTGCTTCTGCTCCCACTTTAATCCTTCCTCTCTCTCTCTCTCTCTCTCTCTCACACACACACACACACACACACATGAATGTGTTTATCTCATATCATATATTATATGAACATACAAAATCAAAATCAAAAGATCGAGGTTCTGGTTGACCCACTCAACTCATTATATTTTCTTTCTTAATTGTATATATATCTGAGATGAGCTCAGCTGGAATAACCAAAATGTTCCATTCATGGTCATCAATTTAACTTAATGCACCAACTAATTAAGATGTCATGTAATTAAGTACACATATATAGTAATTAGTAATGCTAGCTTTCAAATCAGTTTCGAAAATGCATGGAGAGGTAAATATCAACCGAAAAGTACAAATTGAACTAGCTAGTACGTACGAATTTATTGAATTGGTACTTCTCAAAAGCTAGCTAGCTAGCTACCAACTCCATTTATCTATTCTTCCCCTCCCTTCCTTCTCTCTCTAGTATTCCTCTATAAATACTCATCATAATCAATCTCCACTTTCAACACCAAGCCTTCATAAACCAAGTTTCTTCAGTACAAGTTGTATCTTGGACTTGCAGTTAGCAAGTTTAAACATCAATAGTAAGACTATAATGGCTCAGTCAATCAGCATTGTCATGCTTGTAGCTCTCCTATCTTTTGCACCACTCTGCCTCTCCAAAAGACCAATGGTGGTTATCTCTACCCGCAGTTCTATGACCGCTCGTGCCCCAAAACACAAGAAATCGTTAAGTCTGTCGTTGCAAAGGCTGTTGCCAGAGAAGCTCGTATGGCTGCTTCATTGCTCAGGCTCCACTTCCACGACTGCTTCGTAAAGGTTCGTAAATATCATAGCAAAAAAAAAAAAAAAAAGGGTGGAGGGGTCAGGTCTTTTATATTTGAAACTTCACTGTTGTTAGGACTAGGTTACCATGTACTTCATTTAATATAGCCAAACAGTCCATATATATCAGTGTGGTATATTGAATTACTGTGCCTATGTGAATAAGTAATTAATATGTTTGCACATAATTGTCATGCAGGGTTGCGATGCATCAATCCTTCTCGACAGCAGTGGCAGCATCATCAGCGAAAAAGGCTCAGTTCCAAATCGAAATTCTGCTCGTGGGTTTGAAGTCATCGACGAGATCAAATCTGCCCTCGAGAAAGCATGCCCTGAAACCGTTTCATGTGCAGATATCATGGCTCTGGCTGCTAGGGACTCCACTGTCCTGGTAAGAGTATACCACATTACTTATAAAGTGCCAGATATATTTTCTCTCTCCAAATTTAAAAACTGAACAAATATTGTTTCTGACAGAGTGGTGGACCTAGCTGGGAAGTTCCATTAGGAAGAAAGGACTCCCTTGGAGCAAGCTTGAGTGGCTCTAACCAAAACATTCCTGCTCCAAACAACACTTTCCAGACCATCCTCACCAAATTCAAGCTAAAAGGGCTTGACATTGTTGATTTTGTTGCTCTGTCCGGAAGCCACACAATTGGCAATGCCCGATGCACCAGCTTTAGGCAAAGGCTCTACAACCAGACAGGCAATGCACAGCCTGACTTCACTTTGGACCAATCCTACGCTGCTCAGCTGCGCACTAACTGCCCACGGTCTGGCGGTGACCAAAACCTCTTTGTCTTGGACTTTGTCTCCCCAACAAAGTTTGATAACAGCTACTTCAAGAACTTACTAGCCTCCAAGGGCTTGTTGAGTTCAGACCAAATCCTTGTAACGAAGAATCAAGCATCACTGGAGTTGGTGAAGAAGTATGCAGAGAATAACGAGGTGTTCTTCGAGCAATTTGCAAAGTCCATGATTAAGATGGGAAATATCACTCCATTGACTGGTCTAAAGGGAGAGATTAGAAAGACTTGCAGGAAAATCAACAGTTAGTGCTCTCAACAACTGTTTTCATGATCAAGGCTTCATTTATTTCCTTACTTGAGCTGTACTTGGTCGATAAACGGTGCATCGGAAGGAAGACAGATTTATACCAAATTTCAGCTGTTTATCATATCTCGTCAACTTAGAAAAGTTTTATTTGTTCTGTTTTCAGCCCACTATTGTTGTGACGGAAAGTTTGTATCTGCACAACTTCTTGTTACCCTGTCTTGTTCCAATCAATGTGATATAAGAACAATTAAGGTTTACATATGAATGGATTACACTTTAATTGAGCCTGTTTAACATTAACTCATACCGAATCAATTACTTATTACACACCATGTGACAGCTGGTGAATATTTGTAATGTCAAATACTTTTTCGAAGTGCCACTGCCACCAATTATATGTCACACTTTGGTTAATTCAAAGACTAACTGCTTGAAAACAGAAATCCAGCTAGAAAGAAACTTGAAGCTATAAACACCTTTAATTGTTGGTCAGAATTTGCTATTTCATTGATTTTATGTAGCTCAATTTTTGTACTCATGATGGCAATATGATCGATGTGATAATAAATCTGCATGGACAAATCGATTTAGCAGATTTGGTAAGCTCAACTATTTTGTTTCTGGTTCAGGCAGCAGGACGCTTTCATTTTTTTGCTGGTAAGCTTATAACCTGGTGTTTTTATTTTGTGAAATATGGCATGATGCATACATACTCTTAGAAGTTGAAAAGTTAAAAGTGCTTCCCCATAGCTCAATAAATTAGCTAGAGGGGAGCTAGTTTTGAAAAAATAAACCCTGTGGCTTGATGATAAGCTCAAGGAGAAATTAATTTTGCTCGAGTTGATTATAGTAGTGTTGTTGGTATTGAAGAGCATATTAGGAGTGTGCTTTCGCAGGCCAACTTGGCTGGATTTTACAATAGTATATCTCTAACTGCCATGATTCGAAATAAACATATATAGCCCAGATGAGAAATCCGTAGATGAAGCATGCATAATAAACTCTCTGTTGAGTTGGCCGTATCTAATTAGTGATCGAAGTGAATGAAAAAAAACAACCCGGCCACGTGTACCATGTTTGATTCACGTTAGCTATGCTTTCGGCTTTGTCCGGATCCGTTGGCAGAATCAGTTGACAAGTCCACTTGGGTTTAGTCTCATAGCTGAGTGGAATATGACCTTATGGTGGTCGCTGCTCACCTCAGTTATGAAAAGAATCAGCCTCAGTGACTTGAGTTTAAAGCAATTTGACACCTTCAGAAGTTTAAGGGATATATGAAACTTTTTTCCTAGATTGCATATGAAATTGAATAAGGTTTTCAAACTTGGTTGCCACGGCGATAGTCTTTGCATAGGTCAAAATCAGTCGATTAGATGATGCCACATGGACATTTGTTCTGTAGTGTCATTGGTTAAAAAGCCAATTATATATAGTAACAGAGTAGTTATGTAACAGATTAATCAGGTTGACCTAATTCTTCTTCCTTTTATGGATCAGCTTCCTTAGCTACTCCATGCATGATCGCTCCAAACTACTTATTGTGGCCGAGCCCGAAGCCCGGTCGGTCACACATAGCCCATGCACTGAAATCTATGAATAAGTTGGTGTCGAGTGACCACTTATAAGACATACACAAGTCCTACATCTACCCGATGTGAAATATCACATGCATATACTATATTGTGTCTATGTTCCTAAAAGACGCAACATGTTCAACTTGCTAACAAGGGGCTAAAGTTTATGCTTTTTATCGATTTCAGGGCTAACGGAGATCAGGGGTTGGGTTATGCTCACATGAAATTAACTGGGTGAGTTTGGGAAAACTTAGGGATCGGAGGGGAGGCCTACCGCAATTGTGTAGCCTACTACCACCAAGTGCGTAAATCATGTTCTAACTTAACCATAGGTCTCGGATTCGAGCAATAAGAATGTGTGGCTACGTTAAAACTTAGTAGAGATAGTTTTACCGCCCTTGTAGTATTACCCGACTCACTGATTAGTTTTGGACTGAGTTTACCTTGGAAAACCAAAAATAAAATAAAATAATACTCCTTCCGTCCCTAAATTATTGTCCTCCTTTCCTTTTTCGTCAGTCCCTAAATGATTGTCTTGTTTGAAATTTTTCTTTTTAGAACATCACTTTTACTATTTTACCCTTACTTTTTCTCCTACTTTAATTATGGGCCACATACACATGGGCATTAAAGGAAACAACACACTATTTCAATATTAATAATCAAGTCAATTGCTTTTTCTTAATCCGTGTGCCGGACCAAACAAGATAATAATTTAGGGACGGAGGGAGTAATAATAAAACTGTGTAGCATATCATTTGAATAAATATTCCAACAAAAGAAAAGAAAAGAAAAGAGACCAAGTATGATCAGTGACCTACGTACAATATGCTTAGACTTTGGTCAAGGACATAACTTGTAGCGCAACTATAACAATTAACAAGTAAGCACACCTTATATTATCATCAAATTAAGTTATACAAATAAGAAGAATATTAAAGACAAAATAATGAAAAAAAAAAAAAACCCGAAACAGTTGCTAGGAATTATTCAGCCTAGGTTGCTGATTCTGTGTTTCATGAAAATCTGCAAGATAGAATCAAGCTTAGTACGTAGGCCTATGGGGTCGTAGCTTATTGGTTGAAGTAAACAATGGAATGTGGTACTCTCTCTGTTGGAGTTAATGAGTCAACTTTTTATTTTTTTAGATCAACTTAATTAAAGTTTGACCAATAATTTATATAAATTTATTTATTTTTACAAAGTTATGAAAGTTGTAATCCATTATATTCTTAATTTAGTTTTTAACTAATGAAAATTTATTTCCTAAAACATAAGTAAAATATGTCTAAAATTTTGATTTAATTTATTCACATGTTGACTTTTAAAAATGAAAAGTTGACTCTTTACCTAGAACGAAGGGAGTAATATACAACTCACATGTCCCTGGTCAATTTACGTGGACAATGTTTTCCGTTTGCTATTATCTGACAAGGCAGTTGACGAATCTGCATAAGCGTTTCTATTTCATAGGTAGATCCAATGTTAACCAGACCCGGCCCAAGGGGGAGGGCAACCAGGTCAACCGCCCAGGGCCCAAATTAATAAGGGGCCCAAATGTTTTTTTATTGTTGTAGTACTAGTAGAGATGACAATGGGATAGTTCGGGGGCAGTTATTCACAATACCACCTCTATTCTCCAATTTAATTTTATGCCCCATAACTGTCACATTCCTCACCAGGAATCAATTTGTCCCCCTATATCCATTCACCAGTGCCCAGCCGCCAGGTCGCCTCACTAGTGCCCGGCCACCATGCCTCACTAGTGCCAGCCGACTAGTATCCCACCGCCAAGCCTCACTAGTGCCCGGCCGTTAGGTCGCCTCCCTAATGCCAGCCGCCTCACTAGTGTCCTGACACCAGGCCTCACTAGTGCTACGCCGCCAGGCCGCCTCACTAGTGCCAGGCCGCCAGGCCTCACTAGTAGGCTATTTGGGTGAGCCTCACTAGTGCCAAGCTCCCATAGGGCGAGCCTAGCAAGACCTATTTTTGATATATTTCGTATATCACGAAACTAGCAAAAAATTATCTCCTAATATATTACGAAACTATCTCCGAGCCTATTAAGGAACTATCTCCGATTTACTGATAAGTCCAGAACGGATACGCTACTTTGACCCATAAATTGCGGGATCTCATCGCATCTATACAACCTGAAATTATCTAGGGCAGCACTACTCTCTTAGAAATAGTAACATCGGACACAGTACAAGGTACGTGTAACTATACACTTTTTGCTCCCTGAATTAGCATTATTCTCTCTCTGATAAACAGTGCTAATTCTCACACCGGAGGGACTTTGCAGGGATCCCCTGCGCAGTAACTCTTTTCTTATTTTCAAGCCAATTACAAGTCATTTCACCGGAGTAAATTTCCATCAGGACCACGGTGCAAAATTCGGTATCATCAGTGGTTCTGTTACCGAGAAACGTTTGAAAAACCCAGATATCCCAAACACAGTTCAAACCTCTAAAAAAAAACTCCAGTGATTATGACAGGTAACACGACAACTATTGGTACTGACAACAATCCCGCTCAGCCCACGGTTAAGCAAACGGGAACGACCAACAAAGTGTCAAATTCTGCCACCGCTGCACTGCCACAAGGTGGCTCACAGGCGGAGAAAACTTTGCATGCCTTGAAGAATCGCAAGGAGGTAGCGACCAAAAAACCCGCTAAGGCCAAGGGTGCCCGCACAAGTAAAAAGGCGGTAGAGCCACAAGCGAGTGCTAGTGACCTGCTGGATATGCGTCGGGGGACCACTAGTACATCCATGCCACCCGAGGTCAATCTGACCGTCCAGGTAGAGGCCCTTAAGGCGCAGACGGCTGCGCTGGTACAAATAATGCTGAACAACCAACTCCTGCGGTCAATGGGTCAGACTGAGGTACCCATTTCGACCGCACTGTTGGGTTCCCAAACACCAACACCTTAACCTACTAAGGTGGTACCAATTACCATAAGTGGGTCGCGGGGCCCTAGCAGGTAACCTGATGGAGGACGCTCAGGTATGGGGGCTGGTCGTTCTAAGAGAAGAACAGTAGAAGGAAGCAAGACCAGAAAAATTCGGGATGATGAATGCCTAGCTAGACATATGGGCGAGCAGACACCTTCTCAAAACAGGGTTAATGTCCGGCACAGACTTCATGACCCAAGAGTTCACGTGAATGAAGCAGCGGGAAGGACCGCACGGGAAAGAAGTTGCGAGGGGGAATCTGATCCGAACCCTCACAAAAGACACAACTGGCAAAAATTAAGGCAATCAAAATCTCCTCGAAGTCGAGCTACAATGTCGCGTGGGTACTCCTTGAAGAGAGGCATGTCAGAAAGTCCAAAATGGGGGAGATCCCTTGAAAGAAAGCCCTAAAAAATTCAGGTAGCCAGAAGGCCTACCCAGGATGAAGTCTAGGATCTGAGAAGGTGGCTGGAGGCCATTGAAACTGAGAAGACCAAGATAATACCCATCGGTACCGCTTTAAGCCGTTTGCACGATAGATCCGTGATTCCCCGCCTGACCCAACTATAACGTATCCCACTTTTAACCGGTATGAGGGAAAAACCTGTGCACGTGATCATCTCAACCATGTTGAGATGAAGCTAGCCTTGCTTACCACGGACTACACAATCACCTGCAAAGCTTTTGTGGGTACTCTACAGGATAAGGCTGCTACGTGGTTTGCCAACTTATCTGAGGGTTCAGTTAAAAGTTGGCCAAATTTGCAGAAAGTATTTATGGGGGAATTCGGAACAGCGGACACATTACCCAAGGCAAGAGGCGAGCTAAGTAATGTGAAGCAGAACCCCGGGGAATCCATCCTAGCATTTGTGAAGCGGTTCAAGGGTGTCCTGGACCAAATAAGTAATATTTCTGATCAGGAAGTTTTGACATGTTTTGAAGGAGGCTTAGCTCCCAATAATCTAAAAACGGAATTCTTTGCTCGCCTACTTGCGAACAGGGCAGAGCTATTTTAGTTAGCCCAAAGGATAGGTAGTACCAAGGCACCGGTAGAAAATGAAAAAAAGAAGGAAGAAACAGACAACGCGGGACACAAAGAGAGTGATTGTGGAGAATGATTCAGCTGATTTTGATAGCAAAAATAGTTCCACTCAACTTATTATATACTTGGAAAAATTTTATTATCAATAAGACGTGCTTTTATTTTATATGTGTGTACCTTTTGAACATTTTAATAAGCACTGTTGATAAAACGCAAGGAATCACGTGAGCAAAAAAATCTGAATCGACGATTAACACGAGGAATCACGCAGGCAAAAAAGTTAAAATCGACAACAAAAAAGCTAAGGATAAGACCCTTGACGAGCACCCACGATGCCAAAAAAGTCAAGCTAATAGGCAAGACAAAAGGCTTAAGGATAAGACCCTTAACGGAAACCCACCAAAAAATTGAAGCCAATAGGCAAGAAAAAAGTTAAGGATAAGACCCTTAATAGGCACCCACCAAAGAAGTCAAGCCAATATAAGCAAGAAAAAAAGTTAAGGATAAGACTTTTAACGGGCACCCACCAAAAAAGTCAAGCCAATATAGACAAGATATAAAGTTAAGGATAAGACCCTTGACCGGCACCCACTAAAAAAGTCAAACCAATATAGGCAAGAAAAAAAAGTTAAAGATAAAACCCTTAACGGACACCCACCAAAAAATTAAAGCCAATAGGCAAGAAAAAAAGTTAAAGATAAGACCCTTGATGGGCACCCACCAAAAAAGTCAAGGCAATATAGGCAAAAAAAAAAGAAAAGAAAGTTAAGGATAAGACCCTTAACGGGAACCCACCAAAAAATCCAAGCTAATAGGCAAGAAAAAAAAAGTTAAGAATAAGACCCTTGATGGGAATCCACAAAAAAAAGTCAAGCCAATATAGGCAAGAAAAAAGTTGAGGATAAGACCCATGACGGGCACCTACCAAAAAAGTCAAGCCAATATAGGTAAGAAAAAATTTAGGATAAGACCCTTGATGGTCACCCACCAAACAATGGGCTCCTATATAAAAGCAAGCAAGATGCTCGTACAAGGGTAAGACCCATTAAATATGGGCTCCCACATTATTGCTGGCACCCACCTATGGTGAGTACACACGAAGTGTTTCACCGGGCAAGGTTAGACAATTTTACGTTAAAAATGAAGCTAGGACGCACACATGCTAAAAATGAAGCAAGGCCGCGCATTAGGATAAGACTCTTATTGAGCACCCACAATGTCAAAAAGTTAAGCTTAACAGGCAAGACGGACAAAGCTGCTCACATACTAAATTAATAACAAATGCCACATTTACGTTAAAATTTGAAGCCAATTTTGGGTAGCGGGCATGGCTTAATCTCACTCGCGGTCCAATGTATTAGCCGCATGTCAAGACCAGGGAAGTTTTTTTTTGGAGCCATGAAGTGACAACACAACACACCCCTAACAGCCTACCAAGCCAAGAGAATATTAAAAGTTGCATTAGAAATCAATAGTTAGTGGATGTCATATGCTCGCCACCCTGTGACTCATTATTGGGCGAGCCTAGATATATGCGAGCCTAGCTGGGGAGGGCCTTTGGAGTAAATGCTGGGTTCAATTAAGAACCAAAAGTATACTCTTTAGTATGAGCACACTCATATAACAAAGAGTAGGGGGCTTCTGAACTAGCTAAAATTATACACAAAGATAAAAATGACAAATATAAAAAACATCGGTAAAAAGGACTGCCAGCCATTTGGGCGAGCCTCACCAGTGCCAAGCCGCTAGGCAGCCTCACCAGTGCCAGGCTTCCAGGCCGCCTCACGAGTGCCCAGCTGCCAGGCCGCCTCACTAGTGCTCGACCACCATGCCTCATTAGTGCTAGCTGCATCACTAGTGTCCCGCCGCAAGGCCTCACTAGTTCCCGGCCGCTGGGCCGCCTCCCTAGTGCCAGCCGCTTCACTAGTGTCCCGCCACCAGGCCTCAGCAGTGCTCGGCCGCCAGGCCACCTCACTAGTGCCAGGCCGCTAGGATCACTAGTGTCAGGCCATTTGGGCGAGCCTTACTAGTGCCAAGCCCTCATAGGGTGGGCCTAGCAAGACCTATTTTTGATATATTTCGTATATCATGGAACTAGCACAAAATTATCTCCTAATACATTACGGAACTATCTCCGAGCCTATTACGGAACTATCTCTGATTTACTGATAAGTCCAGAACAGATACGCTACTTTGACCCATAAACTGCGGGATCTCATTGCATCTATAAAAGCCTGAAATTATCTAGGGTAGCACTACTCTATTATAAATAGTAGCATCGGACATAGTTAAGGTACGCGCAACTATACACTTTTTGCTCCCTAAATTAGCATTATTCTCAATCTGATAAACAGTGTTAATTCTCACACCGGATGGACTTTGCAGGGATTCCCTGCGCAGTAACTCTTTTCTTATTTTCAGGCCACTTAGAAGTCATTTTACTAGAGTAAATTCCCATCAGAACCACGGTGCAAAATTCGGCATCATTAAACTCCATAATATCAAGTAATCTCTAAATCTTCTACTCATCGTCAACCAGCAACCGTCTCATTACCACTTCTTTCATTGAAAGAGTTACTAACATTAGAACCTTTAAGAAAAAAAAAAAAAAGAAGAAAAGTAAATGAAACACTGACAATGTTACTTCATACTTTTTTTCATCCATATTCATGTCGTCATAAATATTAAATATTAGCATATCTAAGAGTTGATGATGATTATCCTTCTAATTTTTCAATTAAAAATTTAAAACAAACAATTATCATTTAAGATGGAAAAAAATTCTATGTTTAAAAAGAAAAAATAGCTTACAACTAATTTTGTGCATGCATCAACACCTCCAAGGTCGTCGGATGAAGTCTACTTTGATGTCGGCTCACTAACCTTCCACTAGAACTAAAGGCAGACTCATAAGCAACAGTGGACACCAATCACTAATAAATCTCTAGCAATTGCTTGGAGTGTTGGAAGCTTACATCCAAGTAATTTTTACCACATTAAAATGTTAAAAACTAAAGTCCTTGGTTGAACATCCTCCTCCAAGTAATGGTCCAACTCAGACTTCACATTTGTAACATATATATATATATATATATATATATATATAGGTTATATCATATATGGTAAGTACTTATATGAATAGTAATGTTATGGATACCTAATTAGTACTAAATTTTTTGTACTAAATGATGTGTGAACTGATGTGACAGTTGATGTGGTACAAAAAATAAAATTAAAAATTATAATTAATGCATCACATCAGCTGCCATATCAACTGACACATCATTTTGTGTAAAAAATTTGGTACTCTTTAGGTACCCATAGCATTACTCTATATGCATAGTGGTAAATTTATAGTACTAAATAAGCAGTTCGGTTAACGGTTCGGGGAATGGGACAGGCAATGGGGCGGGTACTGCTAATACCAAAACCAAACCGTTTCTCAGTTTTTCACTTTGGTTATTCCCCGTTAACCGCCCCATATCCAGTCAAACCAGTTAATAATCGTCAACTTCGGTTCGATTCAGTTCGGATATCCACGATCGGTTTGAAATTGTCATCCCTAAGTATTAGTGTACATGTAAATCAAATATAGTACCCAAGTTTCTTGAACTGAGGCCCAAACCCGAAGCTTTTGTAGTGATTTTTTGAATTATGTTTGTTCAATTGTTTGTTGGAATTTTGTTTATTTGTTAAATTTTGTTATATTTTTAATTATTGTTCTATTTTTTACAATATTTTTGCGTGTTTAAAAATTGAAAGTGACATTGACATTGACTTTGTTTATTTGTTAAATTTTGAATTTTGCTTGTTCAATTGTTTGTTGGGATTTTTGAGTTTGTTCACATCTTACATAGTTATATTAGATTTTCAATTTAGTTAATTACTAATTTGAGGTCATATCTCTGAGTGAGTGATAAGAGGACCATGAAATATATAGAAGTACGAAGCTAATAAGAAATCCCAAATTATTTTTATGATGATTGTTGATTTGAGTAATTGAGTCTTTTGACTTTACGAGGCTGAAATTCGGTAAGAAATTATTCAGTTTTCTAGTAATAATGTTTTCCCAAACTTGATTCAGCTCAATAGAAACCCGTTATTGAAATTGTAATAATAACAAAAAAAAAATTTGCCTCAAAAAAATTAAATTTTAAAAAATACATAAAATTAAAATTTAATAATTAAATAATAACCCTTCTTTTAACTTTGTCCATGGCCTAGAAAATGCTAGGAACCGTCGGAATGTAACCTTACTGTGTGCAGCAGTTAACCACATAAATTTAAAAAAAAAGAAGAAGAAGAAAGAATCAACCTCAGTGACTTGAGATTAAATCAATTTGACACCTTCAAAAGTTAAGGTATGCAACTTCTATCGGTTTGCTTATGAAAAGGATTAAGGTTTTCGTCAGATGTCAAAACCATTCAATCAGATGATGCCACGTGGTTTTGTTTTGTAGTTTAATTGGTCAAAAACCCCAATTATATACTCCAACAGAGTAGTTACTATGCAACAGATTGGATCAGGTTGACCTAATTCTTCATTGTTATATTCCCATTCCCATATCGTATTTATGGATTAACTTTCTTAGCTACTCCATGCATGATAACAGACCATCTCCAAATTATTTATTGTGAATGATCATAGATTTTATTTTTTAAATTAAAGGAGGGAAACACCCTCTAAATTTATTAATAAAGAAAAGAAATAAAAATGGAGGCTTAAAACTCGATCACTTTGAGTGTTTTTAGACTACAACAAGAGAGATATAAAATTTATCTGTTGATATCTGGATCAAAGAATGTTTTCATAACAAATTCTTAACAATGTTTTCATAACAAATTCTTAACACGTGTGTTGGGTGCTTATTTTAATTTACAGTGATCAGTATTATTCTATTATTCTAATGAAATTATTAATTTCTTTTTCAAAGGTCTTTCGCGTGAAAAATATAGTAAAATGAACTACTCCCTCCGTTTTAGGTAAAGCGTTCACTATTTTATTTTGGGATGTTCTACTTAAAGAGTCTATTTTTTAAAAAATATGCTTACAATCTCCATAAATCTTTTCATTTTACCCTCCATATATGGCATAAACATCTTGGCTATATATGTTCAAATATTTTTATAATTATAATCATTTTCAATGCTACTTATATATTTTTAATTATTAAACTTTTCAAACATTGACTTATTAGGTGGAAAAGGGAATGGAGTAGTAATTTTTGTGTGTTTGTTTTTGTTATTTCAAGGTTCCTAGTAGAGTGGCAATGGATCACCGGGCCGGGCTCTGCAAGCCCACCGGCCAACACTTAATATCGGGCTGGCGGTTCCAATTTACTAGGGCCAAAAACTTAAGCCCAAATCCAACCCATCAAAGCCCATTGGGCAAAAAGCCCTTGTTGGAAAAATAAATAAACTAAAAGGAATAATGGTGATGCCAATTGCCAAATTAAATTCTAAGTTACTTACTAAAAAGCAATAATATGATTTGTTGTTTGTCTTAACTTAATTACTAAAGGTAAAATAATTCAATCACCGTATCAAACATTAATTAAAATAGAAATAAATATGATACTAGAATGGTCCGGGACTTTAATTATTTAAGAAGTTAATTTTATTGGTCATTAAAGCAATAATTAAACAATAAAGCAATAATCAAATTGGAATATGTTGCTTTAATGTCCGAGATTGCATTACAAAGATGTATAAATCATAGTATCAAACAATAAAACTAACCGAACCATTCTAGTTAATTTTAAAATAGAATGAACTTTAATTATTTAAGAAATTAGAATTATTTTTAAATGAAAATAAATAAATAATAATAAAATAGGTGTCGGGCCTAGCCCAAAAGCCCTGAGCTTTTTGATGCAAGCCCAATTAAACCGTCGGACCTAAAGGACCGGCCAAAAAGTCCACCAAAATTAAACTTTAGTCTAAGTAAACATCGACCGACCGACCAACCTATTGAAATGGACTAATTTTGCCGGCTCAGGTTCCTAGTCTGGTGATTAGCTAATCATTCATGCTTTAGAGATATACACTATCTTTTTTGGAGTCAAATGACTTTGAGATCAGCTAGTTTTGTCAACAGAGCAGGTGTTTCTGCTCCCACTTTTAAGTTTTATAAGCTCTCTCTCTCTCTCTCTCTCTCTCTCTCACACACACACACACACAAATATTTATCTAATCATATGAACCAAGTCATCAAAAAAGTTGTGGTTGAACCAAATAGTAATCCTTAAAAATGTTACATTCCCGTACGGTGACCAAGTTTACTATACTGACTGATCTGTCTTAATCTTAATGCATGCATGCACCAACTAATATGTCATTTAAACATACATATTAATATTCTTTCTGATTAATTTAGAAAATGGAGAAGCAAATATCACATTTATAATCAGATGATTAAGAAAATTGACCTTTATAATCAGATGATTAGAGAAAGTGAGAAATGATCACATTGACCGGGTTTTACAAATCTACTAACAACTTCTATTGACTAATTAAACATTTTTAACTTTTGCCAAAATAAGCGTTATATTTAATCTTCTATAGCTTTACCTGATTCAGAAAACCATACTTTTCCTGTTCATAAATACCATTTCTTTCTTAATTAATTAGTCTCTAAGCTAAACGGATATTAGTCATGCAAACTTCCAAAAGTGGAATTGCTACACTAGTTCATCTATCAATTGAAATGTTCTAATTGAGTTACTACTTCTCAAAAGCTACCAACTCCATTTCTCTATTCTCCCCTTCCCCTCCCCCTCTCTAGTATTTGTAAAAATAATAATTCTTGTGAATAATGACATAGCCTTTCCATTGATATGAATACATATTTATAAGGTTACAATCTTGAATTACAAATTAACTTAAAAGAGTTTGAATACTATAACAACTAGGAGATCTAACTAATAGAGGAGATAGGAGACCTAACTAATAGAGGAGAATATACCAAATATAATTACAAAGATATAGAAACATAATTACAAAAATATGAAAGTGATAATATTATTCTCTTATGTGCCTCCGCAAGTTGGATCCTCGGGAGGAGGGACCAATCTTGAGAAGAATATGCTGAAAGCGTGCGCGAGGAAGGGGCTTGGTAAGAGCATCAAAGAGCTGATCTGCCGAGGAGACGTGATACCCGTAATCTACTGTCTTGGACCTGTTGACGGATGAAGTGATAATTGAGAGCAACATGTTTCATGTGAGAGTGAAACACCAGGTTGGAGCAGATATTCGTAGGGTCGACATTATCACAATAGATGACTGGTTGGCGCGAGGAGGTTATGCCGAGCTCACCTAGGAAAGAGGTGGCCCAGCGGACCTCGGCGGTAAAGCAATACTCAAGACTCGACTTCGGCTGAGGAGCGAGCAACCGTATGCTATTTTTAGAGCTCCGGAGATGGGGTTTTGGCTAAGATACATTATGTTATGCACTAGTGGAGGTAAAATCATCTTTGTTACCCGCCGGTCGGCATCCAGAACGCGTGAAGGTCGAGAGACGACGACGATGAAGAAAGATGTCATGATCAATGGTGCCACTAAGATAACGAAGCAAGTGCTTGGTGGCTAGCCAGTGATCCGAGGTGGGCCTATGCATAAACTGAGAGAGCTTGTTGACTACATAGGCAATGTCCGGACAGGTAAGAGATAGATACAAGACACCCGACCACCGCTCGGAACTCGGGGGCCGATCGGGGCCTTGTCCAACCGATGTATGAGAACCGGTAAGGTCGCGAGGGGTGTTGCCACTAGGTGAGCATCGACATACCGGTATGGGCAAGCAGGTCGATGTAACCTCGTTGGAGAGGAGAAGCCCGAGACCGAGGAACCACTTCTACACCAAGGAAGTAATGAAGGTCGTCGAGGTCTTTGAGCGAGACCCGAGCGGCAAGGACTGTGATAAAGTCCTGTACTGTTTTCGTTTTGTTGCGAGTGATGATGATGTCATCAATATAGACAAGCAATAGAAGGGTGATGCTGGCCTCGTTGAAGATGAATAAGGAGGTATCAGCCATGGAGTTCGTGAAACGAACAATAGAAGGAACCGGCGAAGTTCATTATACCATGCTCGGAGCCTGCTTGAGACATAGATAGCCTTTCGTAATCGATACACATGTTGGTGGTGGCATCGACGAAGCCCCGAGGTTGAGTCATGAAGACTCCTCGGTGAGGGTTTCTTGTAAGGCATTGTTGACATCAAGTCGACGAAAATCTCATCCCGCTGATCGCAAGGGAGAGGATAAGGCGAACCATGGTGGGTTTGACCACCCGGGGAAGGTCTCATGGTAGTTAACTCCTGGTCGTTGATGGAATCCTTTGGCAACCAAGCGAGCTTTGTACTGTCAATTTTGCTATCGCGATCGTTTAATCCGAAAGATCCATTTGCGCCAATAATATTAGGGACCCTTGTAGGAGGTAATAGTTCATATTCTCGGACATGGCTGTCGCCACCTCTTGTCTTTAAAGGCCGGGTTACACATGTTGGTTCAAGGTCGTGTTTAGTTAGGCAAAAATATAAAGTTTGTTTATGGGTTTATGAATGTTGTTTCTGAGGGTAATGATAGTGAGGTACGAGCCGCTGGCCGGGGTATTGGTTGATAAGAAAGGTCGGTGTTTGGTGAGGCAACCTTCGAGGACTCGCAAGGCCTAGGGGTATCAGTGCCAAGGTTCATTGAGGCGAGGTTGCGAGAGGAGCATCACCAAGTCGCTGCGAGGACTATCTACCTGGCGGTGTATAAAGTCGCAATGATATCATGAGGTGGTAACCAGGTAGTGCGGGTTGACTCATCGGCCTGGGAAGACCCACTCGCCCTGGACATCGAAACTCGCACTTGACAAATCGAACATATGCAGAGACGACGAGCTTTGCGCTGGTCGGGTCATAACAATGTATGCACTTTGGGTGAGTGAGTACTTAAGAAGACACAAGGAGTCGAGCGAGGAGCGAGCTTGTGAGTGGTGTATGGTCGAGTTTGGGGATAACATAGATATCTAAATGCTCAGTGGTAAGATTGGAGGCAAACCCAAAGAGTTTGTGGTAGAGAGAGAACATCCGGGAGAGTGGAGTGGGAAGGCACGATATAAGATAGGTGGATGTAAGGAAGGCATACGATCAATAGTGTGAGAGGTAAAGAGA